>WAAB01006353.1:90053-189332 GCA_013389865.1 Piaya cayana | reverse complement strand
GAGGGAACGGCCTCAAGCTCTGCCAGGGGAGATTTAGGCTGGACATTAGGGAAAAAAAATTCACAGAAAGTGTCATTGGGCACTGGCAGAGGCTGCCCAGGTTGATTCACCTTCCCTGGAGATGTTTAAGGCACTGGTGGATGAGGTGCTGAGGGACATGGTTTAGTGTTTGATGGGAATGGTTGGACTGGATGATCCGGTGGGTCTCTTCCAACCTGGTTGTTCTATGATTCTGTGATTCTATCAACAGAGTTAATTTTAGCGTAACTTGGTTTCTTAGCACATGCAGTAGTTTAGCAGTAATATGTTAGTAACAGCTTTATGGGCAGCCACCTTTAACCAATAATACGCTGTAGATACCCTCGTGGGCACACAGTTATGTAACCAAATAGGGTTTATAAAGAGACAGCTAAGCTCAATAAATCGAACACTTGCTGATCATATTGATCTCTGTGTTCGATTCCGTGATGCTCCCATCAACATAGGCACAGCTGCACCCACTACCCCTTCAAAAGCTGAAACAGTAACAAATGAAAAAAAAGGTGGATTTATTCCCAAGCCAACTTCTCTTTACCCACCTCACGGCAAAACCAGAGACAATGTTTTAGAACGGTTCAACTCAGGCTTAATTGTTATTCAAATAGAAAGGGAGGAAACCCCATGGCAGTGCTGGGGAACTGGGCTCCAGGAAAGGGGAGCTGGAGCCTGGGGGCTGGCTGGGAGCTCTTGGATGAAGCTCCCCCCAGCTCAGAAGGCTGGGCTCACAGTTACCACCAACTCAACTTAAAGTGCCCAAACCCACAAAATGCAGACATCTTCTGTCAGTTTTTCACTTTACCACCTACTCGTGCTTCAAGCAAAGATGGCTCTAAATTGGAGAGAATGGCTATAAACTGGAGAGGGGCAGATTCAGACTAGATAGAAGGAGGAATTTCTTCACTATGAGAGTGGGGAGGCCCTGGACCAGGTTGCCCAAAGCAGTGGTGGCTGCCCCATCCCTGGAGGGGTTCAAGGCAGAGGTTGGATGGGGCTTGGAGCCCCTGATCCAATGGGAGGTGTCCCTGCCCATGGCAGGGGTGGGACTGGATGGGCTCTGAAGTCCCTTCCAACCCAAACTATTCTATGATTCTATGACTTCTGAGAAGTTCATGTGAAACCTCTAGCAAGCATCAATTTTTTCATATGAGTTTTTGAACCATACCTGACCTACAAAATCTCTAAGGCTGACCTTTCAGTTAGCTTGAGTTATGCATTTTTATTCCTTATTACTATTAATTTCACTTCTGTATTTTAGAAGATGGATAACATAAAATTAAACTCCATTGTGAATATATCATTCTCCAGCTCAACATACAGCCTGAATGGATTTTCACAGCACTCGTATGACAGAGAACACTTATATTTCACTTAATCTCTGAAATAGTGAGGCTGATGGACCTGACAGGCAATGAATATTTTTCAATCTGAATGTTTTATCTAATTTAGAGAGAATGGTGGGGGAAGAAAGAAAGACTATCTTGAAAATATTCTACAACCATAAGAAAGTTGCCTGAAGTTACATAGGATGTCTCCTTCAAGAAGGAATTAAACCCAGGTCTCCCCTGACTAATGAGTGTAGAATCATCATAGAATTATAGAATGGTTTGAGTTGGAAAAGACCTAAAGATCATCCAGTTCCAGCTCTCCTGCCATGGGCAAGAATACCTCCCACTAGACCAGGCTGCTCAAGGACTCATCTTATCTAGACAATTCTCTACATAAAGAGAAAATAACACAGTTACTGCCTTAACAGCGACATAATTACTAAGGAACCACATTTAAACGAGAGAGAGGGGAGTGCTGTATTGTGTGCAGCGTATTTTACTCTAGTAGATTTTGTCTTGCATTGCACATGTTGTATTGTATAGTATGGATTGCATCGTGTCAGCTCCCCTGATGTCTGCATTGCCCTTGAAATGCCTTTCAGTAGCACCCAGTAGGATCTTTTCCATCATCCTTTTGGGTTTTGAGGTTCAACTACCAGGTCTGTAGTTTCCTAGGTCTTCCCTCACGCCCTTCTTGTAATCTGGAATAACATTGGCCAGCTTCCAGTCTGTGGCGACTGCTCTAGAGCTCAATTGCTCTGGTAAAACACTGGGCTAAAGGATTCTGATTGAACACCTTGGGTCAAAAATCAATACGAATTCTAGTGTAGGGATTGCATTGTAGATATTGCATGTGTTGTCTTTTATTGCGTGGTATGGTATTTATTTCAGTGTTTGTGTTGCATTGCACTGCATTTTTCATTGTACTCTGCATATTGTATTTTATTTTATATGTATTGCATTTTGTATTGCTTTTTATGTATTCAGTTATATGTGTTGCAATGCTTGTACTGCAACTCATATTGTATTTTCTGTATTGTAAGTCTTGTGCAGTGTGGTATTTATTGTACGGATCATTTTGTATATTATTGGATGTGTTGGAACATATTTTCTATTGTATTTTCTGTATTGTATTGTTTGGTATGTAACATGTTGCATTTTGTATTGTGTTGTAAATTTTGTTGTATGCATTGTACTATGTGGTAAAGTATGTATTGTATCATACGTATTTCTAGCATTCTATGCATGGTACGTGTTGTTTTAATGCATGTGTTATATTTTATTTTGCATTGCATTCTGTAGTATATAGTGTATGGTATTTTTTAGATTTCATGTGCTGCATTTTGGTTTCTATTGTATTTATAGAATCATNGATAAACACCCCCAGCTCTCTCAGCCGTTCCTCATCAGGCCTGTTCTCCAGCCCCTTCACCAGCTTCGTTGCTCTTCTCTGGACTCGCTCCAGAGCCTCAACATCCTTCTTGTGCTGAGGGGCCCACAACTGCACACAGGATTCAAGGAGCGGTCTCACAAGTGCAGAGTCCAGAGGGAGAAGAACCTCCCTGGCCCTTCTGGTCACACCGTTTCTGATCCAAGCCAAGATGCCATTGGCCTTCTTGGCCACCTGGGCCACTTCTTGCTCATGGTCAGTCACTGTCAACCAACACCCCCAGGTCCTTCTCCTCCAGGCAGTTTCCAGACAGACTTCTCCTAGTCTGTAGCTGGTCAGGTTTGTTGTGCCCCAAGTGCAGGACCCGGCATTTGGCCTTATGTAGTGCATTGTATGGTATTTATTTTATGATATTTATTCTATTGTAGAGATTTTAGATATTACATGTGTGGTGTTTTTCTGTTATAATGTTGTAATGTCTGAGTTCCGTTGTATTGTTTGGTGTGGTATTTATGGTGTTCCTTGTAATGTCCTGTATATATCAAGTGGTACCCTGGAGCTGTTGTATTTTGTTTTCTATTTTCTTTTACATTTTGTATCACTCTTCGAATCCCAAGTTCAGTTTTGGGCCCCTCATTACAGGAAAGACCTTGAGGGGCTGGAGCACATCCAGAGAAGGAAATGGAGCTGGGGAAGGGTCTGGAGTTCAGGGGTCCTGGGAATGGTTGAGGGACCTGGGGCTGTTTAGCCTGGAGAAGAGGCAGCTGAGGGGAGACCCCATGGTGCTCTACAGCTCCTAGAAAGGAGATTGTGGTGAGGTGGGTGCTGGGCTCCTCTTCCAAGGAACAAGGGATGGGATGAGAGGAAATGGCCTCAAGTTGCTCCAGGGGAGGCTTAGACTGAACATTAGAAAAAATTACTTCACCAAAAGAGTCGTCAAGCATTGGAACGGCTGCCCAGGGACGTGATTGAGATACTGTCCCTGGAGGGACTTAAAAGCCATGTTGGTGTCATGCTTAGGGACATGGTTTAGTGGTGGAGCTGGCAGTGCAGTGTTGTAGGGTATTGTCCCCTAGTGTACTGTGTTTGGGGTTATACTGTGTATTGTACTTTGCATTGCGCCACGTGCTGTAGTTTGTGATGTATTGTGCACTCTTTTTTATATGCTGCTGTGTTTATCGAATGATGATACAGAGGTGATGATAATGCCAGCTTGTCCGTTTGCAACTTGACATCACCCAGGGCAGCCCCAGCCCTGTTCTACCGACAGCTTTGGCGGGATTCAAAGACAAGAACTACGCAGTGGGAGGAAGGTTGAACAGAGAACACCCACAGGGGTCCCAGTTGCTGCAACAAACCTAAGAGTGCCCTTAGGACTACATTTCTGCACCATCTCATTTAGTAATATCCCAACATACAGCTTATATTCAATGCATCCATTTCAAATAGAATTGAAGATATTTCATTTCTTCTGCAAATAGATCATTCGATCAGTATCCATCATTGACTATCCTATCTCTGCCTGCCCTAATAAGCAACACATGGCATTTATCTATCACCACCTTCTGTCATCATTTATCATGGTGTAGCCTGTTATCAGCCTTGAATAAACCTCTTCTGAGGAACTGCAGGATTTGGCCCACTTAAAATTAATAATAGGGCCAAATTCTTTCTTAAGTCTTTCCAATGCTAGTAACTCAAATGGCTTTCTTTTTCTAGATTTAGTTTTATTGCCTTGCATTTAAGGCTCAGATAATGAAGTAGATTGATGTTTATATTGTCTGTCTTATTTAGTCATGCCTGTTATTTAAAACCTAATAACAAACAATGAAATTATTACTCAAGTACTTAGACTATCCATAATCTCAGTCAAGATCTGGTACAAATGACTGCTTAGTCTGACTTGCTGGATAAATAAACATTCCACGGTAAAATCAATGAGGACAGCAATATAAACCCTTAGTGTTCCATCCTCTACCAAGCGTACAGTGTTTCTTAAAGGTGGGTAAAACCTAGAATCATGGAATGGTTTGGACTGAAAAGGACCTCAAAGCCCATCCAGTTCCATTCCCCTATGATAGGCAGGGACACCTCCCACCGGATCAAGGGCTGCAAGCCCCATCCAACCTGTCCTTGGACACCTCCAGGGATGGGGCAGCCACCAGTGCTCTGGACAACCTGGGCCAGGGCCTCTCCACCCTCATCGTAAAGAATTCCTTCTAAATGTCTAGTCTAAATCTTCCTTCTTCCAATTTAAGGCCATTCCTTCTCATCCCATCGCTCCAGGCCCTTGTAAAATGTCCCTCCCCAGCTTTCCTAGAGCCCCTTTCAGCACTGCAAGCTGCTCTAAGGTCTCCCCACAGCCTTCTCTTCTCCAGGCTGAACAACCCCAACTCTCTATCAAGCATGGGAAAGCAAGTTAGAAAGTCAATTCCTACCAGTATAACTTTAGACATAAATGTGTTGGATACCAGCAAGACAAAGTTTGAGGGAAGTGATGACATCTTTATTGTGTATAAAGATAACAAAGAAATAAGCATTCAAGCTCAATAAAGCTTTTTCACCTTGCATGCTCTAAAGTTTCTCTCTTTTCCCACAAGTACATCATTACATCTCAGAATTGAGATTATCTCTCCCTGCAGACTTTACAATGCTTAAAATGCCAGCTCTTCTTGAAGATGCCTGCTCTACGCATTCCATCTGTTCCCAGAGATGAAGCTGCTGCCCATCACTGCTTCTCAGCCCTCCCACAGCAACGTGGGAAAGGATACACTTCCATAGATAAGAGTTTCCAAGTAAAGTGTGGGGTTTAGATGAACACTATCCTCATTTCCATACCTAAAACCAGGGTCAGAGACCACAGAACATGGGTATTATATGCTTGCCATATGTAATTATTTTCATAGGATCCAGATCTCACTGTAGGCACAGGAATTGTTTCAGTGCAATATGTGTATGGTAAAAGCAGTCTAAAATCCTTAAGAAAAATCTTTTACTGGCAAACAAAAGAGTTAAGAGTTGGTGCGTCCAGCAAATTTGGTTTCAGTTTTACCCAAAAGAAATAAGAAAAACTAAAACAAACAGGAAAGACCCTAAACTCATATTTTAGCATTTATTATTCTTGGAACTGAAAATATAAAGTCAGTCTTCTGTGTTTGTGCAATGTGGGTTGAGGAAAAGCATATTTCCCATTTTGGAGAGGAAAGCAAGGTAGATGAAGTTTAGCTTATTTGCTCAGTTGTCTCAAGTCTGTAGCAGCACACAGGGAATTAAAACTTTGATTCCTTCCCAAGGAGGTGCCCATACCACAGCTGGTCTGCATCCTTCAGACAGAGCATCCCAATGAAAAGCCAAAAGATCTCCCTTGTCTAAAGTCCCATCATGATTTTACTGAGAGTGGAAGGGAGGCAAGGCCTTTTGGCCAACGAGGCATCTTTTAAGCACAAACTATTCCACATTATTCTTCCAGGGCAAGGTGGCATTACAGTGAGTATAGGTACAGTTTATATCCACTATCAGTGCATAGAAAGCAGCCCTGATGAGAAGGACTTGAGGGTGCTGGTGGATGAGCAGCTCAACATGACCTGGCAATGAGTGCTCACAGCCCAGAAACCAACCATGTTCTGGGCTGCATCCAAAGCAGTGGGACCAGCAGGGTGAGGGAGGGGATTCTGCCCCTCTGCTCTGCTCTGGTGAGACCAAAATTGGAGCCCTGAATCCAATTCTGGAGTCCTCAGCTCAGGAAAGACATGGAGCTGTTGGACCAAGTGCAGAGGAGGCCACGGAGATTATCCATGGGCTGGAGAACCTTCTATCCAAGGATAGGCTGAGAGAGCTGGGCTTGTTCAGCCTAGAGAAGGTTCCAGAGACACATTAGAGAAGCTTACAGTACGGAAAGGGGCTCCAGGAAAGCTGGGATGGGACTCTTAATCAGGGAGTGCAGCAGGGGTTAGTTTTCAGCTGCAAGAGGGGAGATTGAGATGAGATCTTACTAAGAAAAGTTTTGCTGTGAGGGTGGGGAGGCGCTGGCCAGGTTGCCCAGAGCAGTGGTGGCTGCCCCATCCCTGGAGGGTTTCAAGGCCAGGTTGGATGGGGCTTGGAGCAATTTGACCCAGTGGGAGGTGTCCCTGCCTATCACAGGGGAGTGGAACTGGATAGATTTTGAGGCCCTTTCCCACTCAAACCATTCTGTGATTCTATGAAATTCATTTATACACTGCTAAGGTTGTGGTCAGTGGCTTCAGCGTCAATAAAAATGAGGTCCAAGAGCTCAATTGCCACGTTCTGGGCTGGCCTGCATCTCAGCAGCAAACCATCCAAACATATGGAGATGGGATCGCAGACGAATGCAGCGATGCTTGCATTCCCATGAAAAATCACAATGTTTCTGCCAGGCACAGATGGAGTAGATGCAGCCTCTTGGCCGCGGCTGCTACCTGGGGCTGCCCGGTCTTTTGCAGCCCCCTCACACTGTGCGCTCGTATTAAAAATGCCAGCCACGCTTGGCCTGCTCAGGGGTGCCAGCAAGAAATCCACCCACTCTTCTGGCTCCTTTCTTCAACTTTATGTCAGTCTGTTACAAACCAGTGAAGCCGGCAAGCTCCCCCATCAAAGCCCTGCGCTCATATAGTCAAAAATATTCCTCCCGTCTGTTCCTGCCAGCTTTCAGCAAGGGGGAGCTTTGCTTTGCTCCATTTTTTCAGCCAGCCACATGCCATACAGCGATGACTTCATGCAAGTCTATAGACTATTCTTGCCAAAAATCCAGAACTAAACTGCATCCACTGAACCATGGTAAACCTCAGCACTTATGGTTTGATGGATGGAATTCCTGGCAGTGATGTCCTAAAATGGTACTTTCCAGCTCTTCACAGTGGAAAGCCTCCAAGCGCACGTCTACCCCAACGTGCAGTCTACGACACGTACACCACCCCACGAGGAGCTGGCACTCGCTGCGTGGCTAACAGCTCATCCCTTCTGTCCATGGCTTTTTGATGTGCATTTCTCCTCTCTATGTCTGAGACAGTGTGGGCACCACAGAAAGAATGGAAATACCTGGAGGTGAGCTACCTCTCTGGCTGGTACTAAATAAAAGTACCTTACGAACCATCCAGTTTATTGGGTTAGGGCCCTTAAATCTGATACTATTAAGGGTGGTTTTAAACATTTATTGTGCCTGCTAGCAGATCATTAGCTGACAGCATGTCTGGGATAACTGCAACTGGCTTAAGTGCTTCTTCAATTGCACTTAAAAGGGAGGCCGAGACTTGTGGAACTGGCATTTTTTCCATGGGTGACACCTCCCATTCGTTTTCCTTTTTATGTGGCTGTTCCATTTTCTCCATTATGATGGTCTTCTCTGGCAAACTGATAATGTTCAGATCAGCTGGGAGAGCAATTTTCCTTCCTCTGACACTCTTCCATGCATCAAGAAAAGTCAGGATTAAAAGTCTAGAGATTAAACCAGTTCCCAGGTGCTTTTCCTCTTTTCAAAGTATAAATATTATATTGATTTAATAGAATCACAGAATGGTTTGGGTTGGGAGAGAACTTAAAGCCCAACCAGTTCCTCCTCCTGCCATGGACAGGGACACCTCCCACTGGATCAGGGGCTCCAAGCCCCATCCAACCTGGCCTTGAACCCCTCCAGGGATGGGGCAGCCACCACTGCTCTGGGCAACCCGAGCCAGGGCCTCCCCAACCATCACCATGAAATATTTCTTCCCAAAATCTCATCTCAATCTCCTCTCTTGCAGCTGAAAACAGTTCTCCCTCCCCTGCATGCCTGTCATGAGTTTATTGGCTTCATCAGTTCTGTATCAGACATGAGTTTGGTCCTGTGCTTTCCCAGTACAGCCACAGAGGGACGTTTGTGTTCATGCATGCAAATGTAGATCACAGACGTGTACACAGGTCTGTCAGCCTCTGAACCCCTGCTGCCCCCTGCAAGAGAAGGTTTAACTGCTCTTCATACCACAGTAAAACACCCCAAAGAGCACAAGGAGTCAACTGTAAGTATGGGACAGGGCGTGTACAGAGACACACAATAATCCCAGCTGAAACAGAGTCAGATCATCAAAACTGGCTTCTTCTATACTCGTATGAAAATATTGTGCCATTTTGAATTAAGACTAATTTAATGCCCTCTTCTCTTCCAGTAAGTACATATTGATACTTACTTAGTAAGTACACACTTATTACTTTTTGCTGTCATTCATTGTTTCTAAGACAGCCATTCAGTACACGAATGAAGGACAGCAGTAATTTTGCCAGGAAGGTCATAAAAATCCTCTCATACTTTATTCCAGAGCACTATTACAAGAGATTACAGAGCGAATCAGACCATCTTCCACATTTCTGGGAGTCTTTACACATATCTTGAATCTCGAGACGATTAAAAGGCACTGAAGTGTAAGGAGGGGTTTCCATAAAATAAAGTCAAGCTTTGTTTCATAGAATCATGGAATCATTGAGGCTGGAAATGACCTCTCAGCTCATCCAGTCCAACCATCAGCCCAACCCCACCGTGCCTACTAAACTACTAACCAGTCCCCAAAACTAACACTTCCTGATGGTTCAAGGAGAGCAACCTCTTCTACTCATTCTTTTTAAAAGACTGACTTATTAAATAAATTTGAAACTACTTTCTGGACTGATGTGTCAATCAAAAAAAGCGAAGAAATGCCTTGTTGGCAGACCATGATGAGACTCGGAGGTGAGGTTTGAGCTGCTCATGATGTGGGAATGATAGTTCTAACACCAGAAGAACTACTCGCGAGAACCCAGTGGCTAAAATTATAACTGTCTATGGATTTCAGACTGCTTTAGGCAGCTGCTAAGCCCCAGTTTGGAGGACCAGAGTTTTGTGCCAGGTGCCTAATATCTGATTGACTCGTTCATCCATCTAGCCCACACACTAGATGTGTGAGATAAAAACATTCATGAGATAAAAAGTTACGTTTCATCTCAGCATCAAATTAAAACATGAGGATGATCAAAGATACCAGCATTCCCATGAAAACAGTGTTTGCAACACAACAAGAACAAGTGTGCGCTGCGTGTAGGCTATCCAACACCTCCAGTCAGATGGTGCAATTCTGTGCTAATCACCCCAGCCCCAACTTTCTCTGGGAACTTCAGCCCTCCAAGTGATTGCGGTGTGCTCCTGGCCCTTTGCTGCTCAGTGCGGGATATTCTTGGCACCAGTGATAAGGGCACTTGTTCCAAATAAGCAGGAATCTAGAAACTGGTTTGTCTTGGCACTTTCAGAGCCATTCAAACATGCCAAAACTCATGGAGCTGGACACAGGACGACGGGGAACAACCCACAGAAAACCCAAATGAAACAGCAGAGTGAACTTCTGACTGTCTGCTTAACCAGTACCAGCAACATCTCATCATAGAGCAAGGATGATGAAATACAGCACAAGCCAGTGTGACAGAGCTGATGAAAGACCTTGAAATGTTTATGTGAATACAAAGTTTCAGTTTCACGTTCCACACAAGCATTTCAAACAAGGACCATGCCAGAAAACACAGAAGAACAATCTTCTGGTTTACCTTTTTCCAAAAGAAAGCAAACAGAAGATGAACACCAAACTCCCTCTTCCCCCGTTTTCCATTACAGACCATCTAGTTTGCTGGACAGGTGAAAAAAGCTGTCATAATGAGAAAAAAAAAAAAATCTTTGGCTTGCTTGTGAGGCAAACCTGCATTAGAGTAGAACGCAGTGTGGCCAAAACCTTGATTTAGAGTTTGGAGAAACAACTTGGTCCCAACGGAGCACTGGGTAGACGGCAGCACAGCTGCACAGGCTGACAGGGCTGAGCCTTGTTTCACACCATTGAGGTGCCACCTTCACAGTTCCTACACATGTATTCACCAGCAAGACACCCGAGTGCAGGGAATGAATAATTTAGCACCTTGAAAACAAAACAGAAAGGCCAAAAAAGCTCCAGTCCTGGTTCTACTCCAAACATGTATTATTTAGTCTGACTGCCTCCATTCTATTTCCTCTGCTTTGATCAACTAAAGGCCAAGAAAAGCAATTACCAGTGTAAGAAAAATATATTCTTGATATCTTTGAACTGCTGTGGCAAGTGTAAATGCCTCGTTTTCTATGAGAACAGAGAAAATATTTCTTTAGTGGCTAAGATGAGAAATGAACGGGAAAAAGATAGGAGGAGGTAAGGGAGAAACAATTAACAAATTAGATCCGTGTTAAAAGAAAACTGCAAATCTCCACATTATTGATTCTGAAGAGCAAGCTGTAGTGTACACTGGAGATAATGAAATACCTTCATTTGCATGTGAAAATTACTAACCCTACTGGGGAAGGGGAATATCGCTGGAACAGCAGAAGCCTTTGGCCAACACCCCCAGCCCCACGGTGTGAGCGTTGGGGTGTCCTGTGCAGGGACAGGAGTTGGACTCGATGGTCCTTGTGGGTCCCTTCCCACTCAAGGCATTCTACGATTCTGTGATTCTATGAATATAGCTAACTATGGAATAATCAAGTTACTGGAATTAGGGAATGGCAGAGAAGGGATTGAAAAAACCCACTGGCAATTAGCAAGTTTGAGAAAGTAGCGACCACAGGTAACAACAAGACTCTGTTCTTCAGTCTTCCAGCATCAACATGTGCAAGGAAAGACGGAATCCCCCACATTCCTTTAGGTTTCATGACCAGCTTATCATAGAATCACTATGTTGGAAGAGACCCACGGAGTCCAACCATTCCCACCAATCTCTAAACCATGCCCCTCAGTACCTCATCCAGCCACACTTTGAACACCTCCAGGGATGGTAAGTCAACCACCTCCCTGGTCAGCCTCTGCCAGTGCCTAACGACCCTTCCTGTGAAGAATTTTTACCTTATGTTGAGCCTGAACCCCCCCTGGCGGAGCTTGAGGCCATTCCCTCTTGTCCTGTCCCCCGTCACTTGGGAGAAGAGCCCAGCACCCTCCTCTTACTGTCCTACTCCTTTCCATGAACATCCCCATTTCCACTCTGCTAGACGGCCAACTCTGCCACCAAAACATCCTGGATAAACCCAGGCAGATCTGCAGTCACAGCAGGGCCCAAACTGCCTCAGGTGCTTGAACATCAGCTGTGGGTTGGTCACAGCAGTGCCCACCACTCCACCTGAAGCTGTTTCTTGTGTCGGTCCATGGTGAAGATGATGCTTGATGACACAAAGTGAAAAATCCAATACCCACTCAAAAAAAAAAAACCATGAAGAACATGTGGGAACATATATTTAACATGAAACTGCTTTGATTTCTAAAAAAGCACTCCAAGGGAAAACAAAACAAAAAGCCTTAAAAAAACCCCCAGTCACCACAAATGCCAAATAAGTGGAATTTGGGAAAATACAAATAATCTTTTATTCATGATTTCCCAGGTCGTTCATTCAACAACACTCTTGTGAAATAACAGAAGTGCACGGAAGAGCCACCTCCCAGACCCACAACAAGGCACAATATAAAGCTATAGTGTAATTTAGAATAATATTATTCTTCAGATGGTGGCTCAGGGGTGCTGCCAGCATGTTAGCATCTGCTAGTGCTGCTGCAGTCCCTAAAGCAGCAATGGAAAAGGGTTGATGGATTCTTGGACGCTTCTCTTTCTGACCTGTGCCCTTTTAAATGGGAAGGGATGAAACAAAAACCTCACGGCAATGGGGTAAAAGCAAGGCAACCTACAGGAGGCAACTACAGAAGAGGAAATTTCATAAAGAAAAGAGATGAAGACTGTTTCGGGGTTAAAAGACAAAAGTTACCGAAGATATTGTGAAGTCCAGGCTTTTCATCTCAATCTCACCTCTTTCAGCTTAAAACCATTCCCCTTCATCCTATCCCTGCACTCCCTGATCCAGGATCCCTCCCCAGCTTTTCTGGAGCCCCTTCCAGTATTGGAAGCTGCTCTAATATCACTCCCTTCTCTTTGGAAACTTGATATTGGAGAGATTTGATTCAGTATTTTAACTACATGCTATTACCACTACAGCAATTCTCCAGAAAACCTGGACAGAACTGATTTCCATTTGCCTTCTCATACTTTCTACGTTGACTAACCTAGCCCTGGATCACTCGTAGGACGTGTCTCATACCTGAAGGTAACCAAGGTTACTCTCCCATTGTTCTGGTCCTGCTGGGGTAGCTCAGGCTGTCCAGTTTGCCACAGCAGCTCCCCCAAGCCCTGCATCTCCAGCACAGTTAGTTCTTCCAGCCCACCATTACCACTGCCCCATCCCAAGCTTCAAGCAATTCAAATACCCTTCCTTGAGCATATNGGGCTGGAGAACAGGCCTGATGAGGAACAGCTGAGAGAGCTGGGGGTGTTTATCCTGGAGAAGAGGAGGCTGAGAGGAGACCTCATTGCTCTCTCCAACTCCCTGAAAGGAGGTTGTGGAGAGGTGGGAGCTGGGCTCTTCTCCCAAGTGACAGGAGACAGGACAAGAGGGAATGGCCTCAAGCTCCACCAGGGGAGATGTAGGCTGGACATTAGGAAAAAATTCTTCACAGAAAGGGTCATTGGGCACTGGAACAGGCTACCCAGGGAGGGTGTTGAGTCGCCTTCCCTGGAGCGGATGAGGTGCTGAGGGACATGGTTTAGTGTTTGATAGGAACAGTTGGACTTGATCTAGTGGGTCTCTTCCAACCTGGTTGTTCTATGGTTCTATGTGCACAATTCTTGTCTACTATGTAGAAGACTCAGTAACGTGCAAAGGAATTTGTGCTATCCCTCCCTTCACAGCATGCAGGGCACCACAACAGCATCCCCTTTCTCTCCAACTCCAGCTAAAAAAGGAAAATCCATAGCAGATGTTAGAATTTTTAACCCCACCATAATGGGAACCTCAGCTCACAGGGAGCCACTGTCACCATCCTCCCTGAGAAGCTCCCTGGGCTGAGCAAGCCTCTGCACTGGGCTACGGTTGGAGGAAGCCATTCTGATATGGGGCCAGACTCAACAATCTTTATATGTCTCTTCCACCTCAATCCAGTCTAGAAGTGCCACATGAGGACATGGAGTGACACTGAGGTGTCTGCTGCTGTCAGCTGACTTCACCAGCCCCACATGCCAGGAGACATCAGGCAGGAGCCCTTGAAGGGCGAAGCTAATCTGAAGGGCTTCAAAGCTCTGGAATGTCCCTACACATTGACTGCTATTTGTAGAGAACATCTAAAAGAAAGAAATGTGGTTTAGAAGACAAAAGGCTCAATTTGTGACTTCAGATTCACGTCACTAAAACTGGATATAATTAAATCCTGGTTTTCAATGGCTAGTTTAAAATGAATTTCTTTGTGACACGGAGAACACAGAAAGTGGGAAGATATTTTTTATTAAACCTCAAAATCTATTTTTACTCCAGTATCCTAATTGTCCCCGGCTGGAACTTTCTCTTCCTCATGGCGAGGGTGGGAGCAATGGAAAACAGTTAGGGGGAAGAACAACCAGGGCCTCTCACATGAGCTACAGAGAATAGGGAGGGAAACAAAGAACACGCAACACGTTCCCTGTGTCCTGCAAACCTCATAAAGGCAACTCCTCGCTCTGCACAGGTCTGAGAAGCACAAAGCTTACCCACCCACCAGGGACCCCAAATTGAATCACAAACTGAAGGTATCACCCCAGGACCACACAAAAACCCAGATCAACACCACAATCACCCATCGCTGCACCATAGAACTTTAAAAGCTTACCTCCCTTCTGTTGTGTTATCGTTCTTCTCTGCTTTCCATCCTTCGTGTGCAATTTTCAGCAGTTGAGCTGCTGGCTGGACCACGAGGAGCAACATTTTTTCAGACTGCTGCACCCCCAAGTGAGAGAAGGGCAGTGAACCAGCAGAGCTGACGAGAAATTGCTCCTCACTGGGACCCAGATCCACCTCAAATCTGGGTGCTGCCAAGTGCTGAGCACCTGGAAAGTGAGACCAGCTGGGGGACATGGAAGCAACCTATTAGCTCCATCATGAGCCACTGCTCATGTGGTGGTGTCTGCAGGAGGGCAGCGCATCACCTGCTGCCCATCACTGGGCTCTTTCTCTGGTGAAGCATCCTCCTGAACCAATACCCTCTCATGGAAGACGGTTGAGAAGGAGGCTCAGCCCTTCTGCTCTGAGAAATGCCAACACCTGTGCTGAGGCACAGGGGACCTGTCTTGTGCTCTGATGTTAAAGCTATTATTGTAATATGTCCCCGATTACAGCTGTAACCTCAAAGGTTGATCAAAACCATGGAGTTTGTAAGTCTGAAATCTGCTTCTGTCATAGGTCATTAGAGTGAGGAATAACAGATATGAAGGAGAAGAAACAGAAAAGTGGATAAAGTTCTGTTTGCAAGATAGAGACACAGAATTGTTAAGGTTGGAAAAGACCTCCAAGATCATCCAGTCCAACCATCAGCCCAACCCCACTGCGCCTACTAAACCACGTCCTGAAGTACAACCTCTACGTATTTTTTTTTAACGTCTCAAGGGATGGAGACCCCACCACTGCCCTGGGCAGCCTCTGCCAGTGTTTCACCAATCTAAACCTCCCTTGGCACAACTTGGGGCCGTTTCCTCTTGTCCTATCCCTTGTTACGTGGGAGAAGCACCCAGCACCGACCTCACTGCAACCTCTTCTCTGGGAGCTGCAGAGAGCAATGAGGTCTCCCCTCAGCCTCCTCTTCTCCAGGCTGAGCAGCCTCAGATCCCTCAACTGCTCCCAGAACCCCTGGGCTCCAGACCCTTCTCCAGCTCTGTTCCCTTCTCTGGACTCGCTCCAGCCCCTTGGTATCTTTCTTGTAGTGAGGAGCCCAAAACTGAACCCAGGGTTCGAGGTGCAACCTCACCAGACCTGAGTACAGATCTTGGAGCTAATCACAGAATTCTGGCCTGCTACAGATAACAGCTCGCACTTCTGTGGTGGGTGAGCTCTGCTCAGGTTCTCCAACATAAGGAGAAGCAGAAAGGTCAAGGTTGAGTGCCCCCAATGCCTCTTCTCTGTACCAATGCTAGCACAGACTGGTCAGCTCCTGCCGCAATCCCCATAGATGTATCTCTTACAAAGAGATTGGAAAATACTTTATTTGTGGTGCAAAATATTCAAATTATTAGATAAAAATATCTTTCTTGCCCATCTACTACTGTTTCAACTCCACGGGATGTAAATTTCAGAAAACATGATGTTTCATTTTCTAATGGAATCATTCAGACTTAATGAGTAAGCAAATACCCATATTTTCATTTCTTCATCCTCCCAATGACACATTTGATCTTCATCACTCTCTAGGATCTCTGGGTCTCCCAAGGAACACAACTGACAAGTCCATGTTTTGTAGGGACAGGACTAAGTAACCTGCAGAGCTAAGCAGAACCTGCATTGTTCAGATGGGTTGTGTAAAGGCCATTTCCAATCTTGGGAATATTCCAGTAACCTGAGATTTTACACATATATAATCATATTCCCCCGTCTGCTATAATACTTTATTAAATTCACAGCCACTGTCTTCCTCATGAATTTTTCAGCTCGCATAGTTCTTGGATAGCTTGTTCTTAATTCACCTCAAACAGGCAAGGGCAGGGGGGCACAAAGAAGCTAAGGGAGAAAAAAAAGCTATTTAATTCACTTGTTAGAAATGGAGAAATAGCAGGGGGGTGGAGGAAGATATGGCTTTTCAAAAGAGAATTCAGGAAAGCTGTTGCTTTGTAAGATCTAGCAGGGTTGGAACTGGATGATCTTTAAGGTCCCTTCCACCCCAAAACATTCTAAAATACTAAGAGGTGATACAGATTGGACCTCGTTTCTGCAAGACTTCTTTTGTGCCTAGGTTACCAGCCAAATCAAGCAGGAGCATTACTGAAGATGGGAACTTCAGCTTCTAGGATCTAGACCAGTTGAAGGAGACTAAGATTCCAGTACAAAGCCATCATGATCCAGTGAAAACACTCCTTGCCGGGCAGTGGGTCTTTGGCAGACGTACCTGTTCAAGTTCAATCATTAGCACAGTCTTAAATAAAAAACCAAAGCATCTTAAAATCCTAGAATATCCTGAGTGGACCACAAGGACCATTGAGTTCAGTTCCTGTCCCTGCACAGGACACCCCAACATTCACTCCATGGGGCTGAGGGTGTTGGCCAAAAGCTTCTGCAATACTCTCAGGCTTGGGGCCGTGACTGCTTCCCTGGAAGCTGTTCCAGGGCTCCACCACCCTTGGGGGAAGAACCTTTTCCTGATGTCCAACCTAACCCTATTCTTCCTGCCATTCCCTCAGGTCCACGGAGAAGAGTTCAGTGCCTGCTCCTCCTTCCTCTCCCTGTGAGGAAGCTGCAGAACACAATGAGATCTCCCCTCAGTCTCCTCTTCTCCAGGCTGACCAGGACCAAGTCACTTCAGCTGCTCCTCACATGCTTCTCTAATCCCTTCACCAACTCTGTGCCCTCTTCTGGACTCTTCCCAGTAGCTTTAGATCCTTTTTATCCTGTGGTGCCCAAAAGTGCATCCAGTGCTTGAGGTGTAGATTGGGACAATCCCCTCCCTCACCTGGCTGGTGATGCCGTGCTTGATGCAACCCAGGACATGATTGAGCTTTTTGTCTGCCAAAGAATTCAGAGCAAACTGTGCCTACATTGCAGCTCCAATAAAACCAACAGGTAATGTGCTTGGTAAAAGATAAAAGTTGCTTCTGGTTATCTGGGGAATGGGAGAATGTGAAATGATCTATCAGAAGCCTTTCCTTTCCCTTGACCAGTTGCACTGAGCAATGACTTGTAAGCTTTTTGAATGCCTACTGGAACCAGTGCTGACAAGGACAGTGTTTTTTTTATAACGGAGCATTTTCTTACAATAGTATGCAAAGCCTTTCCTAAAACTTTCTTCATCAATTACCTGTCTAGAAAATGAAAAGTCGCTGTTACAAACTGCCAGATCCTTCACATGATTGACTGTGGCTGGTTTTAGTCAGCAAAAGGTCTCCACGTAACAAATGGCTTGTCCATTTGTTCTCTGACAACAAAGGCTGTTGAGGCTTGAATATCATTTGCACTCAATCAAATACTAATGCTGATGGAAAACTCTGGGTCTGGGTGACCCTTGACGTGCCCTGGTGGGGCACGGAGAAATGAATTGCCACTTAACACGGACGCAGCATAACGAATGTGAAAGGTTCTCCTCGCTGCTGCCGCTGCCTCTTCACCCTGCCAGGCCTGTGGCGCCAGACGAGCGTTAATTGAACTGACAAACAGCAAAAACGTGTGTCTCAGTTGACTCCCCTGCTAAATGCATAGAGAGCTGTTAACTATAGGAAACAAAAGATGGATGGGAGAAGATTGTTTTTACAAAACAATATTTTTTAGCGCCCTGATCCAGTCAGTGGTGTCCCTGCCCATGAAAAGGGGTGGAACTCAATGGGCTTTGAGGTCTCTTCCATCCCAAACCATTCTATGATTCCATTCTATGGAATTTATGCAAATTCACAGATATCCCATTTTTTACAGCAATCATTTTTTCTTGGTCTTTATTATCAATAAGAGTCTGAATTAAGTGGTAGAAAGTGGCCTTGGGATGTAGTGAACACAGCACATCTCTCTCACCATACGGGTGGTCCTCACAAGGTTTGAAGGTGCAGTTCAACCCAACGTTTTACAGTATCATAAAATTGTGAATTATGGCATAACAAGCCATACGACTGGATTTCTTTTTTCTTTTCTTTTTTTGTGATCAAAATAAAATCACCTGTAGAAAAGAACAGATTACTCGACAACTGCATAGTAACATCAATATATTGTAGCTATGTTTTTCCTTTGAAACATTTTGCAAGATAATTATAGCTGGGACAAAGGAAGCTCAGAAAATTTCAACACTGGAGCTTTTTCTGCTTTTAGGTGACTTGAAAAAAAAGGAAAATGGCCATAAAGAGGTTCTGATATTCATGTCTAAGTTCTAACAAATACTTCATTATATTATGCTTTGCTGGATCTGGCCTTCAGCATTGGTCACCATCCAGTTTCCTGTAGGGCTAGATGAAATGCAGCTCCAAACTTCTGCTGTTTTCTAAGTGCAATCATACAAATCCACCTTAACTCCATTTTCCACTGCATCTTGTAGTAACAAAATAGAAGCTTCCCTTTTTCTGGGAAGTTCCAAATCCTGTTTTCATTTATTTAAAACTGTAAGTGATTCACATAATTGTTTAGGTTAGAAAATACCTTTAAGGGTCTAATGTTAAACCTCACAATGCCAACTCCTCCACTAATCCATGTCCCCAAGTGCCACATCTACACCTTTAAAATCCCCCCAGGGATGGGAACTCCACCACCTCCCTGGGCAGTGGTTCCAGTGCCTGAGAACCCTTCAGTGATGAAACATTTACTGATATCCAATCTAGATCTCCTCTGGGCATTGAGGCCATTTCCTCTCCTCCTGTCCCTCTTTCCTTGGGAGCCCAGCACCCACCTCACTACAACCTCCTTTCCAGAAGCTGTAGAGAGCAATGAGGTCTCCCCTCAGCCTCCTCTTCGCCAGGCTGAACAGCCCCAGGTCCCTCAGCCACTCCCGGAGACCCTGAACTCCAGCCCTGGGTGCTCCCACCATCCCCCCAGCACAGCCAAGCTTTAAAATAAGGAGCTGGAGTTGCATATTTCATTATATCTATATTTCCTCTTGGATATTGCTCTAAGAATTACAATCTACCTCATCAGCACTTTCAGTTTCCTAACCAGAATGAGTCTGTGTAGAGAGGAAGCCCAACAACAGCAATGTGAGCTCTCACCCTGAAGCCTGATGTTCTCTTAATGCTTCACTCTTGGTAATTTTTAGCATATAAGCAGTCCCACCAAAGCAAGACTCATTCATAGGCTTTTTGACTGGTGGAGTTTTCTTTTATTTATATATATTTCTAGGCAACATATTATGAAAGTTGGAAGG
Source organism: Piaya cayana (assembly GCA_013389865.1). Taxonomy (NCBI): domain Eukaryota; kingdom Metazoa; phylum Chordata; class Aves; order Cuculiformes; family Coccyzidae; genus Piaya; species Piaya cayana. The sequence continues at coordinate 169,665 of WAAB01006353.1, read as the reverse complement.
AGGGAAATAAACCAGTAATACGAGGTGAGCTAACCGTTGCGTACGGCCTTGGACACCGCATCTCAACACAGAGAAACCTCATTGAAGTCAGTGGCTAAGCCAAACAATAAGTTTCTGGAATAAAGAGAAATTGCTCAAGGCTTTTCCCCTTAGTGGCAAAAACCAGCACTCCCAAGTGAACCTCTTTCCTCTCTAGTGCAATTCCCTGCGGATGTGACTAAGCCTAAAAATAATTTCTAAGAAAAGGCTCCAGCATTTAACACAATGTGTGTACAGTTCTTCCTAACCCTTCCTTCACTCATTGTCCAACGATGATGTAAAGAATTACGTAAGAAAACAAACAAACAAAAAAAGATAAAAATTAACTTAATTTACACAACCAATAAAAAAGTTTAAAGCGATGATAGAAAAATAATATAAAGGCTAAATACATAAAATGCCAGTTCGACAGTATTAAGCTTTGGTAGAACAGGTAAAAGAGCATAGCACCAATAAAATCCAATGTCAATACATGTCTCAGTACGCATGAGCTGTGATGAAAATGTAAATTTTGGCAAGAAAAGTAGTGTAAGTTCCCTGACGCCACAGTTTCATTTCAACATCTAGCAAAAAGTCTTTAGGCTCTTTCACTTGTCGCTGAAGATAGACAATGCCCGTGTACGAGTTCAGCCTTCGAGTGCTGAAGTAGTTTTCTTCATTTCCCTTGGTGATAGTAAGGATTATGTTGTCTCCAGCATAGGCAGGCGATGGTCCAATGCGGAAAATATGAGCTGGGACCACAATATTGGTTTGGAAGTTCAGCTGGTAATAGGTAATGCGCACGGGGGTGTTCTGGCAGTCCAGGTAATTAAAGCAACTGATTCGTTCACACCTCCTAAGAGATGAGAAATGAAGCACATTCAGTGTCCATGTAACAGCAGGTAAATACCTGTATTTCAGAGCATTGCCAAAATATTAGAGGCAGCAGAGTCCCAGACTTCAGCTGTGTGACTACCAGCTGCTTGTTCTGCTTTTACGGTGCCCATAAAGCATTTGCAAATGATATAATTGCCTGAGTAAGTGTAAGAAAAAAGATCACGGACATGGGGAGCTGTGTTGGAAGGCTCCACGAGAAGGAAAGAGTCAGAGTCGTGCTGTGAGCAGGACAGAGCTTAGACGAGGAGCCTGGGATTCATCACTGACAGCACAAGACTGGGACAGGGCTTCAAGAAAATAAGAACAAAACCACTTGGAAAGTAGCTGAGACACAGGAATGGGAAATGAGCTCCTCAACCTGCAAAGCTGCAAAATTCTATAAGGCAGGAGAAGTATGTTTTAAGTCACAAGCAACTAAATACAGCAGGGGAGNGGGGGGGGGGGGGGGGGGGGGGGGGGGGGGGGGGGAGTTTTGAGAGTCCTGAGCCTCAGCTGCTAAGGAGCTGGGGGATGTGCCATTCCCAGAACTTTGCAACCTCATTATCCCACTCCCCTTCAACATTTCAACACTCTGAGGAGCTGCAAACTGAATATTAAACAGGGAGCCCCCAAACCACTGTAAAAGTGGCGTACTGAGCAGCCTGGCAGCTAATGCAATGATGTCAGCAGCAGAAAGGATCTTATTTTTTAAAAACTTAACTCTAAATAGAGCCCTTTTAGAGCTGCAGCAAGTACAGCTGTAACAGCAACAGCTGGAGGGCAAGTGGGGCCTCCAGGGCTTAGGAGAAGGAAGAACGACAAGTGGACAGAAATGCTATATGGAGAAAATCTATATGCTCTGGGTACCAAAGCATCTTAGAGCTCTGAGCACAACCTAAAGCACTGGCCTGGGCTGCTGGCAATGTGGCGATGGCAATACTTACATGTCAGACACTTTTCTGTAGTTGGAAGGGCACTCGAAGGACAGGCAGCGGAAGCTGCCCTGGATGTTATAGCACGTCTCCGCAGCTGAACAGTTATGGGTTCCAATTGCACATTCATCGATATCTAACAAGAAGAAGCGCAAGGAGAAAGACAGGCTAAGTTAAAAAATAAGAAGTAACCATTTATAGGCTGGGTTCTTCTTATGAGGCTCTCTGTGCACAAGAAGTAAGAGTCAGTGGGTTTGGCTCTGCAAGCTGAGGACTCCTGTTTTCAACCCTCAGTTGCTGTGTGTTACTGCAGACCAGGAGCACGAGAACCCTGTGGGGTATGAAATGCAGGTTCAGGGGAGGTGTGCCGGGTCCATCTCTGTGTACAGACATTCTCCAGTGTTTGGAGTGATAGAGTAAATCACACTGATTCCACTTCTACTAGAATTCATGAGTTCTACAGAGAAAAAAAACCCAAACACCTACTTTTCTTGCCTTTACCAGTTAATAGGAGGTGACAGTAGCTCTCAGCAGTGTGTGTAATAAAGAAGGGAACCCACACTTCCCTACAAGCAGCTCATGATGTTTGATAGTCCTTCCCAGCTCAGCAGGGAGCATGGCCAGCGCCTGGCATGGGCTGCCCTTCAGCCCACAGAGGAAGTTGTTTCTTCACCTGCACTTTGCAAACATTTGCAAACTCCTGTGAATCTAGCAGTTATTCCTCATTCCAGACACATCTGAGGCAACGCAGGGTTTCACTTCCAGTGAAGAATAAATGAAAGAGAGAGAAAGAGAGAAAGAAAGAGAGAGAGGGAGAAAGAGAGAGAGGGAGAAAGAGAGAGAGGGAGAAAGAGAGAGAAAGAGAGAGAGAGAGAGGAAGAGAGAGAGAGAGAGGAAGAGAGAGAAGAAGAGAGAGAGAAAGAGAGAGAGAAAAAGAGAGAGAGAGAAAAAGAGAGAGAGAAAGAGAGAGAGAGAAAAAAGAGAGAGAGGAAGAGAGAGAGAGAGAAAGAGAGAGAGAGAAAGAGAGGGAAAAAAGAGAGAGAGGAAAAGAGAGAGAGAGAAAGAGAGAGAGAAGAAAAGAGAGAGAGAAGAAAAGAGAGAGAGAGAAAAAGAGAGAGAGAGAAAAAAAAGAGAGAGAAAAAAAGAGAGAAGAAACCCAGGATCGTCCTGCCTTGCCACATCACAGTGCAATAAAACAAAGCACACATGGTTCCAACCAAGCACAAACATCTAGACAGAATTGCCAGTGTCATCACAGTCTCCCTTGCTCTGAAGATGTTTGAAATGAAGGATGTGAATCTGTTAGACCGAGTCCAGAGGAGGCCATTGGAGATGACCTGAGGGCTGGAGCACAGCCTGTAGGAGGACAGGCTGAGAGAGCTGGGGTTGTTCAGCCTGGAGACCTTAGAGCAGCTTCCAATACTGAAAGGGGCTCCAGGAAAGCTGGGGAGGGCAAGGATAGGATGAATGAGGAAAAACAATTTTAAGCTGAAAGAGGGGAGATTGTGACCATCATGGTCAATCCTTGAAGCCAAAAGAGTGTTAAGCTGAAAGAGAGAAAATTGAGATGATATCTGAGGAAGAAATGTTTTGCTGTGAGGGTTGGGAGGCCTCAGTCCAAGTTGCCCAGACCAGTGGTGGCTGCCCCATCCCTGGAGGTGTTAAGGGCCAGGTAGAATGGGGCTTGGAGCCCCTGATCCAGTGGGAGGTGTCTATGCCCAGGACAGGGGGTCCATGGGCCAAAAAGTCCCATGATTCTGTGATTATAAACTAGTCTGGAAGGAAACAGAACAAAATAAGCAGATACTGGTAGCCCAAGTCAGTGGAACCCTAAACTTCTCAGACCACCCAACTTGTCCATTCCCACAGACTCTGTGTGAGCTTCCCACAGCTGCTCTGATTTAAGACAATTTGTAAAGAGCTTCCTGAAAGTGATGGGCCAGTTCTTACAGCTTCACAGATCACTGATAGCCCCTGAACACAGCTTCATGCTTAGAGCAAGCCTGTGTCATGGATGATGTTTCTAAACAAGCAGTTAAGCACAACACATGTGTGCAAAGCTCAGTAGCTGAGGGAAGCATCTAACTGGTTTCAAACAGCAGAGGATGGACATGGGCTGGTGTGTGGTGAGGACAGGAGACAATGGACTCTCCTTGGTGAAAGGTGGCCACTGTATAAATGCCTCATACACTGCATAATGGTAGAATAGGTCCTGAGGGACATGGTTTAGTGTTTGATAGGAATGGTTGGACTTGATGATCCGGTGGGTCTCTTCCAACCTGGTGATTCTATGATTCTATGATAATGTGTGATTGAAGAGGCAGCTGTTACATGGACCAGGCTGTGCATTGTCCACACATCCCAAGCCAATGAACGTTCCCCCATGTTCCACTCTTCATATAGACCTTCTCATAATGGATGGAGGGAGGACCTATATCCACCTACACTTCAGCCATTCATGGCCTACTGTGATGAAAGCTATTCCTCAGGAATAAAACCCTTCAGAGAATAGCCAACCCATGGGAGAGGCCAGCAGGACCTTCCCACTGACTTCTTGAGAAATGAGAAACCTGGGCTATGCTAGGAGAAGAATTCATCTACGCATGGAAGTCTGTCTGGATTAAAGCAGGGGGCAAACAGAAAGCAAAAATATTCACTGCTGTACAGCTGCATGATCCAAGAGATGCCAGCTTCACGAGACAGGCTGTCATGAAGCACAGGAATTGAAGAACATTTTAGAACAAGATGCATTTCTGAAAATTTAAGTTATATTTAACTGTCTCCTCATAATGAGAAGTAATGCTGTAGAAGACAAAAAGAACACTTAAAGCTCAAAGACGCTATGGTCTAGAGCATAAATGTGGTTACTAAATAATGCATATGCACTTGCCCAAACCATGGACCTTAAAATGCTAATAAACAGATGCAACAACAAGGATTCAGCATGAGCAGAAAATATTGGCAAAGACCTCACAGTCACATTGCGTACTCCCAAAAGTCTAGACAACACACAGAGGCTTTAAAATGAAATAAATGCTAGCAGACAAACCGTGTGGACTGTGTAGGGCTCTGCAGTTCTGCCAACTGTCACAGAAGAGAGAGATTTTTAGAGGAAAACTATAGCCTCCCACCCTTTCCATTCCCCTGGGATGAGAACTGATCTCATACACTGAACTGGCTGGGTTAAAAGTCTTGCAAAGAAAAGTGTACAAGAGGAAGGAGGAGAGAATCAAAGTAAAGTAAATCCCTCACGAATTCTCGGAAGTGCCTGGGGTGAAAGGAAAATGTCTTCCATATTGCAATCATCATCATGAAAGCACTCGCTCCCCTAGCCTGGCCGTGCTGCAAAATACCACAGGCAGTTCCTCAAAAAAGATCCGTATGCTGAGATGCCATCACATGAGATACAGCTCATCTGTTTGAACAACACGGGGACAAGGAATGTACCACTAGTAGCGCTTAGGAACTGGTCAGATGATCAGCAACTGCAGCCAGATCTTTAACTGGTGGAAACCAAACTACCCTTGAGTTTAGGTCAGCTGACATCAATTCAGACTGTCTCTCTGGCCATGTTTTCAGAGACACCTCAATATATAAGCATGTCCAAATTTGTACCGACAACTGCAGAGCTCAAACAGAGGCCAAGTACCCAGAGGGTCGTGTCCAGGGCTGGGCTGACTGCATCTTACTCGACAATGAATGGAGCTGCCGTGGATGTGCTGGGTTTTGTGCACAGAACAACTTCACCCTTTATGAACAGCACAAGACCAGGTGGCACAGGGACTGCAAAAAGCACCTCCAAGAACTTTCTGGGTGGGTGTGCAGTGAGATTTCACACCACGCAAACAATGCAAGTGCGACCCATAGGTCTGTGGGGCAAACCTTCTTCCTCCTCCTTCAGCTCTGGAGCACGATGGGCTCTGGAGAGGTGGGCTGGCTGATGGACGCAGTGACTCACACTGTTAACTCTGGAAGGCGTCCTCAGCTCAAATGTCACTGCTGGCAGGGGTGGCAGCAAACCTGCCAGCACTCAAAGTTAGCAGGGAGAAAAAACAAATAAAGGCTGAGGAGAATTATAGCTGCAGTTTTCTTAGGGTGACTTTGACACGGGAATTTAAGTGCACATGGATTTAACTGCATTCATACTTAAAAAGCCTTTTTTAATTTTTTTCTTTTAGTAAAAAAAAAGCCTTTAAAAATATTTTAATGTCATTTAGCTTGTTTCTCTGCTCCAAAGTCAGGATCAAGCATGCTCATGCTGTTTGTGATTTACACAGTGTAAATTCACTGCAGTTGCCACTGAGGAGAGAATGTAGGCAGAGGAGATACAGAACCAAAAGTTACACAAAGGGCTCCTGAAAAAAATAAAAGCAGGAAATGCCTGGTAGTTCGAGTAACGGACTGCAGGAATGCACGTGGGGTACACGGAGGTAAGCAGATCTTCGATCATCATCAAAGCCTCAGTGCATCCTTTGGAAAAGCAGGGCTTTCACCTCAGGAACAGGCAGCTGCGCACCAGATGCCAGGCACCCCGAAGCCATTTCTCTGAAGCTGGAGGAAAGGAGTGTGCGGCAGGAGGGTCTGTGCCATTTACAGTAACAATCCCCAGTGCCAACATAACGAAGCTGAGGCAACAGACTCCAGGATGTCCAAGTCCCCCTTACAGTTCCCACATTCACTCTCCCACTTCTCTGCAACTTAATAATGAGGCCAAGGATTTCTGCATCTGGCACCTTTAAAAATCCAGATCACTTACTGCTGTGCCAAGGTGCACACACAGCTCATGCAAGTAATTTGGTGCCCCAATTTGAATGACGAAGTGACTCCCTCAGGAATTAATTTAAGCAATTAGCTCACATCAACAGCTGGGTTGCCACAGTACGTTTTTCTAACACAGGAGAAAGCTGACACTGTGGATACCAATATTTGGCAACTTTATCAAATGCTGGTGTTTTAATGGTGATTAATACAAAAAATGGAGACCTGACAGAATAACCATAATGGCTTAGATCATTACAAGGATTAAAGTTTCATGCTACACCTACAGGAAAGCTGGGGAGGGGCTCTGGATCAGAGAGTGCAGGGATAGGACAAGGGGGAATGGTTTTCAGCAAGAGGGGAGACTGAGATGAGATCTTAGGAAGAAATGTTTTGCTGTGAGGGTAGGGAGGCCCTGGCCCAGGTTGCCCAGAGCAGTGGTGGCTGCCCCATCCCTGGAGGGGTTCAAGGCCAGGTTGGATGGGGCTTGGAGCCCCTGATCCAGCGGGGGGTATCCCTGCCCATGGCAAGGGTGGAACTGGGTGGGCTGTGAGGTCCCTTCCAACCCAAGCAATTCTATGATGATAACCCTTTCAGTTCCTGAACCCCTCATTACCTCGACAGGTCCTTCCATTTGCTGCCATGGTATATCCCTGCTCAGGACAAGCACATTGGTAACTACCAGGAACATTCACGCAGCGGAAAGTACAAAGAATGCCAGCACTTTGTGCACACTCATCAATATCTGTTGAGAAAACACAATTACAAACACATGAAAAAAAAAACCAGAAATCTGAAAAGAGAGGCTGTAGAAAACAAAGAAATTCTTATCTGACACATTCATAATATATTCCTAAAGAAGAATGTACTCATGACAGTTTGACTTTGCTGTAGGACTGTTGATGGTGCTTTCTGAAATGCTGAACGCAAGACTGCTCCCCAAAATACTGGTTGCAAGTATTATGGCCTCCTGGAATAGAACAATAAGTCTAGGACATGTGAGTTTGAAAAACTCTTTCTGGTACAGTACTCTTTTTTACTCTGTAACTCATCTAGGATAGCTTTGGTGGCTTCCTTGTGCTAGGGGGAATGTGATTTTCTTCACTATCTCATAAATAGAGCCTCCCCAATGTATTGGTAGCTTCAAGAGAATAGGTACAACTTCCTTTCTCCAATCCAATCACTCTACTCCTCATTTACTCACCACTAGCAGAAGTAAGAGTGATCTTCCACTCAACCATGGCCGAGTGGAGGCATTAATTGGTGCAATAGAGGTAAACATACATCCCATCTAATTTTCTCAATCAAAAGCTCTAGCCCCCATGAAGCAAGAACCTCACCGGTTCTACAGTTACACAATTGTATTTCAACCCCAGGTGGGAGGTTTGCAAATGAACTGCATTTTCCAATAGCCGAGGCTTCCTTCTGCAGCAGGGCAGGACGTGGAATCGTCCTTGGGCATCAGCCGCAGCGCTAGGTGCTGCTGGGAGTTCAACAGCCCTGACTGTGGAAGAGTACACACACATTTAACTTGCCCCGACAAAGCAGGATTCTCACCTTTACACGAATGCCCATCTTCCGCCAGCTGGAACCCTTGCCTGCAGTAACACTGATAGGAACCGTAAACATTGGCACACTCCTGGCTGCAGGGACTGGTGTCGCATTCATTCACATCTGCACCCAAAAACAAACCCACAGACACGGGTTCAGAACAGTATCTTCCACCATTTCTTGCCTCTGAGAAAATCTAACATTTTCTGCTGGTCAGATGGAATAAGGATGGACTAATTGGTCCCAGGAAGAGATTTCTGCTCCCTAGGCAGATGCCAAGAAGTGTCAGAACGTCTGTTGCACCTTAATTTCATTTCTACATAGGCCAATGAAAATATATACAAAGGCAAACATGTGTTGCAGACTTTGTATGTTTCAATTGAATAAAAATAAGTAATTACAGCCTTTTAAAAGTCATGGAGAACTTAAAATTTTTCATTCAATTAAAGTTAAATGCAAGATTTGTCACTACTAAGATTCATCTTTATTAAAATTTGAATGAAAAATCTCCTGTTCTGACTTAGTTATGTTCTCCTCTCTTGCCTAGAAGGAAAGGAAAAAGTATGTGAGAGAAAGGAGGAAAGAGAAGAAACTTGTCGGCTTTCATCAGACACTTTGAGTGTTTGATTGACTATTTGCCAATTTGAGCATAAGCAAATCACAAGTTTACTGTATTTATATTTCATGTCAACGCCTCTTCCAAGTCTCCTAATCCATGTTCCAATTTCTTCTTCATGGGAAGAAATTCTGATACCTTCGCAATGCTTCCCATCGTAAGACAAGCGGAAACCAGAAGAACACGTGCAATGGTAGGAGCCAGGGGTGTTCTCACACGTGTGCTGACACAGGCGTCCAGGGTAATTCCAGCACTCGTTTATATCTGCCAGCATAAAATGCAAATATACAATCAACTTAGAGACCAAAGTACCAAACAAGATGGAGGAGGATATTTTAAGAAGAGTCAGAGATTGATTTGAAGCGCATGGAATGCTGCAACCTCAGGTTTTATGCTGCCCGACTTTGTGCTCTAATTGGTGCGCAGTAGCGAGAAAATACAACGTGTCTTGTGAAATCTTCAGAAAGATAAATTCCTGCTGCAGCAGAAGCGTAACCCACAGGGAAGTTCTTTGCAGATGTCTTTAATTGATAACCTACAGCTAAACCAAACCAAGGGCATCTGGTCCAAAATCACAGCACGGGCTGGCAGAGATCTAAATGTACCAAGTGACAACTGCCTTGGAGGTGATCCCATTCTCTTTTGAGGCACCGCATTGCAGAAACTAATAACTGCGCACTACGACGGTGCTAAATACTGCCTTGATGTCCAAGGCTCAATCAATCAGTCGTTTCATCTCATCTCGCACCTTACATACCAATGCAGCTCCTGCTGAACGCGTCGTACTGATATCCCATCTTGCAGTCACAGCGATAAGTCCCAGGAAGGTTATGACAAATCTGCCCTTCGCCGCAACGGTGCACACCAGTTTGACATTCATCCACATCTGCCAAACCAGATAAAGCAATTAGTTTAAATACACTTTGTTGAAAATCAACATTTATGAAGAAAAAAAAAAATGTAAATAACAGGAATAGAAACTGTTATGATTGTCCCCAGGACAGAACAAAGGATATCAGCTTTTCCCGCTGTGCGCTTCTCGGAGTCAGCTTTACAGATCTCTCAAACTTTGGAAAAGCAATATATTACCTTAAAAGTGAAAATGGTAGCTGTAACCGCAATGGTGTTTTCCTAGCATATTCTGCATTTCAATGTAAACACATCAAACCGTGACATTTAAACACCCTGTTCTGATGATCTGCCATTACATGAGTCACAGCAAGGCATCCGAAGCAAAGCAAGAACTAGCCAGAAATCCTGCTCATCTCTTCAATTAAAACAATTTCTATCCTCAGCTGCCCTTTCAATCTTGGTTCTGCTGTCTATCTTTTGCTCTTTCCCAGCATCGATCTTTTTCCTTTTCTCAATCAACTCACATTCTGATATTCGCCATGGCCTCCCATCCAAAATCCAATACCAACGAACCTCTTGCTTCTCCATTCACATGCTTCACTTCCAATCTCATTTAAAAAACCCACCGATAAAGATGTGAGTTTTCAATACAACCTGATTTACAAGACTTGCAATATAACTAAATGGCTCATCAGTACCTAACAAATCCCTGCTGCTGCCTTCTGTGACAAGAAGCATCAAGATGTCTGACTAACGCTCAGAAACTTGTATTTCTTCAAGTATTCTGAGTTCTTCCATTTCCTAGGACACCAGGACCTGCTTCCTTCACATCTTCAACTACTTCTACAATCCAAATCCCTGTTAATGAAATATTAATTAAGATGGTAAGCTAAGGCTGTGTGGTCTCTATACTGCACTATCTGAAGTCACAAATCTGAGCACTGTTTCATTTGAGAGGGTTCCCAGGCAGTTCTCTACCAAACAAAGGCCTTGGAGAACGCTCCGGAAAGCAGCCACTTACTAAGAAACTGATAGGGAAGTGAGAGGAAGTGAGCAAGTTACTTATCTGAAAAACTTGGATGCAGAAAAGTGTCATTGTTATCAACCCTGACAAGAGGTGCTAAAAATACTTTGTTCAATATTTCAACGCAGATTCAGAGAATCATGGAATGATTTGGGTTGGAAGGGACTTCAAAGCCCACCTAGTTCCATCTCCTCTGCCATGGGTCCCACTGGATCCACACCTCCCACTGGATCCAGTTGCTTCAAGTCCCATCCAACCTGGTCTTGAGCACTTCCAGGGATGGAGCATCCAAGAGTTTTCTGGGTAACCTGGGCCAGGACCTCCCCACCCTTACAGGAAAAAAAATCTTCCCAACATCTCATCTAAACCTTCCACTTTCAGTTTAATCCCCCTTACTAAATCAGAAAACATGAACAATTTAGAGATGAATCCTCTAAAGAGAGAAGATGACTATACAATTGGGGAGAAATGTGCAGATAATGTATTTACTACTGTGAATAAATATGAATCAGGCATCTAATCAGTTATTGTGATGCCATAAAGAAACCAGTCTTTATCACAGAGAGGGGGAATTAGGACCATATACTCTTCTTCTTTATTTTCCATGCTCTCTGCCTACTTAAAGAAAGTCATACCAAAAAAATACCAAAAGGTACCGACTGCAGAGTGCACAGAGCAAAGCCAGAGAAATCACCAATTAACATCAAATATTTGTTTTCTCTAACTAAAACCAGAGAAGCAGAATATCCGCTCCTTAAAAGCATTTTCAATCCTATGAAGTGGAGACAAAATACCATCAGTAATCACAACACATTGTGTTATCTCATCACACTTTAAAGATACAAATGCTGTACAAACAATGGCAATTTCCTCCTCTGTCACATATTTACACACAGCCACTCTCTTTCAGGAATAACTAGGGGAATAAGATAGATTCCTTTAATGAGTCATCAGCTTGAAATTCAGGAACAAAATTTGCAAGCCAGTTGCAAGTAAAGGCCATCGGCTTTACAGCCAGGACTTCCGAGCTGTTCAACGATGACATTGATGGAGACCTTGGCATGGGGCTAACCCTAAAATTAATTTCAGGGCCATCACACTTCATGTTCTACAAACGTACCTAACCCAGTCAACCTTGCTGATATTGGATAAATGCTGTATCAAATGCACAGGTGAGAGGAGACAGCTACAGCGATGGATGTTTAGGAAGAACAGGTGCTCGTGTATAGCTTTTCATCAGCTTTATGTTGATGTTTGGTTTGCTTATTGCTTCAATGTGGATTCTTTCTGGAGTGTATGTTACACAGAACACTAATGTTTACCCTGGATTAGCAATGTTTTTCCAAAATGCATTGATATTTTTCAGTACTCTGATCTATAAGTTTGGAAGGACAGAAGAGTTATGGGGACGAAAGGTCCACGTATAGCATCGCCTGTTCTATAGTTGCTATGTCGTACTACATATGTAGATACACTGACATTTATTTGTTCTTGTTCTGCTTTCTAAATTGTATGAACGGAGACAAAATACAGTTTCTGTAATAAGCTCCCTCTTTTCACAGAACAGATTTGTGAATATGTACATATGACTACACATATCTTAAAAAGGGAACATCAGGTTTCTGAGGTACTGAGGGACATGGTTTAGAGATTGGTGGGAATGGTTGGACTCAATGATCCGATGGGTCTCTTCCAACCTCGTGATTCTATGATTCTAAATCTAGCTGAAGTGCCTACACAGCAATGAGAAATGGGGCTTTTGGACCTTCCTTTTGTAACAGCCAGAATATTTCTAGCTGCTGTATAACGACAACAAATGACAGTGCACTTGTTTGCCAAAAAATTACAAAACACCATGCCCCAGAGCTGTATTAGGAAGCTTTCTCCCATTTCTTCAATTCTACACAGAAACCATCCCCATCTTCCACTATTTCCAAATCTTCCCCACCTTCTCACCGGCCAAGCGTGGTCTGTATAGTCCTGGGGGCAGAATCAATGACAGAAGACAGCACAGAGTGAAGATTTAAAGGGGGAATGCAGAAATTTATGCAGAAATGGGGTCTATTTCCACCACTATTTTACACTGTAAGTTGCTACAAATTAATTGACAACTGCCAACACGTCTTCTGCTCCCTTGTAGCATCACAACAGCGTGTTTTGTTTGGTTTTCATTCTTCATTTTATTTAAAGGGAAAGTAAGTAGAAATCATTAGGAGAAAATCACTAACCAAAATGCTGATTTGTCACTTCTTTTTTTTAATCTTGCTGTCATTTTATGATTTCCTATCTGGTGTAACACAGAACGTGGGGAATTAAAGAAAGTAGAGCCAGCCTTGCTTTGGGCACCAAGGACCAAGCCTTCAATCCCCCTGTGCCTGGTGTGTTCCCTTACAGAACAAATGCTCCTAAGAGTTGAAATCTGCTATTCTGTGTCTGTTAACTCCATAAATACAATGGATCAAATATGAATCAGCATCAAGCAACATGCCAGCCATGTGAATATTTTAACACAAAGTATTTATCCTAAACACACACACAACGGGATGTACATGGGGAATAGCACTCCTAGCACTACAAAGAACATCCACTAAGTACTCTCCTGAGTCCACAAACTCAGCATTTCTCATTTTCTGCATCCCATGGCTTCCAATCATATCACTTGCAGTTAGATACTGATAAAAAATACTGAAGGATCATGGTTTTGACTGGAAGCATGAGTTTAAATAATTCCTAAATGACATTCACTCCAGAACAGAAGCCAATAAGTTCCATACACAGTCAAACCCAGCATAACCCGGTGTTCCTAGAACTCCATGCAGCAGCCAAGCATCATTGCAGCATCCTGTAGCGCAAAGAGTTCATCGAGCTGCTTGGACAGAAAATGCACACAGCAAATTCCCACTCCTCAAATTCACCACTCTGGAGGTCACTCAAACCCCCTTATTAGAACTGAAACATACTTTTCCCTCTGAGAGGGCACCAGACTAGACACTGGGTGCCTTACCGACGCATCGGGTTCCCTCCTCGTTGGAGTGGTAGCCTCTGCTGCATGTCAGCGTGTTCCTCTGGCAGGTGTAAGAGCCAACAGTATTGATGCAGTTGAATCCTGGCTTACACGGCTCAGGGAGAGATGTGCACTCATTAATATCTGGCGAAGAAAATGATTAGAATAGTGAGAGAAGCTATTTAACCTGTCCAGTCTCTTTTCTTCCAGATCTCACCTTTATTCTTTCAGGTCAATTTATTGTCCTGCAAAGATAAGGCTGATGAAGTTCTGCTGTGGTAACAATTTCAAATTGAATATGCAAGTACGCATATCTTCTAAAGAAAAGTAAAGTTTAAATTTAATTCACAGCAGGATTTAAGGTAGATTAGATGCGGTCAATATGCACCCCTTGAACAGACTAAAAGGTGCAGGAGCTGGGCAGAGCTGCTGCACGTCACACTGGTCACACTTACCAACACAGTTTCCCTCAGGGTCTTGCAAAAATCCATCCATGCAGCGCTGCTTTGACTCACAGTAGAACGATCCTTCTGTGTTCTGACAAACGAAGTTTACTTTACAACTATGAATTCCTCTCTCGCATTCATCAATATCTGGTAATCAAATCAAAACACCAAATTGTGACTAGTTAACCTGTAACTTCATGACTAGTTTGTAGCTTCTTTTCTCAGAAAGAAAACTAGGAAGCGTCATTTAAACCCGACACTCAACAATGCCTTTGGGAAATCTGAGGTTTCCATGTGTTTGCTCCTGCACATCCTCTTCAGTGTAGATTGCGGATTTTGTCAGGTCCAGCAACTTCATACAATCATGGTATGGTTTGGGTCAGAAGGGACCTTAAAGCCCATCCAGTCCCACCCTCTGCCATGGGCAGGGACACCTCCCACTGGGTCAGGGGCTCCAAGCCCCATCCAACCTGGCCTTGAACCCCTCCAGGGATGGGGCAGTCGCCCCTGCTCTGGGCAGCCTGGGCCAGGGCATCACCACCCTCACAGCAAATAATTTCTTTCAAAGATCTCATCTCAATCTCCCCTTTTTCAGCTGAAAACCCTTCCCCCTCATCCTGTCTCTGCTCCCCCTGATCCAGAGCCCCTCCGCAGCTTTCCTGGAACCCCTTTCAGTACTGGAATCTGCTCTAAGGTCTCCCTGGAGTCTTCTCCAGGCTGAACAACCCCAACTCTCTCAGCCTGTCCTCATACAGGAGGTGCTCCAGCCCTGGATCATCTCCACGGCCTCCTCTGGATTCACTCCGAAAGATCCATGTCCTTCCTGTGCTGAAGACTCCAGAAGAGAAAGACAAATGGAGAGAACTCCACAGCATAGAAGTCCCCACTCCTCCAAGTGGATATGTGAAGAGCTGCTGGCACTCCTCTTTCTATTCTAATCCCTCCGTTAAATGATAAGGTCACAAGGGAACTGTCCCTCAGAAAGTACTATGTTAATCAGTCTTCCTACCATATTTATTAACTCAGACAAATATTAAATGTGGAATTCAGTATTTCATAAATAACTGTAAACTCGATAGTTATCTGTAAGCAATATTACACAGAGCAATTCTGGAATTTTAATCTTGTAAGTCATTAATTCAAAGGCTACTTTAAAACAAGTTGTAAATTTTATAATCTGTTATAAACCAACTTTAAGATCAGAAAGCAATTTAAATGGGCAATAAATGTTTGAGATGCAATAGAACCAGGCAACAGAACAAGACTTTCACAAACAGCCTCTCAAGTAAGCCAGGGTTTACTTACGACAGCTGTATCTAAAAGGAGATTCCTGATAATTTCTGTTTTATGACCTTATGATACATGTCAAGGATGAAATCTTGTCCTTAAGCATATCTTGCTCCAGCTGTTACGAAACTCTAGTGTAAAAAATTCAGCAGTAAATAACTCTGGGTTTTGCCCTGGAAGGCAAGACACATGCCTCCTGCATGCTCCTGCGCTGCAGAGGAACTTCTGCTACACTGTGACTGTGGATGTCTACATAGACCAAGGAGGGAGGAACAGGGGAGAATAACTTGTTAAACCCATGAGTATTCAAAGTGTAAATAACCACAGAGGGTCTTCCTAAAGACAGGAAGGACTGGAGCGAGTCAGCCCCGTGACCCGTTCAGGCTG
The DNA here is from genome assembly GCA_013389865.1 of Piaya cayana. Lineage (NCBI taxonomy): Eukaryota > Metazoa > Chordata > Aves > Cuculiformes > Coccyzidae > Piaya > Piaya cayana. The sequence goes on along the minus strand of WAAB01006353.1, from coordinate 153,914 downwards.
TGCCTAACTGCAAATGGTGTCAGCCCTTCTGAGAAAAGCAGAGCCAGGCAGAAGAGCGTAATAGGAGCTCCTCCATCAGTGAGGTCTCTCTACCCTCTTAAAAACAGGGTACATCCTAATTTCTAAGGTTTCATCCATTTTCCAAATTGTTTATAGTTATCACTGGAAACCGTTTCAAATAAATGAAGGGCCTATGAAACCAAACATTTCCACGATGATCAGCCTCTTCTAGGCACAACCCTGATGTCACAGACCGGCCACAAAACAACACTTTGCAATCTTTTCCCTTTCCTGTTGGGTGACAACGATTGCCTCAGCTGATAAACACTTGTCTTACCAACACATTCTCCATCCTTAAGTTCATAACCTGGCTGACAGCTCAGTTCCTGGAGACACTTGAATGATCCCATCGTGTTGACGCAGCGCTCTCTCCTCTGGCAGGTGTGCGCATCTGTTACACATTCATTAATGTCTACAAGAAATAGCAAAACAAGTCATCGCATCGTATTTATCAAGTGATCTGCCTCTTTCTGCTCTTCTGGAAGGAGATAAAAGCTCAGATGAAACCATTTCTTCCAAATCAGTATATATTTTATTCCAGGATCTTTTGCTAGCACAGAGTAACTCTAGAGACACAAATGATACGGAGATTTTCTTCTCCTCCCAGGCTGGACCACTGGGCAGAGTCCAATGGCAGGAGGTTTAACAAGGCCAAATGCCAGGTCCTGCACTTGGGGCACAACAACCCTGAGCAACTACAGACTGGGAGAAGTCTGGCTGGAAACTGCCTGGAGGAGAGGGACCTGGGGGGGTTGGTTGGCAGTGACTGACCATGAGCCAGCAGGGGCCCAGGTGGCCAAGAAGGCCAATGGCATCTTGGTTTGGATCAGAAATGGTGTGAGCAGCAGGGCCAGGGAGGTTCTTCTCCCTCTGGACTCGGCACTGGTGAGACCGCTCCTTGAATCCTGTGTTCAGTTCTGGGCCCCTCACCACAAGAAGCATGTTGAGGCTCTGGAGAGAGTGCAGAGAAGAGCAACGAAGGTGGTGAAGGGTCTGGAGAACAGACCTGATGAGGAAGGGCTGAGAGAGCTGGGGGTGTTTAGCCTGGAGAAGAGGAGGCTGAGAGGAGACCTCATTGCTCTCTGTAACTCCCTGAGGGGAGGTTGTGGAGAGGAGGGAGCTGGGGTCTTCTCCCGAGTGACAGGGGACAGGATGAATGGCCTCAAGGTCCACCAGAGGAGATTTAGGCTGGACATTAGGAAAAATTCTTCACAGAAAGGGTCATTGGGCAGTGGCAGAGGCTGCCCAGGAAGGGACTTGACTCACCTTCCCTGGAGGTGTTTAAGGGACAGGTGGATGAGGTGCTGAGGGACATTGGTTAGTGTTTGATGGGAATGGTTGGACTGGATGATCTGGTAGGTATCTTCCAACCTGGTTGTTCTATGATTCCCCAAGGTGCAGGCATTGAGGACAAGGGATGGATAGAAGTGATTAAACACAGGGTGGGGAGATGATTGATAATCAGCTTCTGGTTTAGCAGATAAAAACTTCCCAGGCGACTGAATGAGAGAGTGATTAATGCTCATTGCTCATTACCAGGTTTTCATGGCTCAGGCTGTATCACTCCTCCATCTTCATGCCAGATAAACAGCAGCTACTGGTGTGGAACAGCAGCAAGAGATGGGTACTGGAACTGGGGTCCTGCAACTGCTTAGCTCCTAAGAAATGCCTCACTGGAACTGGATTCACAAGAAAATATAGAAAGAGGAATCCTAAAGGCTCAAAAATATAGAAAGAGGAATCCTACAGGCTCAAATATATAGAAAGGAGAATCCTAGAGGCTCAAATGTATGGAGAGAGGAATCCTAAAGGCTTAATCAAGCTTACAAATTTGTATTTAACTATTTAAAGAGATCTGATTTCAGCAGGTGGAGTGGTAGAAACATTCTTTTTAAAAATCCCTTAAATACCAGATTGCAGGATGTAGGAGACACTTTGGAATGGAATATACCGCACTTTAAAATTGTGGCATACCTACACCTACATTTTGATAGGCTTGGATGAAAAAATTCCAAATTCAGGTTTTGTTTATCTTAATAACGAAAGCTGAGAATAGCATGATGGTCAAATACAAACCAAAACCAGGTAGGGACCAGGAAGAGAAACTTCCTTGTCATTCTCCACAAAATCTTGCACGTTCACAGATCTGCATAAAGCTAAGAAGTATTTCTAGAGCTAACAAAAGCCAAACATGACCAAGGCTGTTACCAATCCTTCAGCTGTAAGGTAGGGCAAGATTATATTTATTTTTAAAAAAAAAGGAATAAGAGGAAAATCATTCAGTAATACGCTAAAAACAAACCACATGGTTAATTTTTGAGAACTATACCACGGCTCTTTGTGTGGCAACAACATTCCTCAGTCTGTCAGTAAAAACCAGAATTAATGTAATCAGGGAGTACCTCTTTTTTTCCCTGGAATTGTTGTTGGAAACAGAAATATGGTCCCTGAGCATACCTGTTGCTTCTAAGAAGCTGATGTTTTTGCTAAGGAATATTAACATTTACCTAGTGCTGGGGTTTTTTTGCAATCCCTCTTCCAACATTAAACATTCATTTTGTGCCTGTTTTATAAAGATGTGAAATGCAGGCTTTTTTTGCCCTACATCTGTGGATTCTCATCATTTTTTTCCCCTGTTCAAATGACTCCAGCTCAGTTTGTTGCATGGAATACATCTGCTTAACATAGACATACTGTTATTTTGCAGCCACCTATCCCATGCTCACCCAGTCCCTATGGTTCAGCAATAAAACAACCATTTACTGCTCACTCTGGCATGAGGGAAAATCAGGATGGGAGCAGCAAAGAAAGCAGCAAAGTAGTTTCCCACTGGTGTGTGAGTGGGTGGTGGTAATGACTTTGCCTGAAAGTCACCAGGAAAAGCAATCCCCATCAAAACCATCTGACCTGACCCTTATCTCTGGAGAACACGGAGCTTTCAAGCCTAAAGACATTTTAATATCCAGTCACAAAGTTACACAAAGGTGGTGTGTTCAAGCTATTTAAACAGTTGGTGGCTCTTCATTGTGTGTGATTGGCTTTCAGGAATTGTGGATATACGCTCTTGAAATGCACCTGGAATTATAATCTTCCACAGTTTGACTAAAGGGAAGTCAACAGATAAAACCTTATCAGCTGTTTTGCTGCTGTGCAACCATTGCTCCTCCCATTCCTAAGATATGCAAAGAGTGACATCATTAAAATTTGCAAACGGATTATCAGAGATTTCCTCCTCATGTCTGAGATGGAGCAAGAAAAAGCAGTTAAACTGGAAAATGGAACTGGATATGGCTGCAGTGAGACATTGAACAAAAAACCCCCACAGTCTGTTTGTGGCTTTCCCCTTGATTAGGAAAGTAGGGAAAACATTAAAGAGAGCAACTGTTCTCCAGGCAGATGAGAAGGGAGAATCCAGGGCATGCCCATCAAAAAAGAAAGAGAAAGTTCCAAATATTCCAGACTGTTTTACAAAGATCCTTCTAAAGACCTAACTTGCTTTGGAGAGATGCAGAGGTTGGTTATTTAAGGTAGGCTAAGAGGGTCTTTTTGCTTTACAAATAAGAGTTGCGTCTTTCATTTGTTGGATGAGGCTTGGAGCAACCGATCCAGTGGGAGGTGTCCCTGCCCATGGCAAGGGAAAGGAACTGGATGGGCTTTGAGGTCCCTTCCAACCCCAAACCATTCCAGGATTTGTTTGATTAGTAGTGCCTGAGGTTTATCTTATATCTTATCGCACTAAAACTCTGTTATGGTGTCATGGGGTGGAGAACAGGAGAGGAAGAAAGTGAAGGAAAGGCAGCACTTGACACCTTCTACAGCACCTTCTGCCAAAGCTGCTGACAAGTATGTGTTAATTTTGTTTCAAAACACTTCTGGGAGATGCTACCCAGGGAGGGGGTTGATTCACCTTCCCTGGAGGTGTGCAAAGGACGGGTGGACAACGTGCTGAGGGACATGGGTTAGTGTTTGATAGGACCGGAAAAACATGAGGGGTTAAACAGTAGGATTTTTAGAAGCAGAAAGCCACATGAGGCAGTTTATTCAGCTGTTCCTTTAGCAGACCTGACTTCCAGAGGGGTGGGACAGGCAGCAGGCTCTGTCAGGCCAGGCAACTCAGCAGGCAGCCTGCAGCCAGCTACAGGTGCCACCTTCCATCTCACCATCGGATTATTTCCTCCGGAAAGGCAGCCTTCTTTCCAGTGGTGGTTTCTCAGTCAGTTAATTTAAACTAAGTAATTTCATTAGACTTCCATGCAGTGTTTATGATTTCTAAATAAATAATCATTTTTTAAAAATTAGCAGATTTTGAAAATTTAAGGAAAACCCAGAAGATAGTAAATTACGTTTCTGCTCTAAACCATGAAAGTGTTGTAAACCTGCCCTCATGCCATAAGATGGTCATTAATAAGAGGAGATCACAGAGCTCTGAAAGACAGGAACAAAACCAAAGCTGTTGTGGTCAGAAAAACAATGTTACAAACATAGGGAGAAGGACAAGGTGAAGAAGGTGAATATGCCCACCCATGACATCATAGTCACAGGCACCGCTTCTTTCATTAACAACTAGAAGTCTCCAGGTTCTCCATTTTTCCAGGTTTATCGCCCAACTCCGCTGCAGCTCAGGTGCTTCCTAGACCAGCCTCCAGAAAAGTTACCCAAATTGAAGCTATTTCATAAGCTCAAGCCTTGGCTTTTTGAGCAAATTAAAATGCACTTGTAAAAATAAAATGGTTCTCTATATGAACTTAAATAGCAGAGGTGATACAGCAGAAATATGATGCATTTTTTATACGAAGACTTTTGTTCCACAATCAACAAAGGACTAATCCGAATTTTAAATTCCTTCACTTTGGAAAGGATCTTTCCCACTGCTGAGACTTCTGCAGATTTCTTGATCTCTCTTTATGAACTTCTGCTGTTTCTTGATGTGTGGGGATCTGGCAGTATTGATACTGTCCAGAGAGATCAGCTGCTATGCTTTCTTCTTCCAGCTCAATAGTCAGCAACACTGCTGTGGTCATCACACCTCTGAACTTTTATGACTTTCGAGCAAAGTTATGTGTATCCTGAGAATGTATTGCTAGGGAAAAAGCCAGATAGCACACAACTCATGATATTAAGTGGCTGAGCAAATGGTGCACATGTGTTTTTTACTGACTCGTATTGAAATGTCATACGCAAAGATGGCCAGAGAGCCTTTTAGCATGAATGGTTCGAATGCATCGCAGAGCATGGAGAATTATGAGGCTGTGGTGAACGGCTTATACCTATCATCTTACCAACACATTGTCTACGCCTGTCGAGTATAAAGCCCTCTGCACAGACCAGGCTGTGGTTGACACAGTAGAATGATCCCAATGTGTTCGCACATAATTGTCCTCTGGAACAAGCGTGAGTGCCTGTGAGGCACTCATCCAAATCTACATCAACGTGTTGCAACCAAAAGGGAAAAACAGAACTCTATTAGAACAGTTTCTGAAATGAAACAGCGCTTCTTTCACACTGGAGATCTCTAAATGAAGCGAGTTGGAGCTACCATATCAGCACCGCATTGTAATATATACAGTGTTATAATACATACATTATAATATATACTAAAAAATAGGGCTGGAATAAACGATCACGATGCAACCCTCTGTGCTTTTGTCATTCCAGAATGAGTCACACAGGTGCAACACACACTCTGCAGGAAACCTGTCCCAGTGCACCATCACCCCTACCATCAAACACCCAGTTTAATATGGATTATATTGTCCCTTCCTATAATTTAAATTAACTAATTCCACTGACATTTCTGATTTTTTTTCACCTACTGTAGGAAAACATTTGCCTTGAAATGCCCATTTTGATTCTGATATTAATTAATCAAGTTAACTTCCACCGTGCTTGAGTAAGCAGAGCGCAGTGAATATTTTATCTAGTGATATTAAATTCCCATTTTCTTCACAGTCTAACAGGAATTTCATAAAAATTATTTGCTATTCAATAAGATCTGAGATTAAGAGGGATGTGGATCACTTGTGAGCAATTCTGAGTATCAGAATCTTCTACCTGCATCTCACTGCTATTGCTCCATGCTTAAAGATTTATAATTAAGGTATATCACAGGGCATTGCTTCTGATCCTCAAACCTTTCCTGGCCAAACCCATCATTTGTCACTACCCAAACATGTCAATTCATAATTTATATAACATGAATAATCACAATGTAGCTTTGGATTTCACTGTTAATCATCGTGCAGTCCTGAACTTCAGGGTCAGGTGAAGCACATGGAGCTGCACCAGCTCACAGTGGCACCTTCCTCAGAGCAAGGAAGCCTCACTGAATTCAGATTTTCAAGGCAAGCAGAAATAAAACCAAACAAATCAAGTGACGGGGCAGAGCTGTAGCTCTGAGAGGGTTCCTCAGAGCAGCAAATGTGCCCACATCCTGCTAACTGCACCCACTCTCAAGAAAAAAAGCTGCATGTCCATAGCTCAGCAGACAGACCCTGGGGAGAACAGTAGTGGGGAAAAAAAAACAAGAGGGCTGGGAAAAAAGCCTGTAATGTCAGAGCAAAACAGCACAAATCCAGGGTTCCCTTCACCTGGAGTCCCCAGGTAACAGGCACAGGGGATAGAAGCGCTCCAGGGGTTGTCTGTGAAGCAGCTCTGGTATTCCTGCCACCAAATGGTCTCTGCACTGCCACTTGCAATTCACAACAGCGAAAATAAGGAACTCCTAGAGAAACGCACGGGCCTTTGAGATCAATGCGATCTATAGAAAAATGTTCTAGCCATGTCTCTGTAGTGAACCCGAACCACTTACCTTCACAAGAAACCCCATCGGCCATGAGCGTGTATCCAGACAAACAAGAGCACACGATATCTCCTTCCGCAACGCTGCAGATGTGCTTGCAAGGGCCACTATCTGTACAAAGCAAATTGATAAATACATTAATGATCACAACACAGATCAGCTGAAGTTATCAACCTGAGGTCTTCCAAATATCTGTCCCTGCAGCCCTGATCAATACTTACAAGCCTATTGCACAGAAACACCAATTGCTGCTCTTTCCTGTGTTGTTCACAGCTGCTCTGCTTACCTTAAACTAAAAAACAGGTGTGTAACGACCCTGAAATCAGAGCATAGCCTCAAATTACTTCCCCAGGTTTCCCTTGACAATTCCTCAGCCTCATGCCAGGGGTAACAAATTAAGGATGTGTGTTGAAAGCAGGTTGGTGAGAGGATGTGTGGAATTTTCCTCCAGCTCTCTAAACATTCCTTGCTCATCTGCGTCTGCAGTTCACACCTCAGACGTACCTTTACACTTATCCTGCTCTTCCTGTACGGACATCACAAGAAGAGGCTGAGAAGAAGAAGCTGCTGGAGGGATAGTGGCTTCTGCTTCTGGCCTTGTCTCCTGTCCCCTGTCAGGATCTGCAAGGCAAGGGACATCATCATCATCACCAGCCAGCACACCGTGGTCATGGTCTTGGTCCTGTGCATCCCACTCCACCATGGTTTGTGGGAGGAAACACTTTGGTGACCTGGACAACCCTCTATGGATGAAGATGAACAGTTTTGGAAGCTGCCATCTGTTTGATATGAACAACTGTCCAACAGCGTCCACACACAGAGCGCTGCATGTTAATGGAGATGCAGACACAGACCAGGGAGCTGGGTTGAGATAACGCCTGTAGAGTAAAATATTGCAACACCTAAAGAATTGAACAGAAAGTGTTAATTTTACCTTTTAAAATGCTGCTATTTTGTAAATATGCTGGCTGTCTTTCACTCAGTTTATGAAGAACACAATAACCAAGATCAAAACAAGTATTTCACCTTATTCTGTACTTATTTCAACAGTGATGAAAAGCAGATGCTCACCTTTACAAACACAGGAGACTCTGGAATGACTTTTACACAGCCAAGTGGAAAACATGACAGCTGCTGTCATAAAGACTCTCAACAAACATCAACAAATGTTCAAGGTATCAGAATAGTTGACAAAAAAATCACCTCTGTTACATCAATAAAAGTAAACCAATCTATCTGTATCATCAAGAAAAAAAAAAAGCAGAATCCATGAGGCTAAATCCTTCCTTAAGAGGATGTGTCCTGTTCCCATTGATTTGAGTTCAAGTGTCACCTGGAGCAAAGTGTGAGCCACAAAACAGTGACAGCATGAAATGACCAACTGTGATTGTGATACGTTTTTGGGGTAGGGAAGAGCAATTTCATTTTAAAGATGAATTGAAATCCCAGACATACAATGGGCTGTGACACAGAGGTAAATAGCAGGTACCTGTGTGTGGCATTTTCTGAATGATTTCCCCAGAAAGAGCGCGGGGAAGTGAGAAGACACATTTGAAATTTCATCTTTCTGTCTGCCTGACAGAGCCACTGCAAGAACATCACTGCTTCCAAGTCTTAGGAAAAAGCGTGACAAGGTTTAAAGACCAGAAGCGAAATACAACATTCGCAGTCCAGAAAAGTGCAGGGAATATAATGGGACACACGAAGTTACAAAAGCTCTCTGTATACCAATGGAGCCCAAATTAGCAACAGCACAAGAGTTAAAATCATCTATCATGGGTCTCCATGCACAGACCACATGAGAGAGATGTGCACATGAACAGAGGGAAAATGAGAAAGACAGGCCACCATGCCACGCTGCCAGGTAGAGCACACACAGTGTGCCCAGCATAGGGAGCGAGGTGCCATCTCTCTCACCCAGCCTTTAATTTTGCCCAAGACTCTGAGAGCGACCTTATAGTGACCTTCCAGTCGCAGAGAAGGACTCGGGTTGCTGGTCAATGAGAAGCTCGACATGAGCTGGCAACGTGCACTCGCAGACCAGGAGGCCAAATGTGTCCTGGGCTGTATCCAAATCAGCGTGGCCAGCAGGGTGAGGGAGGGGATTCTGCCCCTCTGCTCTGCTCGTGTGAGACCTCATCTGGTGGATTGTGTCCAGTTCTGGAATTCTCAACACAAGGAGGAGGTGGAGCTGTTGGAAGGGGTCCAGAAGGGATGATTCAAGGGCTGGAGCACCTCCCATACGAGGACAGGCTGAGAGTTGGGGCTGTTCAGCTGGGAGAAGAGAAGGCTCCCAGGAGACCTTATAGAGACCTTCCAGTACCTGAAGAGGCTACAAGAAAGCTGGGGAGGGACTGGTTACAAAGGCTTGGAGTGATAAGATGAGGGGCAATGGGGATAAACTGGAGGGGGGCAGAGTTAGACTACACAGAAGGAGGAATTTTTTCACCATGAGTGTGGGGAGGCCCTGGCCCAGGTTGACCAGAGCAGTGGTGGCTGCCCCATCCCTGGAGGGGTTCAAGACCAGGTTAGATGGGGCTTGGAGCCCCTGATCCAGTGGGAGGTGTCCCTGTCCACGGCAGGGGTGGAACTGGTTGGGCTTCGAGGTCCCTTCCAATCCAAGCCATTCAATGATTCTGTGGCTCCACAACAACAGCAGCAACCCCTCCTCACCTCACTCTTCCTATGTGTCTCAGGTGTCTCACCTGCAACCCCCTACACTTGTCCCCATCCCCTACCTCAGCCAAGCTCTGTGAACCCTCCTCGCCTCTCGGCACAGCCGTACACACTGCAGTCTCGCAGCCCTGCCAAGAGCACAGACTACCCAGATACAAGATGTATTATCCCACATTTTTGCTTCAGTGGAGTTAATGATGGTAAAAGCAAAGCAAAGCAAAACAAAAACACACACGCTGCAGGTGAGCGATGAAGCCAAGTTTTGCAGAGCTAAAATAAGAACCCTTTTCTTTTTCTCTTTTGGCTTAGTCTCCTTCCCCAGAATTTTAATATAAACACCAGGATAGCTGCCACAGAAATGCTGTCAAATGCATTATTGATGTAATCGCTCTAATATCACATTGAGAAGAATGACACAATGAATGCTCATTGTTTGGCTTGGGCAGAAAGCGTTTGAGGCCCAAGGAATTTTGTCATTGGATGGCAGCCTTTATTTTGCTTGTGAAATAACTGAAAGCCCTTGTAACTAATATAAGGTTTCAGGTTTTTGGGTTATCTGATTTGAAATCTTGCTGTTGGAGAACTCCAGACATCAAACCAATTATAACACAACAGACTTTCTTTTCAAGACTCCCACCATGCTGTTTAGGTTTTGTATCAGTGAAAGATGTTAATGATTTTAGATAAAAATCAAAGTTCAGCACTATCCGTCTGAACTCAGGAAACTTTATTTAAAGGAATCTAACAATGAAAACAAAATAACTCTAAGAAGAAAAGTTATTTCATTAACCATCCTTGCAAATCTTCTTCCAAAAAGTGAAAAGTTGATTTCTCCATATTAATCATCACTCTGACCTTGTGCCACCAATACAAAAAAATGAGGCACAATTAAGTTGGTTTTCTTTATATTATTTGTCCCATTATTTATATTATATTGTCCCATTTCTTTATGCTATATGTCCCATTTCCACAGAAAAAATCCATGCATCAATACCCATAAAAAACTTTATGGAAACTACAGAAAAACTAAAGACAATCTTGGTAGATCAATGCAGGTGGCACAAAGACAGCACCATTCATGGAGTTCCCTGCCCATTTTCTCACCTGGAGAACAGCTGGTTCCATCGTCTTGCAAAGTGAATTCTGGAAAACACGAACACTTGTAGGATCCCACTGTGTTTATACAGAGATGCTGACAGAGTTCCCCACCATAGAGAAGGCATTCGTCCAGGTCATCTCCAGGAAGGTTATTTGACAGTTCAGCTTCATTACTGATGGACAAAGCTTCGTTGTGATCTTCGGTCTCTGAAACTACAACAGAACGAAACTTACTGGTTCTCTTAACAGGTATTTGGGCATTAGGACTGTGCAGCATGGAGCTTTCACTCACACATACTCCAGATACAGTCAAATCTACCCCATTTACTCAAAGGACAAGAGAAAGTGAACCCATAGAATTATAGAACTGTTAGGTTGGAAAAGACCTTTGAGATCATCCAGTCTAACCACACCTGTCCACTACTAAACCATAACCGCAAGCATCTCGTCTACCTGTCTTTTAAATCATTCCAGAGGCAGGACTCCACCACAGCCCTGGGCAGCCATTCCAGTGCCAAGAACCTTTTTGTGAAGAAATTTGTCCCCATATCTAATCTGATATCTCTGGCACAACTCGAGGCCATTCCCTCTTGTCCTATTCCTTGTTACTTGGGAGAAGAGATCAGCACCCACCGTGCTGCCACCTCCTTTCAGGTAATTGTAGACTGTGATAAGGTCTCTCCTCAGCTTCTTTCTCTCTAGGATAAACTCCAGTTCCCTCAGCCATTCCCCATACGACTTGTCTCTAAACCTGTCCTGAAGACAAGACCATCGTGCTGAGGGCCTGCTTCCTCCTCCTCTAAGGCTGGAGGGTTGGATGTTTTTACAGAAGCCACTGACAAATAAAGGCAATCCTAGGAGGTCACAAACTCACCTTTCACGCTGTCTGCTAACATCATTGCTACAGTTATTTGAACCAAGGCATGTTGAAGCCCTGTCTGAAGAACCATGTTGAGTTTCTATGTTCAGGAGAAAAACTTATCTAGTTGGTATGGTAATTCTTTCAATTACTACTGTTAATTTATTGGCTACTTCTATAGCTAGTATTACAAACATTCTGAGACCCACTTAGTAGCGACATGGCCATCCTACCTTCTGCTTTTAAACACTGGCAAAAGCACAGCCATTTCAATTCCAAAATTTACAAGATGTTCTGTGCTATTAAAATTAATTGTTCAGCAAGATTCTCAGTCTTGTTTTCTTAAAGACATATATAGAATCATAGAATCACCAGGTTGGAAGAGACTCACTGGATCATCGAGTCCAACCATTCCCATCAAACACTAACCCATGGCCCTCAGCACCTCATCCACCTGCATCTTAAACCCTTCCAAGGAAGGTGAGTCAACCCCCCCCCGGGCAGCCTCTGACACTGACCAATGACCCTTTCTGGGAAGAATTTTTTCCTTATGTTGAGCTTGAACCTCCCCTGGCGGAGCTTGAGGCCATTCCCTCTCATCCTGTCCCCTGTCACTTGAGAGAGGAGTCCATTACACTCCTCTCTACAACCTCCCCTCAGGTAGTTGTAGAGAGCAAGGAGGTCTCCCCTCAGCCTCCTCTTCTCCAGGATAAACAGACCCAGTTCCTCAGCTGCTCCTCATAATACTTGTTCTCCAGACCCTTCACAAGCTTTGTTGTCCTCCTCAAGTTCCAGCAACTCAATGTCTTTCCTTTACTAAGGGGCCCAAAACTGAACACAGTATTCAAGTATTTATGTTCATATGTTGCAAGACTGAAACCAAACTTGTAGTGCTCTGGGGTTCCTCCAGAGCTGTGAGAAAGCTGCTGTCATGTTCAGCAATAAAATGGGAAATCTGTCCCCAGGACATTTCACTGGTAGCATGATCCATGGGACTGCTTTGGAAAAACCTCATCATTTACTTTCTACACAACCCTTCAGCGTTGCTTCTGCTAAAATACAATGACCAGTTTCAACTCTGCTTCTTACCAAGAGTTAGAGGCAGGTCCCTGTACTATATGGCTCAGGGGAAAACCAAACAAACCCCAGACTACAACAGCAGGTGTGTATTAAGGACTGGAAACACGTTTTTCAAAACTCTTTTAAGACCAGGGAAGTCTACATTTAGTCCGAGAGGAAAAGCAACTGTGCTCCTACATCATTACCCCTTCCAGCACCTCCCACATGGCTGTGTGAGACAGAGACCAGAGACCTTCTCTGAACATCTTCAGTCATAAAGGGGTATTTACCCTTCTCAGGCGTCACTGTCGGCAGAGGCTCAGGATGCCTTTTTATTTCTGGATGGACGAAGTGATTCCCCCCTTCGCAGCAGGACAGCATCACATGACTGCAGGGGTAGCCCAGGTTGATGTTGGCCTCGCAGGTTTTCCCCTCGCTCCGTAAGCGCAGGCCCAGGTTACAACAATCACAGCATTGCTGCAAAAGGGAGAGACCAGCAGGAACAAGGCTGTAACTCAGTCCACTTCAGGGATGAGCCCACACACGCTCCTGGAACCGATCCACACTTGATTGGGAAGCGCAGCATCTGCAAAAGCACTTAGGGTTCAGACAGTTACAAACATTAAAGCTTTGCTTGTGGTCGGTTTTGCCATCCTGCACAAACAGGTCAGCTGCAAAGAGCCTGAACACAAAGTCTCACTGCGGCAGAAATTTCAGCAGTTTCACAGGCAAGGAAGCAGTGGTGCCACAGCTCTTCTCTTTGTAGCTCTTGCACACCACGGCTGTTTTGTATAAAGTGTGTTACAAACAAAATAATACAGATCTACACACCTTGACATTAGAGCTCAAAAAGGGTTCATTGTTTGAAGCAAGGCAATAGGAATTGTAAATACTTTGCATGGACACAAGGGTCAGCAGCAGCATCTCATCTTTGTCACTAAGTCAGTAAGACTCGTTCTTCTTAACACTTGCCCCACGAACCTACTGCAACTTTTAATTACCTAATGGTCCTAGTCAGCACCACTGCCCCACCAAGACAGTTGCTAGAGAAAGGCCAGGGTACATTTTATGAGCTGGTGGCATTCCTTTTCTTTCCTGAGTGCATCTAAGTGGCAGCTTCACTGACAGAGTGATGCCATGGGGCACCCCTGAATCATAGAAGGGTTTGGGTTGGAAGGCATCTTGAAAATAACTCAGCTCCAACCCCCTGCCATGAGCAGGGACACCTCCCACTAGATCAGGTTGCTCCAAGCCTTGAACCCCTCCAGGGATGGGGCAGCCACCACTGCTCTGGGCAACCTGGCCTCCCCACCCACACAGAAATAATTTCTTCCCAAGATCTCATCTCAATCTCTCCTCTTTCAGCTCAAAACCATTCCCCCTCATCCTATCCCTGCCCTCCCTGACTAAGAGACCCTCTGCAGCATTCCTGTGCTATTCTAACAGTAGCCTCCAGACCCGAGTAAATAGCAGTCCTGCAAAATGACAAATTGGCATAACTAATTAAACTTTAAACTCTGCAGTAGACATTCACGTATTCTGCTTTACCAGTGAACCCTTATCTGCAGGAATCACTGATGTATAAGAACAGACAGAACTAATCAGTTTCCTGCTGAGATGACGGAAGCTGCACTTAAACTTAGCTCTAGCTGTGTAAATTATGATCAGAGTGAAATGAATCCTAAAATGCACCCATCTGGTCAAACCAGAACAAGTGAGTAAGCAAGATGCTGAATCTTCAAACTAGTTTAAATTGGTTTGGCTCCACTGATCCTCATAGAGCAAATCTCATTTATACAAGCAGAGGCAATGGCTCATGCTTTGTGTTTTGAACCATTCGTTAATGGTCTGCCTTTATTACTGAACAAAAGTTTCCATCATCGCCCATCCTCTAGTCCATCACTTTGTTTATCGGAGAAATTAGGCTGCAGTCCAACCCTGTAGCCAAATAAAATGTTCAGTAATGGCTTTCGCATTATATCTTTGATTGAGTTTTGCCTTATCACTTTCTAAAGTCTTCTGCACTGTACATATAAAAATTCAAATGACCTTTTCAGCCACTTCCAAAGTGAGGAAGCAAAAGCAATACAGCAAGTTAAACCTTAAAACTGGAAGTGGAAATAGTTCGAAACAACTTTACTGTGAAGTTTTAAAAGGGGCTGCATCATCAGACAATTGAAACCTAAATGTACACAGCGTAATTTCCCTGCCACCTTCCTCCAAGATTATCATGGAGCACAGAAAATTACGATGTCTGAAGATATTACTGTCAAATGCAGAAAACGAGGACATCTCATATTTGGAGCAAAAACTCTAGAAACATCAGAGTAACTTACCTTATATGATGACCCTCCACAGGGATCACTTTCTTCTGGCCCACAGACATCTCCTTCCTTCGCAGCGATCATGCCCGCCAGGCAGCTGTTCTCCTTCACAGTGGAGACGCAGCACTGCTTCTGAGCGATTCTGCAAGGCAGCATGGGGGTCAAGCCCATCACTGACATCGAGAAGACATCAGAATGGGATGCAAAACAGCCCAGACCTACTGGATTCACGATACGTTCCACAGATTTGGTCTCTCTTTGACACGTGCATCAATGCTATATAATACAGATGCACCACTGTGCAGGAGATGTTTTATTTCTAGTAAAAAGCTGTACTGATAAATGCTCAAGAATTTTTGTGTTTAAGTCACTGTCTCCCAGAGGCTGTCACCAATATCCATAACAGCTCATCCGTATTTGTGCAGTCCCTCTTCCCCATGTTTCACTTTTCAGAGTTCTTTGGAAGATTTCAGAAAGAGAAAACAAAGAGAAACCTTCTTCCCTGGAAAGTGAGGGGTGGGAAATGCACCTGCACTCACTCAACTTCTTCACCAGCCAAAGGGCCTGAGCTCCAGACAGGACTCAAGGAAAGTATCACATGAAAAAACCCTATAAAGTCTCCTTTATGGCCCTCAAGACTGTGATGCAGAATCTAAGTTTTCCTCTAACTTCAGCTATTAATAAGAAGGTTGAGTTCCAGTTTACCCAGTTCCAACACCCCTACCACGGATCAGGTTGCTCCAAGCCCCATCCAGCCTGGCCTTGAACCCCTCCAGGGATGGGGCAGCCACCACTGCTCTGGGCAACCTGGGCCAGGGCCTCCCCACCCTCACAGCAAAACATTTATTCCTAAGATTTTATGTCCATCTCCCCTCTTTCAGCTCAAAACAGTTCCCCCTTGTCCTGTCCCTGCAGTCCCTAATAATCAGTCATAGATGACTTGTTCACTACGTATGAACACTTGTTCACTACTTTAGGAACACACATTTACAGCTCTTCAAACCAAACATTTTAATGAGATTCACTGAAGGTTGAAATGAAACCGATACAAAATCTAAATGGCGAATTCCTAAATGAAATTTAATAGATGTCCACTGAAACAATAAAATGTTCTTCCATGCTATTTTAAACCCGACAGTGGATTTCCCATGCTCCTCCAAAGAGGTATGTGTTTTGTTCATCTACAAAAGGGCAGGCAGAGCCACACTGTCCCTTTGGCTTTGCCCCTGTCCTGTCCCTCTCAATCCCAGCACTACCCTGGGAGGAGCGTGAGGCTCATCCTGGGCAGGGGAGGGACCCTCTGGTGGGAAAAGGTGAGGACTGGGGCTGCAGGCCACAAGAATTCTCCTGATGGAGTTAGGGTGAGTAGATGAGTTGTGTATCGGGCATATGTGACACAGATGAAGGTGTTAAAGCATAGATGAAATACTACATTATAAGCAAGTGCAATCTGTTCTGCATGGATTTGGTGGCATGAAGGAATTAAGTATTAAGATTTTCCTTTTCCAAGAGGAATCTTGATGCTTGCCTTTTGCTGATGCCCTGTCACAGGGCACACTGCCTTTCAGGGCACCTTCCCGATACCAATGGCCTGTTGTGTCACCTTTATGTTAATATTTTCGAGCTGTATCGAAGGAGAGGGCTGTACCCAGGGAGCAGTGGTTCAAATTTGGTCACAGGAAGGGGATTATCACATCCATGGGCTTTCTTTCCAAGGAAGTTAGTTTCCTAATCCAGAATTAATTGCTGGCTGGAGAAAAATAATTTTTTTTTGGAACAATGAATGATCATTACTCAAATACATTCAAGTACCAGTAATTTAGAATCACAGAATCATAAAATGCTTCGGGTTCAAAGGGACCTTTAGAGGTCATTCCGACCAACCCCTTTAACTACTGAGCTATTATCACTTAAGTAAGATAGCCAAACTTTCATTAAAATAAAAAAAATCCAATTAACTAAGCATTATTATTGTTGGTAGAAATAACAAAATGCTACTAGCAATGTTTATGTGTGTGGAAAGCATTTACTGTATTAAAACACTGAAATCTCTATAGATTCGCATTCTTCTGAAATGTGACATTTAGCCACGAGAAATTCCTCTCATATTTGACATACATAGAAGGAGCAGTATCGCTGCAGTATCACAGGCCATGTTTGATTTTAGTATGTATTGAACTATCGAGACAGTGCAGTCTCTATGGCCAGAAAATGAAATGGGAACAAATGGTGTTAACCAGATTAGCTTGTTTCTTCTTCACAAACCTTCTCTTCACAGACCAGATAAATGTTGGTTCAAAGAAGAATCAGAACATTTCTGCTTTAGGGAGAGAGTTGATGAGTTAAGATCGATGATAAGACCTATTAAACTGACACGAGTCTCTAACTGGGACACGGTGCCAGCATAAAGCAGGATTCACTTGTACAGCTGACGTAAACGCCACCCAGATAATCGCTGCTCTGTTATGATAAAGCAGATATCAATTATGAGATAATTAACGACTACATTATCAAGTTAGATGAGATTTCATCTAACCTAACATCCTACTGCTTTTTACAGCCAGTGCACAAGCTCTGGGAGTATTTTTACATCTGGGTACCCATTGCCTCCGGATTTCCTGTAACTTGCTTTACTGTAAGCTCATCCACCTCCCTATGACACATCATATCTTCAGGCAGTCCCAGCTCCCATCCTACACAGAGATGGGCCAAGTTGGTACATGAATGTCCAGAAATATCAAGATACATCAACAAGTAGCTTTGACATTTACGCTTTTGCCACTTGAAAACACCAAAATCTGGAAACCAGAGACACCTCAATCCGCAGTCTCCGCAGACCCCAGGGAGGCTTCACTCATTTGCCTCAGCTGAGAAAAAACAATCCTCCAGTGCAGTGATGGGCATTTGTAAGCCCCAAGGATGCATAGAAAACCACCCTTGGCAGAACAGCAACTGATCTTTTACAAGGAGTATCTATGTTCTGCTTTGTAAAAACTTCTGGTATTGAGTCAAGTCAACGACAGACTCTTGGGAGCTTTATTTGCAGGCATCTGGCACAAAAAGTAGTGCCCTTGAGGTCTGGATATGTGCATGGGGACCAGCTCTGCACACTGGCACATCTCCCAGTGGGAGCTTTGGTCTAAGGTTGCAAGGTTCTGAGACCACGGGTTGGAATATTTACTTGCATCAAATGTTTTCTTTACACAGTATATTTACAGGTGATTTTAAATCTTGAAAACAGGGACACAACTGAAATTTTGAAAGCAAAACAACTGAACTCCTGAGCTCGTATTCTTTAGAATCCAAACAGATTCAGGGGGACTGAAAAATGTAGGATGTGGCTTTTTCATCTGAACCCAGCCTCAGATGTGCAGGTGCAACTCATTAATGCATTGGATTTGCACCTACTTAGGCCAAGGCTGGAATTTTTTAATCCATTTTTACTTCTCAGACAGCTGGTACGTGTCAGCTGCGTCACACCAGATCCAACTGGGGAAGGAGTTTCATCTCCCAGTATCTTCAGAAAGATGCAACAACACTAGCTGTGATAAAACTGCGTATGCAAAACTTTTAACATTGGGAACTTTCCAAGTGGAAGGCAAACTCTGCCCTTCTACTTATCTACAACACCACAGATGCACATAAAACTGGGAAAGAAAAAGTTGTGTTCTGTTCATGTGAAAGAGGAAAAGAAACCTTCAAAGGCTTTTGTTTAGGTTAGATGCTGGGAAAAGAGTGGGGGAAATCCTTTCTAATTTGTCAGTCCACCAGTAATTTATACAATGAATGAAACAGTTCCCAGTCTCTTGGACATCCCACAGGGTGTACAGTCATTCAGTTTCTTCTAAAGGGCTGCTCTATGTGAATCTAAAGTGCTTGGGTTAGCTTTACGTACCTGCAAATATCACCATCCATTCCACTTACAGGGATTTCCGTGCACTCCCCGTTGTCTATAGCCCATTGTTGTCCAGCTCCACAGCAGCTTTCAATTAATTCCTTTGTGGAACCTGTGTAAAACACACAGACAGAATTTTTTGTATGGAATATATTTGGTTTAGCTGTGTTTTCTTAATTGAGAAGATTCTTAAATTAGCAATAGTTCAGCTTTTTCGCTTTTGTTTCTTCTTTTTCTTTCCACATTTCACTTTCTTCTATGCAAAAAAAAAAATAGAAAAAAGGCTACCAATAATCAACATAATCAATCACCCTGTGATATCTTTCAGTGAGGACCAGAAGAAGCAAACTGGAGGTTTTCACAGAATCACAGAAGCACAGAATCACCGGGTTGGAAGAGACCCACTGGATCATCGAGTCCAACCACTCCCACAAAACACTAAACCTCAGGACCCCGTCCACCCGTAACTTAAACACCTCCAGGGAAGGCGAATCAACCACCTCCCTGGGCAGCATATTCCAGTGCCTAATGACCCTTTCCGNCAGAACTGGACACAGTATTCAAGGAGCGGTCTCACCAGTGCCGAGTACAGAGGGAGAACAACCTCCCTGGACCTGCTGGTCACACCATTTCTGATACAAGCCAAGATGCCATTGGCCTTCTCGGCCACCTGGGCCACTGCTGGCTCACGTTCAGTTGCTGTCAACTAACACCCCCAGGTCCCTCTCCTCCTGGCAGCTCTCCAAACAGACCTCACCCAGTCTGTAGCTCTGCATAGGGTTGTTGTGCCACAGGTGCAGGACTCGGCATTTGGCTGTGTTAAACCTCATCCCATTGATACAATAGAACCATAACTGGTTTGAAGACAACTCCACCTTTGACATCTCTGAACAAAAAACTCTTGCAATATCACGCTTGGTCAGTTAATGTAAATTGATTTAATAAATCCTTACGCTGTTGTGGCAGTGTCTTCACTACCAGTAGCTGGGCTAACATGAAGGTGGCCAAGTAAAGCTCACAACACATGAAGCACGGAGGAAAGTGTGTACGCAAGATTGGCACATGGCACACACGAGTCCCAGAGGTTCTCTTATACCAAACTGTGAATATGAATCTTCACTGATGAGTAATAAGGTGAACACATTCCTTGTCATGGTGCCTTAAAGGAGACAATATTCAGCAAACCTGCATTCAGTGGGTTTGATATCCATAGCATTAAGAAAGTCTTTCCATAAGACAGATTAAGAAATTCCACTCCTGAGAACTACCAGTACATACATCTAGAATTCCTACAGCTGAATGTGAGGGCTCAGCTGGATTAAACTCAGGCTGAAAAGGGTTTGAGAGACATAACTCTGACCCCGCTTGTGAGCTCATGGGACTAAGATGTAGTAAAGGAAATGGACAGGTAGAATGCTGCACTAGTTTTTACCATTTTCCTTTCTCCACTCAAGATATAAGATGCCAGGACTGAGCCACTGGGGTCTTGGTGGAACTGCCTTTCCAACAGCACCCACCCTCTGGGGTGATGGGAAACATTTCCAAACCACGTTTCTTGGAAATAATATTTAGAATCATAGAATCATAGAATTATCAGGTTGGAAGAGACCCACCAGATCATCGAGTCCAACCATTCCTATTAAACACTAAACCATGTCCTCATCCACCCTCACCTTAAACACCTCCAGGGAAGGCGAGTCAACCACCTCCCTGGGCAGCCTGTTCCACTGCCCAATGACACTTTCTGTGAAAAAATTTTTTCCTTATGTCAAGCCTGTACCAAACTGGTGAAGGGGCTCGAGAACAGGCCTTATGAGGAGCGGCTGAGAGAGCTGGGGCTGTTTAGCCTGGAGAAGAGGAGGCTGAGGGGAGACCTCATTACTCTCTACAAATACCTGAAGGGAGGTTGTAGAGAGGAGGGAGCTGGCCTCTTCTCCCAGGTGTCAGGGGACAGGACAAGGGGGAATGGCCTCAAGCTCCGCCAGGGGAGGTTTAGGTTGGATATTAGGAAGAAGTTTTTTACGGAAAGGGTCATTAGGCACTGGAATATGCTGCCCAGGGAGGTGGTTGATTCGCCTTCCCTGGAGGTGTTTAAGTTACGGGTGGACGGGGTCCTGAGGGACATGGTTTAGTGTTTGATAGGAATGGTTGGACTCGATGATCCGGTGGGTCTCTTCCAACCCGGTCATTCTGTGATTCTGTGATACTCTAAAAGAGCATCACATATCCTCATTTGCTTTCAATTTAGTGACTTATCTCCTACAATTATCACTCTACATCACTCTGAAGACATGAATTAAAGTACATTTTGGCCTAATCTCAAAAGTTTGTGTATTGCCTTTTAGAGTCATTTAGAATTTAATTCAAATATTTAGAGAAATATTTCCTCTTGGAGAATATTAACCCATCCTTGACTGTGCCCTAAGATGTCACATTGTCTCAGTGCCTTGTCCTGGCCTGATTAGCGTTCACATCAAGGTTTTCCATAGCCACATGATATCCATGCAGCTTTTACATCTAATATGGGTTGTGTGTGTGTGTGTTTTTAAAAGTTCAGCTGAAGCTCAAACCCTTACACGGAGGAAAACACACAATTAAGGGATACCAGGTTATTGCCGCCCACTCACACAGTGAACCATAGCAAAAGAGATAAAAGAGATTTTAAAAACCTCTCTCTCCCTTTTCCCCGCTCCCTGTGTTCATAACTTACATTTTGAGGGGGATAAAACATCAGCCAGCTCCAAGACTGATGAAGATTACAACTTCTGGCCAGAGCTTCTTTGACACTAAAGCTTCACCTGATTTTCCACATAGGACATTTGAGCAGGTTAACACCCCTGGTTTCATTGCTTACTTCCATTCTCACGTTAGTTCTGCAGCTCTGCAGATCGCATACATCTACTGACCAACTCCTGTTGTGCAAATCCCCAGTCCTTGAGCAAATTCATTGGCTGACTAAGCTGCTTGATAGTTTTTACCCACCTTTCTCTGGTTCAAAATGGTCTTTCTGTCTAGGCAGAACACAGCAGACCACCTCAAGCCTTGAACATTCACTCACACAAAGGGAGCAGTGAGCACTGACCCCTCACACCAAGCAACCCATCCAAGCCATCCACCCACCGGTGGCAAGGGCTGGGTTCAATCTTGGCCATTAGCTTGAACAGCACTGAAATTTCATTCAGTTAAACAATTATTTTCTACTAAATTATTGTAGGAGCCATGATGCACCAAAGAGTCTTAGACAGTAATTTTTATCAACAGAGACCCGTGCAGGAAGCCATAGTGCAAGGGCTGGATACAACCATTTGATCCAAAATACTGGGACTCCAGGAAAGCTGAGGAGGGGCTTTTGATCAGGGAGGGCAGGGACAGGATGAGGGGGGTACAATTTTCAGCTGAAAGAGGGGAGACTGAGATGAGAGGAATAAATGTTTTGCTGTGAGGGTGAGGTGGCCCTGGCCCAGGTTGCCCAGAGCAGTGGTGGCTGCCCCATCCCTGGAGGGGTTCGAGGCCAGGTTGGATGGGGGCTTGGAACCCCTGATCCAGTGGGAGGTGCCCCTGCCCATGGCAGGGGTGGGACTGGGTGGGCTTTGAAGTCCCTACCAACTCAAACTATTCCATGATTCTACAGGTGAAGATCAAACCTGGTATTATTCCCAAGTAAGATTACCTATTAGTCAGTGCACCGAGTTCCAGATAAAGCCTGAATCATGGGGTAGACTGGCATTTCAAGGGCAGCATAATGTTGTCAGCCCCAGGCAGCTACATCTCTTCACTGCTGGCTTTAATTTAAGCTGTTAATTGCTGGATCAGCACTCACACGTGAAAGAGGCAATTTTCATACCTCTAGAATTGACCTGAACTGAGCTCTTGTGCTTGTGATGAAGCACGCTATTCAGTTCCTACCCCTAAGGAAAATAATTTATCTTCCCCAGAACTGTAGCATTTACTCTTCAGAGTGGGGGGGGGACTAAAAACCAACAACACCCTGGGATCTTGCAAGTAAAACGAGTTTGTGCACTAGGATTAATTCTGAGGTGGAACCTTCTAGAAACGAGACATTCCATTAAGACGCATCTTCATTTTGAGGATCTCATTGCTCATCCACACGGGAAGCTGACAGCTGTGACTTTCAGGCTGAAATGCAATTTTGTAGAAAGCAACTGCACTAACTGCCCAGGTCCTGAGCCAACATAACTCAGGCACCCCACAGAGCAGCATCACCTTCCTGAACGCCTCTGAGGGCACCCTATGAGTCTCACCAGTAACAGCTGTGGTGGACAATGACTTCTTAAGCTGCCAAACACAACAGCCAGCCCCTAAGGTACTGGAGTATTCATGCCTTCTCACATCTTAAAAGAAAGCTATTGTTTGATATAAAAGCTGATCCAGTGGGATAAGTTGCCCTCACCCGCTGCAACCATCCTCATCCACCGAGACTGAGTGAAGAAAGAACAAAAATGGTACTGGAGTTGAACAGGAGCAGTTTCCTTCGCCTTCCCTCAAGCACAGTCTTGGAAGAAGGATAGAGGCAGAAAACTGCTTTTCCCATCTAGTCAGTGCTCATGACTTGTTTCCTACTCCTTTATAGAAAAAAAAAAAAAGACAAAACCACCTTGAAAAATCCATTCATGGTTTTAGATACATCTGTCTCGGTGTCCAGACCTGCAGTGCCCCCAGCACATACATTCCACAAGAACTGTTTGCTAGCGCCAAAGGAAAAGGTACTGTATTTCCTTATCAAATAGTCGCTGAGAACATAAACCCAAATACTACAGCTAACAGTGAAGAGCAACGTCACAGAACAACAGTCAACTCAGAGTTCTTCAAATACTGAAAAATACCTGTTTTCAGCAGCTCTTCTTCCTGCTCTAATCCCATCACCATTTAAAGCTTTAATAAATAACCAGAGAAGGGACTGTGGCTTTACCTCTTAATAGGTTGTCATTCCTTATCAACTATCTGGAAGGCTTTATTAAATTCCCTCACTGAATTTCACCAGCTGGGTTTGCATTGTAATATGTTCTTAACTTGATTTATTGGAGATGGCTAGAAAGACATTTTAATGAATAAAGGTAAAGAGAAGAGGAACATTTATCTTGGCAAAGATAGGGAAGGGGAGAGTGGCTGCAGAGCCCCACAGGCAGCTGCGTTCACTTCAAACTGAGCTATCACTTACGTCATCAGGACTGGGTGAACTTTACTCAGGGCTGGTTCCCAGATAAATGAGCGTATGGTTTACCCTGCGCAGGTTACTGCAGGCTCTGCATTCAGGAGCGCATTTGACTTGAAATCTTACTGAAATGAGAGTAGAGCTGGAGTTTTTCCATGATCAAATCCTCAGTTAGCTCATTGCTGGGGAAGGGGCTTCAACCCACGTGCACTCATTAGACTTG
Organism: Piaya cayana; assembly: GCA_013389865.1. Lineage (NCBI taxonomy): Eukaryota > Metazoa > Chordata > Aves > Cuculiformes > Coccyzidae > Piaya > Piaya cayana. The sequence continues at coordinate 129,748 of WAAB01006353.1, read as the reverse complement.
CAGACTCCTCTCGTTGGAAATAATGAAAAAACAGATTGCGAGAGAAATACAGGCTGACGGTTCAACACACTTTGTGGCTTCAATCCAGTACCTAATCCTTCTCTCCTCTTTTCCATCATCCTCTTCCATTCCTACCTGGACTCGCCATGCCATCACCACAGCAATAAGAGCGAGGCCCATCACGCTTGCAGCAACTTGCCTTCATTTTTCTGTGTTTTTCTCTGCTTCCTCTGAAGTCACCTGCATCTCTTTAGAAATCCATCCCACCAACCATCCAGGACAAGTTCCTCTTATATTGCCTTCACTCCATGGGAGGCATCTGCTTTCCATTTCAACCTGAAAACGCTGTTTCCTCCATTATAAATTCCTTATGCTGGCTTGCTTGGCAAAATATAGAGCTGTGTCTGCCCCAAGGCACAGTGAAAAAATTGGATAAACCAAACTGAACGTTCTCATTTTACTATGGACTCTACAATAGAGACATACATCAACATAACCTCAATCCTGCCCGGGACTGGCAGAGTTTGTTCAATGTGTGAATGAATAGCAACCTTATATTCCCTCTGGCTTTAGTTCCGGATAATCCTCGTGAGTTAAAACTTGAATTACCTGTGCCAGAGGTCAGATAATTTAGACTATGTTTGGTATTAACTGTTTCCATGACAGCACCCTTTATTAGCTCCAGGTTGAAGGAAGGTGGTTGAGGGGAACAACTACATAAATTCTGTAACCTTTTTCATCAACTAAAACCTCAAGCAATTTCTCCCTCTGCCTTTTAAAAGCCTGGCTCATTTGGATCTATCCTTCTGTCACTGCATTTCAAGGGAAACTGTTCATACACAATCATCTCTCTGTTACCTACAATAATAACTCAATGTAGGCATCATGTTTCTTGCCCTTCAGCACAGTCTTGGCTGTATTTTCCTCCTCAACTTCCCTTCCCCAGATATAGCACAGGCTGTATTTATGCTGTCTATTAACTTCCAAAAGAGCTGAGGCTTTGGAAAGCCTGGTTCCGATTACCCTGGTAATTCCTGTCTAAAGAATTTTACCTTGGGGGAGAGCATGCTCTTTGTGCGATTCTTTTTGTGGCTAGGTAGGCTCCTTTCTTCAAAGCTGGCATTTCCACCAACGCTGTTTAATTTTAAAGTTAAAATTAGGAGGTATAACGTTTATCAGGGATGTAGTTGGGGACCCTCTGTCACAGCATTTGGGAAAGTCAGGCAGGACTCCTGAATCTGCTGCAACTCAAGCAGCTGGTACATAAGAATTTTCGGTACATTCTTAGGCAGCTACAAATTTAGCTGAGGTTGTAATAGTAATTAAATTACAGTAATAAGATTCTTAAAGAAAAAAGTAAACAAATATGAAGATGTTAATGAAGGCCCCTGCTTGTGTGTGTTTATCTACAGAAAACAACTCATTAGTCTCAACATGGAACTATCCAAACCTACACTGCTGCTCCAGGGACAGCCATCCATCAGGACATGCTGCTGCTTTAAATTTTAAGAGTGCAGCAGGGAGAAAAGTCTTTGTTTTTCATTGGGAATGTTGATCGAGGACAAGGCAAGCTATTGTGCCAGTTTGAAGTTCAATTCCTTAACGACACTAGACATATGTTAATCATAGAATGGTTTGGTTTGAAAGGGACCTTAAAACCTATCCAGTCCCACCCCTGCCATGGGCAGACACCTCCCACTGGATCAGGGGCTCCAAGCCCCATCCAGCCTGGCCTTGAACCCCTCCAGGGATGGGGCAGCCACCACTGCTCTGGGTAGCCTGGGCCAGGTCCTCCCCAACCTCACAGAAAAACATTTCTTCCTCCTCTCTTTCAGCTGAAAACCATTCCCGCTCATCCTATCCCCACACTCTGTGATCAAGAGCCCCTTCTCATCATGCAAACCATAGAAACATCCAATGTGATCTCATACCAATCACAGCAGGTATTGTACTTCCATTTGAAGTCAGGAGGATTGTACTTCTGTATCTGAACCACACTTTCTTCACTGGGGTGGAGACTACCAGTGCAGACACTACATACACACTGGCAGAGCTAATACCCAACAGGGAACTGATCAGATGAAGCTGACCCCAAATACTTTTCTTTCAGGCTGTAGTTGTGAGCTTTTTAAGTATTTGAGTTTTGCAACTTTGCTAACTGAAAAAAACCACCTCTCAGGCTGATGACCAGAGCTTGATCAGCTCTGATTAGTGATACTGCATGCAGCACAGAAGGAAAATCCACTCCCTTAGCTGTCTTCCAGGAGAGCCCGTCCAGAAGCTGTTCATGGAAAACTCTACAATCATTTCTGGGAGGCAAAAAAAGGCCAAAATGTTCTTCCTCTCCATGACCAATTCATGCAAAGCAGGAACCCAGTAACGCTCATCAGAGCAGTTATTCACTGTGAACTGAGTTCTCATCTCTATTCAGAACATCACTGAACCAAACTGGGAAAACTCCCTCCCTGACTCATCCCCATCTGCCTGTGCCAGCATCTTTGCTCTGCACAACGCTCAAAGTAACTTGATATAGTGTGTTAACAACCAAAGAGCAGCCATGGCCACAGAGCAGCACACCTTGGACAGGTAAGAGAAGATTACAGATAGCATCAGCCAGCACTCGGGATGCCCCAGGAGCCTGGCCTCTTCCCAATGAAACATCTGCCCTCTGGCTCCAGTCTGAAGGGGCTGGGGACTGCAGAGCAAACACTTCTGAACATCAGAGGAAGGAAACCTCTACGTTTGACTGAGTTTCTAATTAGTGTATAGGGATGCTTAAAATGAACAAACCATTGTTGTAGGGCTTCAGCTCTCCTTATATGGGCATCCTCCTGCACTCCTCACAGGTCCTTGTTGGATTTATGATCATAAATTGCGTTGTTTGTTTATTTTCAGTAGTTCTGAGGAGTACTCTCATTTCCTTTGGCCTTTCTTTCTGAAGTTCCACAATCAGAGTTTGTACAAGTATTTCAGCAACAATGATCGCAGCCCAGGGCATTTCCTGGATTAATGATGGCTTGGAAGAGCCGATGGCCCACACCCGTTAACCCCAAGGAGGCTGGAATTCTCCAGGTAGCACCTAGTGCCAGTTATTGCAAAGGAAATTCAGTGGGATACTTTACTGAACAGAAACAAAAAACAACTTCCTTTCATCCCTCATCAAATGTAGGAGGAAATATTAATTTGAATGGGCTGACAATGGTGTTCGGAATGTTTCAGGGGAATTCAACAGCCCTAGCAGGAAGCACAGCAGGGGATTGCTCTTTGGCCATGAAGTGTGCACCTGAACCAGGGCTGTAAAAAAGGTTTTTCAATTCCCTAAGAAATCAATGATTTGGAGTAGAAATTAGGAAAATAAAAGAGTTTTAATCTTCTAAACGAAGCACCTTGTTTGACAGGGTTGCTGATGTTTTGCACAGGAGGTACCGGATGCCTGTCTCCATTTCAGCCTTTATGCCTGGCTCAAACTGTCTGGATTCCAATGGTGCAGCTCAGCATAACCCCACAGGGGCATTTGGTCACAGTATTCCAAGAGAAACTATACAATGGTTTGAGTTGGAAAGGATCTCAAAGCCCATCCAGTCCCACCCCTGCCATGGGCAGGGACACCTCCCACGGGATCAGGGGCTCCAAGCCCCATCCAACCTGGCCTTGAACCCCTCCAGGGATGGGGCAGCTGCCCCTGCTCTGGGCAACCTGAGCCAGGGCCTCCCCACCCTCACAAGAAAAACATTTCTCCTCAAGATCCCATCTCAATCTCCCCTCTTTCACCTGGAAACTGTTCGCCCTCATCCCATCCCTGCCCTCCCCGATCAAGAGCCCCTCTCCAGCATTCCTGGAGCCCATTTAAGGACTGGAAGCTGTCCTAAGGTATTCCTGCACTCTTCTTTTCTCCAGACTGAACAACCCCAACTGTCTCAGCCTGTCTTCATACAGCAGATGCTCCAACCCTCAGATCAGCTCTGTGTCTTCCTCTGGACTCGCTTCAACAGCTCCATGTCTTTCCTGTGCTGAGGACTCCAGAACTGGACGCAGGGCTCCAGGTGAAGTCTCGCTAGAGCAGAGCAGAGGGGCAGAATCCCCTTCCTCACCCTCCCGGCCACACCAAGTGTTTAATTCCCTAATTCCTGCCTGTCAAAAATCTACAGCACTCATATCACACACACTTGACTCTCATGTGTTGTTTCAACTCATTGCTCATGATCAAAAGGAGCAAGTTGTGCTTGTATGCTTTCATCAAGATTCATAATACAATTTATACCTGCAAGCTCCGTTACTGCAGTCACCTTCAAATAAGGCAACCAATTGCAAATTATTGTAAACCACGGCAGCAGTGGATGTTTTCACCTAACATTGCAGTTTAACCCAGCGCCCACAGAAGCCTGCAGCCCCTTTCTGCTCCTTTTCTAACAATCAAGAACTTCAAACCCATGTATATTAAATCAAGCCCTTAGTTCAGCAGCACTGATGAAACTTAGACATGTGCTGAAGTCCTTCACTGATTTAAGTTCTGTATGAGGGGCAATGAGTCCAAGTACAGCAGTGCTTTCTACAGAAAACATTCAGCTGGTAACATCTGGCTGCTGTGAAGTATGAAATAATCACAAGGATGTTGTGAAATGATCAGCATTCCACTAGCTGACAGCTTGTATCTGTCTCTACGAAACTTCTTCGGCAGCCTCAGTGCTTCAAGCTACAGAGACAGTCACAGCACTTTTCCCTCTCAAGAACTCAATCAGATGCCACTCACAACAGCAAAAACACAACTCGAAAGACACAGTCATAGTCCAGCTTATCCAGGCACCCCATGCACAGCTAGAAAAGAAATTTCTCTTCCTGATCCCACCCAGCTGGAGAAGCGGACTGCGTGTCACAGCAGCACTGGGGCAGGTTGCACTGCCCTGGATGCAGCACCAGAAACAGGAGCGAGTTAAATCAGCTGGAATTTGATCTCCTGCAGTGGACGCTTCCTACCCAGAAACTACAGACTGCAGCCAATTTTAAAAGAATTTACATTCCTGAACCTATTTTACTTCAGAACCAGAGATGAAGAGAGAGAAAAGGGACCAAGTTGTGAAAAGTTCCACCTCCATGATTTAAATCATGGACCGATTTAAATCATGGACCATGGGATGGTTGGACTCGATGATCCTGAGGGTCTTTTCCAACCTAGTGATTCTCTGATTCTGTGAAACATGGTTTGGAGCATTTGAGATAAGGTGGCAAATTCTAATGAAGGGTGGAGGAGTCTCCATCTCCCCCACAAAGGCTCATTACAATTACTGACTGCAGGAAACATCTGAAACAGAGTAAAAAAACATATTAAAAGAGGCAGAACTTTACCTATCATTTCATCCACACATTTCCAAACCCCAGCTTTCACTACTGGTATGTAAATCAGCAAAGTATCCACTGTCAAGGGAAGGAATTGTCCCACTTCACACCACACTGGTGTGGCCCAAACTTGAGCACTGGCTGCAGTTCAGGATAAAAAAAAGATTAAAAAGACACCACAGGATCTAAAGGAACCTTTAGAAAGGATCTAAAGCTGCTGGAGAGTGCCCAGAGGAGAGCATGAAGTTGGGGAAGGTTTAGAGGAGCACCTGAAGTCACTGGGTCTGTTCAGCCTGGAGAAGAGGAGACTGAGGGGACACCTCATCATGCTCTGCAGCTTCCTCATGAGAGGAGGAAGAGGAGCAGGTGCCCAAAGACAGGACCTGAGGGAATGTCAGGAAGATGTGCCAGGAGAGGGTTAGGTTGGACATTAGGAAAAGGTTCTTCCCCCAGAGGGTGGTGGAGCCCTGGAACAGCTCCCAGGGAAGCAGTCACAGCCCCAAGCCTGACAATATTCCAGAAGCCTTTGGCCAACGCCCTCAGCCCCATGGAGTGAATGTTGGGGTGTCCTGTGCAGGGACAGGAGCTGGACTCGATGGTCCTTGTGGATCCCTTCCAGCTCAGGACAGTTTAGGATTCCATGTTCACACAAGACCTGCTCAGGCAGAGGAAAGAGGAGCTAGGTAAGGGAGGAGATGATGGAGTTTAGAAGTAAGTGAAGAACAGAGTGAAGAAGTGGGTTGAGTCCTTGGTGTTTAAACACCAAATTACAGTTGAATGACCAAACAATCAGGATAGTTCAATTTTGATAACTCTTATCAGGTTTCTAGTTCAAGTCGTCCTAACAGCTAGTAAGAGCTGTGCAGTCCAAGCCCTTTACCAGAGCTTTTGATAATAAAATCAGCACAAAACACTCTGTGGTGACAGAAACCTCTTGAGGGAGCACATAAGAAAGGAACTCTGTGAGTATACACTTACAGCCAGAAAAGTCTGGACATAGATGCAAAAAGAAAATACTGAGTTGTTGAGTCATATCTGTGAAGTGGCTGAAACACCTCGCTCTGGGTGGGTCAGAGGTTTTGGGGCACCACCAAACTGCAGACAAGCCCAAAGCATGGGAAGGCCAAGGTGCTTTACATTCTTTTCTGATTTTTAGTTGTTCGCTTAACAACTGTGCTCCAGCAGCGAAGTTAACCAACACCTTCAAATGGGACAGTGCCTGTTGACAGTCTCAGGCTACAATATGTTGATGCAGAGTCATAGAATCATAGAATCACCAGGTTGGAAGAGACCCACCGGATCATCGAGTCCAGCCATTCCCACCAATCTCTAAACCATGTCCCTCAGCACCGCCTCCACCCACACCTTAAACACATCCAGGGAAGGTGAGTCAACCACCTCCCTGGGCAGCCTCTGACAGTGCCCAGTGACCCTTTCTGGGAAAAATGTTTTCCTTTTGTCGAGTCTGAACCTCCCCTGTTGGAGCTTGAGGCCATTCCCTCTTGTCGTGTTCCCTGGCACTTGTGAGAANGAAATGATCAGCATTCCACTAGCTGACAGCTTGTATCTGTCTCTACGAAACTTCTTCGGCAGCCTCAGTGCTTCAAGCTACAGAGACAGTCACAGCACTTTTCCCTCTCAAGAACTCAATCAGATGCCACTCACAACAGCAAAAACACAACTCGAAAGACACAGTCATAGTCCAGCTTATCCAGGCACCCCATGCACAGCTAGAAAAGAAATTTCTCTTCCTGATCCCACCCAGCTGGAGAAGCGGACTGCGTGTCACAGCAGCACTGGGGCAGGTTGCACTGCCCTGGATGCAGCACCAGAAACAGGAGCGAGTTAAATCAGCTGGAATTTGATCTCCTGCAGTGGACGCTTCCTACCCAGAAACTACAGACTGCAGCCAATTTTAAAAGAATTTACATTCCTGAACCTATTTTACTTCAGAACCAGAGATGAAGAGAGAGAAAAGGGACCAAGTTGTGAAAAGTTCCACCTCCATGATTTAAATCATGGACCGATTTAAATCATGGACCATGGGATGGTTGGACTCGATGATCCTGAGGGTCTTTTCCAACCTAGTGATTCTCTGATTCTGTGAAACATGGTTTGGAGCATTTGAGATAAGGTGGCAAATTCTAATGAAGGGTGGAGGAGTCTCCATCTCCCCCACAAAGGCTCATTACAATTACTGACTGCAGGAAACATCTGAAACAGAGTAAAAAAACATATTAAAAGAGGCAGAACTTTACCTATCATTTCATCCACACATTTCCAAACCCCAGCTTTCACTACTGGTATGTAAATCAGCAAAGTATCCACTGTCAAGGGAAGGAATTGTCCCACTTCACACCACACTGGTGTGGCCCAAACTTGAGCACTGGCTGCAGTTCAGGATAAAAAAAAGATTAAAAAGACACCACAGGATCTAAAGGAACCTTTAGAAAGGATCTAAAGCTGCTGGAGAGTGCCCAGAGGAGAGCATGAAGTTGGGGAAGGTTTAGAGGAGCACCTGAAGTCACTGGGTCTGTTCAGCCTGGAGAAGAGGAGACTGAGGGGACACCTCATCATGCTCTGCAGCTTCCTCATGAGAGGAGGAAGAGGAGCAGGTGCCCAAAGACAGGACCTGAGGGAATGTCAGGAAGATGTGCCAGGAGAGGGTTAGGTTGGACATTAGGAAAAGGTTCTTCCCCCAGAGGGTGGTGGAGCCCTGGAACAGCTCCCAGGGAAGCAGTCACAGCCCCAAGCCTGACAATATTCCAGAAGCCTTTGGCCAACGCCCTCAGCCCCATGGAGTGAATGTTGGGGTGTCCTGTGCAGGGACAGGAGCTGGACTCGATGGTCCTTGTGGATCCCTTCCAGCTCAGGACAGTTTAGGATTCCATGTTCACACAAGACCTGCTCAGGCAGAGGAAAGAGGAGCTAGGTAAGGGAGGAGATGATGGAGTTTAGAAGTAAGTGAAGAACAGAGTGAAGAAGTGGGTTGAGTCCTTGGTGTTTAAACACCAAATTACAGTTGAATGACCAAACAATCAGGATAGTTCAATTTTGATAACTCTTATCAGGTTTCTAGTTCAAGTCGTCCTAACAGCTAGTAAGAGCTGTGCAGTCCAAGCCCTTTACCAGAGCTTTTGATAATAAAATCAGCACAAAACACTCTGTGGTGACAGAAACCTCTTGAGGGAGCACATAAGAAAGGAACTCTGTGAGTATACACTTACAGCCAGAAAAGTCTGGACATAGATGCAAAAAGAAAATACTGAGTTGTTGAGTCATATCTGTGAAGTGGCTGAAACACCTCGCTCTGGGTGGGTCAGAGGTTTTGGGGCACCACCAAACTGCAGACAAGCCCAAAGCATGGGAAGGCCAAGGTGCTTTACATTCTTTTCTGATTTTTAGTTGTTCGCTTAACAACTGTGCTCCAGCAGCGAAGTTAACCAACACCTTCAAATGGGACAGTGCCTGTTGACAGTCTCAGGCTACAATATGTTGATGCAGAGTCATAGAATCATAGAATCACCAGGTTGGAAGAGACCCACCGGATCATCGAGTCCAGCCATTCCCACCAATCTCTAAACCATGTCCCTCAGCACCGCCTCCACCCACACCTTAAACACATCCAGGGAAGGTGAGTCAACCACCTCCCTGGGCAGCCTCTGACAGTGCCCAGTGACCCTTTCTGGGAAAAATGTTTTCCTTTTGTCGAGTCTGAACCTCCCCTGTTGGAGCTTGAGGCCATTCCCTCTTGTCGTGTTCCCTGGCACTTGTGAGAAGAGTCCATTACACTCCTCTCTACAACCTCCCCTCAGGTAGTTGTAGAGAGCAATGAGGTCTCCCCTCAACCTCCTCTTCACCACGATAAACACCCCCAGCTCTCTCAGACGTTCCTCATCAGGCCTGTTCTCCAGCCCCTTCACCAGTTTCATTGCTCTTCTCTGGACTCACTCCAGAGCCTCAACAACAGAGTTGAGCTTTTTAATGCCAGCATGTATTTAAAATAGAAGTCTCTCTATTGTCCCTCCCAAGCTCTCAGTGACCTATTAATTTCTAAGGAAAATGAGCACAATCTTTTCATCCTCACTTAGAAGGGAACCACCTGTTTTATTTCTGTAGAAAGGTAAAATACATTCACAGCCCAAGAAAGCATAAAATTCACCTTCACTTATTAGGTAACGACTCTGCACAGAGCTGCCTGCATGTCGAAGAGCTACAAACACAAGCACAATCCTGGTGAGTGCCGACACATCATTAAAAGCAGGGTTTACAAAGTCTGCATTCAGTCTAGAGGTGGCTTCACAGCCTGGAATCTGTCTGAAGTGTGTGGTTACCACCTCGACCTTCTCTCAATAGTCCAGCTGCATTTCCCCCTTGAAACCAAACGAATATATATTTATGATCTGTACAGACAACAAAATCTCTGAGCAGATACTTTTTCCAGTACTGTTTTCTTCCATCAATACACCTCATATAAAACAGGTTTGTTAAATAAAGTCAGAAAGCGCTGAGGAGTAAAAGATCAACTCACCCCCTCTTGGTGTTTCCATAGATCCCGGCCAAGAGGAGGAACATCTTAGCACTGAGTCATTGGGCTCTGCCTATGCACATGGGCTGTACCACTTCTAAACACCGACAGCACTCTGTGAAAGGGACTGTAACGTAGAGTTTTAAAGATGTAGCTGGTTCAACCTCATTTATTTTGTTATTTATCGTAGAACCATAGAATCACCAGGTTGGAAGAGACCCACTGGATCATCCGAGTCCAACCATTCCCACCAGTCTCTAAACCATGTCCCTCAGCACCTCATCCACCAACACCTTAAACACCTCCAGGGACATGTCAACCCCCTCCCTGAGCAGCCTGTTCCAGTGCCTAATGACCCTTTCTGTGAAGAATTTTTTCCTTATGTTGAGCCTGAACCTCCCCTGGAAGAGCTTGAGGCCATTTATGCACACAAAGGTAAATCGGCACCAACCAGGTCTTCTATAAACTGCTCTACAGAAGCAAGACTTGATGCATAATAATAGGTCTCACCAGCTCTGTTAAAATTATGACTTCAGCCTGAGGAAAAAAAAATGTTTTTATTTGGATTTGCCAATCACATCTTCCTATGTTGCATCTGTAGTCTTGAATGGATATGAAGTAGATCTTTAAAAGCAATATACAACACTAGGGAGCATCCTCAGGCAACTCATTGATCTCAGTCAAGTGCCGGCAGCACTTTCTCATTTTCTCCCTTTCATTTTCCTCATCAGATGAAACTTCTTCCCAATTAACCTCGAAAATATTTTCTCTTCCTGAGAAAGGCCTCTGACAAACCAAGTAGCACAGCCTGCACATCCCAAATGGGATCTTGGAGGCAGGAAAGGAGGCAAGTTCCTGTGGGATGGACCCTCCTCACCCCTGCCAGGCTCCAGGTCACATCTTAAGCTCAATAACTAACTCATGTGAGTAAAAACCCCCTCTTACAGTGTTAAAACTCAAACTCAAACTCTGCATCTCCTGTACGAGCACAGACTGAGAGTGCGGGGCTTGTTCAGCCTGGAGAAGAGAAGATTGAGAGGAGAAGGCTTGGAGTGATTAGATCCCATGGGAGGTGTCACTGCCCACGGCAGCAGGTTGGAACTGGATAGGCTTCAATGTTCCTTCCAACCCAAATCATTCCATGATTCCATAATGAACTCCAGAATATTGTGCTTTTCAATGACACCTATGCAATAAGAGCTTCTGCACTTAGCACTAGCTGCATATCTACAACGCTGAGGAGCTGCTGCTCTGCTCTCCACTCTTAGTTGCTCGCATCACCAATAAACTCACCAGTACTGAGACCTCATCAGGAAGAGGAACCGGAGCAATGCATCCGCCAGTGTGGAACAGTATAGCAGGTACTTGGCAGTGGCCAGGCACCAGCCAGATCCCTCCCCCAGTAAAGAATTCATCTTTCTTTATCAAGGGAGAGGTTCCGCTTTGAACTTGCCACTTCTCCCAGTCAACAAAAACTCCTTGTTAACTGCCAGCTGCTTCCTAATCACTGTGAGACATCAGCTTTTATGTAGGACAAGGGCACACAGGGGTGAGAGGTGAAGAATTGTTCACCTCTATGATACAGTCAGAAATACAGGGTCAAAAATCTGACTTCTGGTGGGGCTTTGCCACTCTGTACCCCTGTAAACAAGGAAGAGGGCTGGAGGGAAGATGGGGTGTCTGTATCAGCACATGTTTTTGCAGCATCTGCAAACCAAAACGAAAGTCGAAATTCCTAATCACTTCAGATAGCTGAACCCTTATAAAAATTTGAAGCAAAACGTAGGCATTACCAAACCTGGAGTGCTCTGGAAGGCCATGAACCCAAACTAGCACAACTGCAGGTACCCGTGATGCATCTTCTGTGGATGAGACACAAAACCTTGTGAGGCCTAACGCTGTCCCTACAGCTCCGATGTTCGGTGCGAGGGCATGGGAGAAGGCTTTTCTGTACTAGCAGCACAACTTAAGGTTAAAGCTGCCGTGCCACAGGAGCTCCAGTGCTGCTGGGAGAAGCATCCACTCTGAGCTGCACTCCTTCAGCAAGGCTTAGGACCACCAACAGAGTTTACTGGCAAGGCTACTTTCAGGGAGGAGTTGTTTGGTTTTAAATTCAAGTTAAATGCACTGCAGCCACATTATAATGAAAGATTGGCTCTCTGGCAAAAGCCAATAGAAAACCTCTTGGGAGCACAAGCTTTCTAGGCAATTTGTTATAGAAAAAATCATAAAAACTCCATGAATATTCAGCTTTCAATAACAGAAAAGTACCATCCTCATGTTTCAGGTGAGACTAGTCTGTTCGACCATCTCGTGCAGCTAAATTGCCCCAGGCAAAGGCAACGCTGTGCAGGCAGCTCTGAGCAGGAGCCCAGTCGGCAGCTCACGTGGCACCGAACCGAGCTGAGAAAAGCACCAGGAGCCCAGCTGCTGGGGCAGGCAGAAAGAACAGCAGCAGTGACAGTCTGCCCCAGCAGTGCTCTGTAAGTCGTCTGTGTCCAGCTGGCCAACTGAGCTCTTAGCCTGAAAGGTTTCTCATTTCACCCCTTGTTTTCCTCTCTGAGTCCTTTCGTCTTCTCTTTTTGCTGCCTGCACACATTACTCCTATTTTCCTTGACTCTTTTTCCTTACCTCCTCTCAAATCATAGAATCATGGACCGGTTTGGGTGGGAAGGGACCTTGAAGCTCACCCAGATCAACCCCTTGTCATGGGCAGGGACACCTCCTACTGGATCAGGGGCCCCAAGTCCCATCCAACCTGGCCTTGAACCCCTCCGGGATGGGGCAGCCACATCTTATCTGGGCAACCTGGGCCAGGGCCTCCCCACTCTCACAGCAAAACATTTCTTCTTAAGATCTCGTCTCAGTCTCCCCTCTTTCAGGTCAAAAATGGTTCTCCCTCATCCTATCCCTGCCCTCCCTGATCAAGACCCCCTCCCTAGCTTTCCTGGAGCCCCTTTCAGCACTGGAAGCTGCTCTAAGGTCTCCCTGGAGTCTTCTCTCCAGACTGAAGTACCACAACTCTCTCAGCCTGTCCTTGTATGGGAGGTGCTCTTCCTCTCTACAAATTTTCCCATCCTCTAGTTACTTAATTTCCTAGGAGTGGGGAAACTGTTTTGCTACCTCCAGTTCTTCAAGGTTTTATGTGAATTTACATCTGCGACATAAAATCTTTAACAATATCAATTGTCACTGGGAATAGGTGATTACTAAAAAGTTATTTTACAAAGAGCTGTAATGTGGGGCTGGCACATAAAAAACAACAGCAACTACATTGGCATTTAAACACAGAAAGTTACACTAACACCCAAGAGCCAACATCTGGCTTCAAACAAAATCAACCCAAAACCAGCAAGAGCCCAAACTGCCCAGTTCTCTGCCAGCAATATACAGACCCCATGTCAACAGAAACAGTCCTGACAGGTAAGACTTTCTAAATGCTGTTTCCATGGAATAATTCCAAAGCACTTCATGTCTTTAAGTCATAGAATCCCTAGGTTGAAAAAGACCTTTGCGATCATCAAGTCCAACTGTACCTCATAAAGTCCAACCGTACCTCAATTAAATCAATTAAATTTGACATGTTTCCTTGACATAACTGAAAGGCTCAACATTTTTAGCTCTTAATGTAAACTTTCACGAACCAGTCCCTACAAAAATACAAATCCCAAGCTGAACTTAGGAATGATGTGCCCAGCACCATCCATTACCAGCTCAGCTGGAGGAATGCAAGTGATTGGAAATTTTACAACATATACCTGCAATCAGCATTTAAAAACTCCATTACCCATTATAACTACAATCCCAGCTCCACAAACGCTCAGCCACTAACCATTTTCCCCCATTGCAATGCATCCACTCTTTTAGCAACTATTTCACTACTTCAAATTCCGAGGACAGGCTGACCTGATACTAATTAGAGTGGCTTCAAGCTGAGGATACCTTCCCTTCAATATAGCCGCTAATTTAAATCCCAGCAGTCTAACTCAGAATAATCTCTCTTTACGCATATCTCAAAAATCTCTTCTATGCCTTAAGAACTTCTTTGGCTGCTAGCAAGAGGTGTTGATCCGACCTACAAAGTTATATGCAGTATGGCTGAAGTCATTTTCATTTCACACAGATCTCTTGCTCAGATGACATTTTCCTTCCTTTGACACCTCAGATAAACAAATGGGTCCATCATAGAATTGTTAAGGTTGGAGAAGACCTTTAAGATCAAGTCCAACCACCAACACAATTACCACCCTACCTACTAAACCATGTCCTGAAGCTCCACCTCTACATGTTGTTTGAACCTCTCCAGAAATGGTGACTGCCCTGGGCAACCTCTGCCAATGCTTTACCAATCTTCCAGTAAAGAAATTGTTCCTAATATCCAGTCTAAACCTTCCCTGGCACAACTTGTGGCCATTTTCTCTCATCCTATAGCTTCTTACTGCGGAGAAGAGACCAGCACCTACCTCGCTACAACCTCCTTTCAGGTAGTTGAAAAGAGAAACGAGGTCTCCCTTCAGCAGCACACATCAGCTTTCAGAATGATTTTGTTTTCTAAAGTAGGATCCAAGTGGTATGCAATTTTTATTTAGTTTTTAACCGTCTTACCAAATTCATAGCATCAATCTTCACTTTCTAGAGCTGGTGCAATACAAATCCCCCTCCTCATCCTTATTCTCCCATGAAAGAAAAGATTATGTATTTTTTTCATGTCTTATGAAAATAATAGACTCATTTTCTTTTTGTAACTGTCAGGATTTGATGGAACTAGAGTACAGAGTGGGGCTAACGTCCCCTGGGCTCCCAACAACAGTAGGGAAGGATAGACTCTTCCAGAAAACAAGGCAAAACATTTAAGCAGAATTTCTGCTTCACGTCACTCTCCCAAGCAAAGTTTACCAGTTGTCATGCCAAAAGCCCTTGCAGGTGCCAAGTCACATCAGCTGCCGAGCCAAAGGGAGGGGAGGCTGCAGGCATGGCTCCTACGTTGAAGATGCCAGCAGATTCCCTGGAGTTGTCTGGCTGGACCAGCACAGCCGAGACCTGGGATGACCCTCCAGCCCTGAATGGGAGCCCTGCCTGCTGCTCCGTGGGCCAGGACCCCCACTGCCAGCACCCTGGACCCCATGGCCCTCCTCTAGAGCAGCCCATCCCTCCTTCATCTGTGGAAAGAGACAACAGATCAGCCTCTCCAGGCTGAAGTTATCCTTTGGAAGCAATCCCCAGCTCTGCTGACACTGAGGAGTTTATGCCGACCATGTGCGTGCTTCACTTGATTTATGACAACTGCATAACGCGTCCCCAGCAGGAGACTCGGCCCAACCAGCTCTTGTCCACAGGTACAAGCACAAAAAAACAAAAGAAGAAATTAAAACAAGGGGCCGGCCACACGTCTCATCAGATCCTGAGGACTGCACTGTCTACAGCTTAATCTGACACTGAAAAATGAAGACCTGCCTTGTCTCATAGTACATAGTTTTTCATTTACAGTTGTAAATAAGTCATTATCTGCGTAAGTTGAAGGACACAGGGTGGAAAAAAAAACCCAACAAGCAACACCCTGGCAAAAAGCCAACAAAAAGCAAGAATTCCATGTACTCTTAAGATTTATGATTTCCTTAAAAATGAATAAGCATCTTCACCAAAAATCCCCCGTGCTTTACTCATCATTCTGTCTGTCCTTAAAAACACCTTCAGCACCAAATACACCCGTGTCTGTGAAACAGCGATGAAGCGGTCATTGCTTACCTATTGCTATTATCCTGACACAACACTCCTTGATTTTCTTTTGTTTCATAGGATTTCACAGACTGCAAATGACAGAAGCCGACTTCTTGCCCGTAGGAACTGATGCTGCTTATCACAACCCAGTACCCAAAGGCAAGAGGTTTTGTGTATATTAATTTTACAAAGACAGGTATAAGAAAGTGACAGGCCACCCTCTCATCCCAGGGACGGGATTTTGCATCAAATCTCTCTCAGCCCAGGGCAGAGTCACCCCCCCACATCAATGGAACCAATTCCATGTGAATCCTTCCTCACTTGGGCACAGATGAGGTGCAGCCATGAAACTTCCCTGTCATTTTGCAATGCAGCACCATATTGACTTATTTCATGTTTCTCCACACACTTTCAAGTGCTCTTTTTGATTGTGACATGGTGACATTTCACTGGTGATGCAGCAGGACCAGGTGGATTCGTGCAGCACTGGAGCTCTTCAATGCAAAAGGCTTTCTTGAACCATGAACTCTGCTGCTCAAGCACCTCAAATTCTACATTCAGTTTTGGGCCTCTCACTACAAGGACATTGAGGGGCCGGAGCATGTCTGGAGAAGGGGAACAGAGTTGGGAAAGGGGCTGGAGAACAAGTCCTGTGAGGAGCACCTGAGAGAACTGAGGTTTTTTTAGCCTAGAGAAGAAGAGGCTGAGGGGAGACCTTGTCTACAGCTCCTGGAAAGGAGGTTGTGGTGAGGTGGGTGCTGGCCTCTTCTCCCAAGTAACAAGTGATAAGACAAGAGCAAATGGCCTCAAGTTGTGCCAGGAAAGTTTTAGAATGGATGTTATGATAGATTTCTTCACTGAAAGGGTTCTCAGGCACTGGAATGGCAGTGGTAGAATCCCTGGACCTGGAGGCCAGCAAGGTGCTCAGAGATGTGGTTTAGCAGTGGACAGTGGGCTGGACACAATGATCTCAAAGGTCTTTTCCAACCAAATGATTTCTATATATACAGGCCCAGTGATGAACAAGTCAAATAAGGACACTAAATGTAACTCCTTCAAAAATAAAGTTATTGCATTTTCTTACATGATTGTTTCTGCAAACTACAAAACCAGAAGTAACACACAGATATTCCTAGACCTGGGAATCATTTAGGAGTTCATTCTGGCTGAACTAATCCCCTCAAGTGTCACATATACAGGGAAAGAAGCATCTCTAAAGTAACAAAGAAAGTTTCTTACTCTCCTTTTAGCCTATGAGGGTATTTAAAATTGAGCTCCATTTAAATCCACAGAAATTACCTCACCAGCCTGCTACCTACCCGAGAGATAACAACTTCCATTTGTAAAAGCACAGCCCTGAAGTGACAAAAACAAAGCTTTAAGAGTGATAGAGAAACCTGCTAATCTGTTCCTTAAAAGACAAATCCCTGAATTTTTCATTCTGCTGAATCAAATTACTAGCAAACAGATCACTGTTAAATGCCACCAAATAAATCTCTGCAAGTCTCCAACCCTTAATTTCTTGATTGCCTGCAAAAAGGAGATAATTTAAAAACTTTACGTAATCGTACGAGACTGACAGCTGAGGCAACCACCTTGAGTGACAGATATATCTGCAGAACCACACGAAGGCTGGCACCGTCCCAACCCCCTCTCTCTGTCACCAGGCACTGAGTGAAAGCAATTGTCAGTGTGCAACTTTTAAGACTGAAAGTGTTTTCAGTTTGGAAAGGAAACCTTTACCCAAATATGACATAAGAAGCTTAAATAAGCGCCAATAATACAAAGAGTGGAAAAGTCAGTTAAAAGTAAAGATGCTCTGCTGTCAGGGATCACACATGCATCTTGCAGCACGAGTTACAAGAGGGTAACTCCAAGTCATACAATGGCAGTGACAACTCAGAGGGCTCAACTTCAGTGATGAAAGCCCTAGAAAAGCAGAACAAATCATTTATTCATAGAGTCATGGAATGGTTTGGGTTGGAGGGGACCTTAAACCATCCAGTTCAATCCCTCTCCCACCTCCCACCGGATCAGGGTGCCCAAAGCCTCGCTGCGATACACTGTGTATTAAACATCAGATTCCATTTTGTCCACAGGAGGATGAAAGTGAATTCAAATGGGAAAGGGAAAGCTTCCCAGTACAACTCTGCTGCTGTGAGTTAGATGCCAAATCTCCTGACCTGTAGCCCAGAACAGCAGCAGAGGAAACACCGAGAGGAGGAGGACAGAGGCTCGTCACTGCCTCCCTTCACACAGCCCTGTCACTTGCAGGACTCCTGGTAACTCCTGTTGCTTCAGGATCAAAAACTCGTTGTAGCCTCAAATAGATTCATAGAATTATTAGGGCTGGAAAAGAGGAAGACCATCCAGTCCAACCACCAACACAACCCCACCATGCCTACTAAACCACGTCACAAAGTGCCACATCTACATGGGTTTTTTAACACCTCCAGGGATGGAGATTCCACCACTGCCTGGGCAGCTTCTGCTAGGGCTTCACCACTCTGCTGGTAAAGAAATTGTTCCCAACATCCGATCTAAACCTCCTCTTGTACAACTTGAGGCCATTTCCTCTCATCCTATCACTTGTTACCTGGGAGAAGTAAACCAACAGCAGAGTAAGTCTTAAATGCGTGTTTACAGCCAGGTAATTCTAAAAGGAGTTATACCCTTATTTCCATTCCTTTAGCCTGAATTGCAAGGTGAGAGTTACAGGAGGATGTGCTGTACACCCCAAACCTGACGAATGTGTCACACTGGCAATACAGACACCAGGACCTGCCCACAGCTGCACCACAGCTCTGAGGGTTCTGGATTTAAACGTGCTAGAACACAGGGCGTGGAGGAGTACAACACTCTGGAGTACTGAACCCCTCTCATAAATTCGTTGTGCATTCAAGGTTTCCTTTGAATCCTGTGGTGTTCTTGCTTGCTGCACCATTACTAATTAGCTTTCTTAAAACTTCATATTTACCTATAAATATCAGTAAGAGACTCTAAGCCCTTGTTACAAAGGCGATAGCACAGAACTCGCTACAGACCCACGAACCACCCATCCCTTTTAACCCCTCATGGAGTAAATCATAACTGAGGTCATAGGATGCCCAGATCACAATGGAGATTTATTACTCTGGAAAACCGTTTGCAGAAATCAATGAGCCTGAGTGGGCAATGTGAGCTTGTAGCCCAGAAGGTCAAACATCAATGGTTGATGATGGGCTGCATCAAAAGAAGTGTGGCCAGCAGGGCGAGGGAGGGGATTCTGCTCCTCTATTCTGCTCTTGTGAGACCTCACCTGGAGTACTGTATCCAGTCCTGGAATCCTCAACAGAAGAAGGGGTCCAGAGGAGGCTACAAGTATGATCCAAGGGCTGGAGCACCTCCCATATGAGGACAGGCTGAGATAGTTGGGGTTTTTCAGTCTGGAGAAGAGAAGGATCCTTATAGTGACTTTCTAGTATCTGAAGTGTCTACAAGGAAGATGGGGAGGGACTTTTTATAAGGGCATGGAGTGACAGGACTAGTCAGAATGGTTTAAATTGGAGAAAGGAAGGTTTAAACTAGACACAAGGAGGAAATTCTTCACCATGAAGGTGGTGAGGCACTGGAACACGTTGCCAGAGAAGTGGCGGCTGCCCCATTCCAAGAGGTGTTCAAGGCCAGGTTGGATGGGGTTTGGAACATGCTGATCTAGCAGGAAGAGTCCTTGCCCATTGCAGGGAGGTTGGAACTGGTTGATCTTTACAGTCTCTTCCAACTCAAAACATTCTATGAAAATCCAAGAGGATGAAAGATTTGTTCCTGCTAAAAAGAGAGATAAGTACTTGGAGGCAGATATTTTTTGCAATTCGAACTTCTCAGCTGCAGATTCAAGACTTGAGACAACCAGTGAATTTTTCACGTACAACTTTCTTAAACCTTGAGTTAAATTTAAAGTACTGCCAACAGTGCCGGTCATTTTTAAGCCAGGAGGAGTATGAAGTCCTTAGCAAGATGTACATTTTTGGAGCAGAGCAGCAAGGAGAGAAGATGCTAATGATACAGAAGCTGAGTCAGTTCAGGAACAGACAGCTTGAGAGCATCTGCAAAGCAGAATGGATAAGATCTCCACTGTGATGAGTCACCAAAGCCATGCAGGAAGCGAGGATTACTCAAAACAATTATCAGAGCATCTTTATTGGTTTTTTAAATGAGAAAATAATGTTTTATTCAAGTGATGGTTGCTAGATGTCAGTCCTTGTATCTAAGCAGGTCTAGAACTCCAGCTCTGCCTTTAAGATTTGGATCTGGTTCTCTGCCCAGTTATGAACTCCCACATTGCACAAGCCTCTTCAACGACAGACTGTGCCTTTTCACGGGCTGGGAAGCTGAATGGTATAAGTGGGATTTATCATCCATAATGCAAGAGAGACGAGGATGAATTGAGGGGTGCTGTGTAGTAGATAAAAGCTCTTCGGAAACAAACATTTATCCCAGTATATGGTATAAAAGATAAACAAGCACTATAAAGTCTTCCATAGACTTTGAGAAAGACTGAATCACAAAGGACATTCGGCTCCAGCTTTATCCAGAAATGTAAACAGTTTAAGGGGGCTGGTTGTTGTCCACAGCCTGCAAGCAATTACGCGCTAATTCTCTACCACCTACTAAGAAAGAAATTGGAGAGGAAATATGAGACGGGACCTAAGTATGCGCATTTCAGGGCAGATTCAACTGATGTATTCCTCCTCTGTCACCTTCACTGGTCCAGTACCACGTGCCCTCCCCATCTGAAAATGATCAATGAAACTAGGAATCTCCAAAGGCAGATTTTTATCTCAATGGGAGGGATTTCCAAGCTTCAGTTGCAATTGTCCCACTACAACCAATGCCACCCACAAAGCAGAAGGGTAGGGTAAACCATTTCCAGTTCCCATAAACAGGGTTTATCTGTGATAACCACCTTCTTGAAAAGACCTTCGCACATTTCACCAAAACATTTTCCACTTGATTTGCAGATTCTTTTTCACTGAAAGAAGATGAAAGGCCTTATCTGTAATTAGACACACATTGGCTACACATTCCTGGGACAAATCAACTGAATTTACCTTAATAGGATGCATTTATCCAGCTGAACTACTTTAAATTTGCTGCTGCTTTGTTGCACAGTAACGTTCAAAAAGAGAATAAAATCAAACCCAGTCCCAGGAAAGCAGCATTCCATGGCAATTTTCCGAGCTCTACAGATCTCCTGGGGCAAAAAAAAAAAAAAGAAAGGAGGAAAACCTTTGAAACATGAAGGATTTTTTCCTTCCCAGATTCTCTGGGCCCATGTGAACCCTTGCTAGAGCTTCTCAATGACGTCAAACACATCCGCACCCTCTGCAGCGCAGCTGAATCACTGACTGTGGCAAGGCAATCTTCAGCACGGCTCCTCAAACCCACTCAGGTTTCAGCACTCAGGTCCAAGTTTTGCTTTGGCAGACAGACTAAAAGTTTGGTCCAGACCTCTATTTTCAATCCAGACAAGTATCTATGGCAACTAAGATACTATTTTAAACCATTTCTATATAGCCACCTCCAGGTTGAAAGTAAAATAGTCAAAATACCGAGCTCTCCCTATCACCCACTCCTCCAACAGTTCATAGTGTGCAACAGAGGAGGACGGACAAACCTATCTGCAGATCTCCCTTGCCTCACTGAAAATTCCAGCAAGGCTCCATTTTCTCTCTTTGGTGATTTCTGTGGGTCTGAGCAAGAGAAATGCTTTTATTTGGCTCTTCTACTCCAAATTGGCCTGCTCCTCTTTGAGTCCTCCCTGCTGCAGCGCCCATCCCGTGCCCATGCTCCAAGCACGTCACCATGAGAGGTGATGGGGCAGCACCCTGGGCTCCCCTACTCGTGGTCACCCCACCATGGCCACCCCACACTGCCCATGCAGCCGGTGGTTGGGGTAGAGCCGCACAGGGTCTGAGCACAAAACGGGAACATGTTCCAGTTCAGCTCATCTACATACAAGCTGGGGTGGGGTTTTGTTGGTTGTTTGGTTTTAAACATATGAGATTGCACTCTGCTCTTGTGTGGCTCTCCTGCTTTTCTTTTTAAATCACTTGAATGCAAGGTGATGTTGTAGTGCAGCTGCATGACTGAGAGATACATAAAATCATAGAATCATAGAACAACCAGGTTGGAAGAGACCCACCAGATCATTGAGTCCAACCATTCCTATCAAACACTAAACCGTGTCCCTCAGCACCTCGTCCACCCGTCCCTTAAACCCCTCCAGGGAAGGTGACTCAACCCCCTACCTGGGCAGCCTCTGACAGTGCCCAGTGGCACTTTCTGTGAAATTTTTTTTCCTAATGTCCAGCCTAAACCTCCCCTGGTGGAGCTTGAGGCCATTCCCTCTTGTCCTGTCCCCTGTCCCTTGGGAGAAGAGCCCAGCTCCCTCCTCTCCACAACCTCCTTTCAGGTAGTTATAGAGAGCAATGAGGTCTCCTCTCCTCTCATCTTCCAAATAACCCCAATTACCAGATTATTCAAATATGTTGTAGGATCTGGCACTCCTTCCTCAATTTTGTAGGTGATGCCCAAGACATGCAAAGGCATCTTCTCCCATGTAACAAGTGACAGGACAAGAGGAAATGCCCCCAGTTGCGTCAGGGGAGGTTTAGACTGGATATTAGGGAAAATTTCTTCACTGACAGAGTGGTGAAGCCCTGGCAGAGGCTGCCCAAGGCGATGGTGGAGTCTACATCCCTGGAGGGGTTCAAAAAGCGTGTGGCTGTGGCACTTTGTGATGTGGTTTAGCAGGCACGGTGGGGTTGGGCTTATGGTTGGACTGGATCAGCTTAAAGATTCTAGGTTTTTATGCTGGGAAGTGTTTATCAGTCTCCTTCACAAGCACATGGGGCACAATACTTGAGAAGAAACGTTGACACTGACTAGATTTTCACTCTTCCTTGTTCAGAACAAGACTCACTACAAGAGGCAGAAATCTGTCAAACCAATCAGCCTGCATTGCTGACAGTTATGGAAGAAAACCCCAGGCAAGGCTAAGCTGTGAGAAATGTTGCAGTTAAACGTGAAACCAAACACAGGCTTGTTTATGTATTCTTCTTATCAAGCTACAGTGAGAATTGCACATGCTGTGTTGTGTTGGTTTTAGAAACCAGCTCCTACTTTGCATCACTTTGAGGATTTTCTGAGCCTTGGGGATCAGCCCTGTCACCCAAACAAAGGCTCCCTGTGCCTCTAGAGTGATCTCACAGCTTGGTTTGATCTCCTGCTGCTCAATCTATGGGATACTTTGCAGCACTACACTTCTAAGAGGTAGGAACACATTTTCCATCTCTCTATATGTCCATCTGACTTTATGTTGAGTTAACAAGCAATTCCTACAGCACCGTGCAAACCTGGGGAATCATTTTGCCATTTAAACTCCTGCTTATAAAACTTCTCTTTTCAGTTACATAAATTGTGGCGATGGTCATTGCTACTGCAGAGCTGAACTCTCTCCTGCTTAACAGATGGATTCGGAGAATGTGTTAGGAGTGTTTTAGCGTCAGACTGAAGTGTTTTTATTTCAGCATACGCGAGTGATTAAAAGTTTGAAAGTTAGTAACCAAGTCTTACTAGCAGGGAATAAGAAGAGAGCAAACAAGATAAAGGCGATTTGCAGTCCTATCACACAGCTCCCCAGCACACAGCTGGAAGTTACTTTCCACCTTTTTTTAAGGCGTTTGATACCCGAAAGAGTCACACACAATCTGCGACCAGTGCTGGCTGTATTTACACATTCATCCTGCGTGCTCTCTGTGTGTAACTTCTGTAACGAACACTGGCTTTAAATTCCAAGCTTGCACATCTACGCAGGCAGGTACAGCAGGCTCCTTCATCTCCATCAGCTGCACGCACAGACCAGCCCTGAAACTGGTCCCCTGGAGCCCACACGTAGCGTCTGCTCCTAATTAGATAGAGAGAGGGCATGGATAAAGCCTGAACTTTACCTTTCAGTCCCATGAGAGGCACTGCTGAACAGACCTGCACTGTTACCACCAGCACTACCAGAGCAGCAGAGAGGAGATGGGTTATGAAAGCAGATAATCTCCTTTCCATTCTTGGGGGAATGAACAGAAAGTGCAACACGTACCCACAGTTCTGAGCGTGCCACAAGCTATAACACCGGAAAGATCGGTTCTCTTAATATCCACGGTTAACTTGCATTTGCCTTCCACTGCACCAACACTTGCTCCTTCTAATTTGTCAGCAGCTTTGGCAATTTTCAAGTTTGAAGAGCCTGGACCAGATTGAAGCAGCAAAAGAAAAATCTCAGCAAGGTGGCAGCAAACAGCCAGCCAAAACAAACAAGTTTGGTTTAGAAAACCTCTCTAGTTCATCTGTGAGAACAGAACCAATCACTGCTTCAGCAGTGTGGTCCTCTAGCTTTCCAGCAAATGGATTTATTCCTTAATCTTTTAGCTTTTACATACTTTTGTTTCTTGCCACTAAAGAATACAAAATATGAAAGTCCTGTGAAGATTTCTTTGCTACTAGGAGAACGACACTGTGTTGAAATAGCACCCAAGTAAGCCAAGATCTGCTCCAAGATCAGCAGTATTCTGACCTGGTATGAAGGCAATGCATGAGGCAAATTCTCTCACTAACATATTTATAAGATACAATTACAAGTGCAATTATTCTGGGTATATTGAGTAGCAAAATAATTATCATACAATCATGGAATTGGTTTGGGTTGGAAGGGCCACCCAGCCTGACTGTGTTTCCTGGAGTTTGGCATCTTTGAGCAGAGAAGCTCAGAATGGTTCAGGTTGAAAAAGACCTCAAAGCCCATCCAGTTCCACCCCTGCCCTGGGCAGGGACACCTCCCACTGGATCAGGGGCTCCAAGCTCCATCCAACCTGGCCTTGAACCCCTCCAGGGATGGGGCAGCTGCCCCTGCTCTGGGCAGCCTGGGCCAGGGCCTCCCCACCCTCACAGCAAAACATTTCTCCCTCAGATCTCATCTCAATCTCCCCTCTTGCAGCTGAAAACTATTCCACTCACCCTCTCCCTGCAGTCCCTGATCAAGAGCCCCTCTCCAGCTTTCCTGGAGCCCCTTTCAGTACTGGAAGTTGCTCTAAGGTCTCTTCTCCAGGCTGAGCAATCCTAACTCGCTCAGCCTGTCCTCATATGGGAGGTGCTCCAGCCCTTGGATCATCTTTGTAGCCCTCCATGAATGGGTGTCTCTGAAAGACAGAGCTATTTCCATCCACAAAACAGACCATAATCCAGGTACTTGTGGCCAGGAGCACAATTAACTCCACGGGGAGCCTGTCAGATCTGAAATATCCAACGTGAACCTCAGCAATATGAAACCAGCCCAAATGGGGCAAGAATCTTCATCCATCAACATCAGACCTTTTTCTCTAAAGGAATGTGGTTTGTGACGCCAGATCAGCAGGCATCAAGCCCTTTCCTGCCGGCGATGGGAAAAGGGGCTCATTCATGCCCCTCATCTCGTGCCACAGGCTCAGTCAGCGCTATCGACTGCAGCGCCATAAACATCCGTTACCCAGACATTTCATTTGTGGAATTTACAAACAAAAAGATGAATGGCTATAACAGTGTATTTGTATATTGATCGCATGTTTTATGAGGTATTCATTTACTAAAAATTAACTGTAAGATCTAGGAGAGGAATTTGAGTGTGACTGAAAAATATAACAGACAAGTACGTCAGTTTTATGGGGACTGCAAAGAAAGTCTCATGAAACAAGACCAGCTGTTGGATGTTCCTATGAAACGTAAAGAGATCTTTCTTAAAGGGAGCAGTTAACGTTAAAAATTTCTAATTCTTAACCATTCCAATTACCATTCTAGAGTAAAGTAGGAGGAAGCACTATGACTAAAAAGAGTGTATACCTTACTGGCCCTAATGGGTTAATATGGCCTTGATAGGGCAGGATTTGACCTTCAAAGTCTTAGAGGCTGAATAACAGTGAGCAATCTCTCTGAAACAACAGGGTCAGATTTCAAGACTATGTAAAGCTGTTCTCCATACTAAAAAGGACTTTAATATTGCCTAATAAAGGTCAGATCCCACAGTTTAGGGGGCGTAGGCAAACAGCAGTGCTGATGAAGTGTTCCAGCTTTGAAATTATGGACTTTACCGTATCCGTGAGCTGCTGGGTGTGCCAGGCTGGGCTGGCATTCCAGAAGGCCAGAACTCACCAAAGTGAGAATGGGAACTCAGGGCTGAAGGATAAAGGGTGCTTAGTTTCAGCCCCGAAGAGTTAAACTCATTTTAACTTTACTACACAAGTGTGAGTACAAACATCAACCCAAAGCTGGCCTCTGGCACACCCCAGAATTTTTCAGCATACTAAATTATTCACACTCAAAAGCAAATGTAACTTGTTGACTCCAAAATCTCCCATTCATTTCAACTGGTTGTTTAAATTCATCGAGAATAAGAAAACAAGGGTATAACTCTCTTTTTGTCGTCTAAACCGGTTTGTTTTCACCTAATGCCAAGGCAGCTGAGTCCCTTCCTGGCCCACCAGGGGTTCTCAGCCGTGTCACAGTACAAACCTGCTCTTCTTGTCCCTGGGGCCAAGGAAAAAGGGGAAAGAGCGCAGACGCTACCAGGCAAATTGCCTCCTGGGGCCATAGGCTGAGCAAGGCAAAAGTCTGTATTTCAAGAATGTTCATTAGTTTAATGCAACAACCCAGACTTCTGAGACCAGTGCCTAAGACTTTGGAAAGTCTCCATGTTTATCTTCTACCTCACTTCCACGAGATACAAGCAAAAACACAATTTGCTTGTGACTGCATTCAGTCCAAGGCAATTGAAATTAAACATTGATGTAACCTTTTAATGTAAAACCTGGTCAGCGCTGATGTTTCCTGCACTTTTCTTTTGATTTCAATGCCATGAGTTAAGACAATGCTTTTCAACTTTGATCCAAAATCAGTAAAAGTACAAATTTTATCATTAATGCATGAGACATTACTTAAATTTGTGTTATCTTCAATGAGAACCGTTCCTCAGCGTAAACCGCTTACGAAATCATTTGGCTAGGAGTCTGGAGGTTTGAAGCTGGAAATGAAAACCACTCATAGTTTCGTGTAAGGCAATTCCAACACAAGGAAAATTAATGCACATTGCAGAGGAAGAATTCTTGGATAAGAGGGAGAACTATACTAGTCTTCAGCTGCTTATAGGCCATAAACGAGATGTTTTATAGAGGCAGCTGGAGAATTACAACTGCGTCTAGTCGAGCATTAGAGAGAAATTGCCATCAACTGAAAGCCTGATAGCCAAATCCTGACAGCATTTGGCAGTGCTGTTGGGTAGGTGTAAGGCTTCCCATGCCACCAAGCAGATAACGGATTGACTTAATACTCTTATCTAAAAGTCCTCCTCCTAGTGATTTCTCAGAATCATTATAAAGCAGAAAAGACTTCTCAAACACCATTCTTCTCACAGAAAGCTTCCCATTCTCCTCATTCAATGCAAAAGTGCTCTTTAGCCTTATAGAAAGAGCCGTAAGAAATTACCATTATATTCAGTGAGCTCAATTTTCATTAAAAGGGTGTGTTCTCAGCAATGAGCTTTACTTTTTAATGAAAAATTAGAATCATAGAATCATAGAGTCACCAGGTTGGAAGAGACCCACTGGATCATCGAGTCCAACCATTCCCATCAAACACTAAACCATGTCCCTCAGCACCTCGTCCACCCGTCCCTTAAACCCCTCCAGGGAAGGTGAATCAACCCCCTCCCTAGGCAGCCTCTGGCAGTGCCCAACGACCCTTTCTGTTAAGAATTTTTTCCTAATGTCCAGCCTAAATGTCCCCTGGTGGAGCTTGAGGCCATTCCCTCACGTCCTGTCCCCTGGCACTTGGGAGAAGAGGCCATCTACAACCTCCTTTCAGGTAGTTATAGAGAGCAATGAGGTCTCCTCTCAGCCTCCTCTTGTCCAGGCTAAACAACCCCAGCTCTCTCAGCCGAGAGATAAGTTTAAATAAGTTTAAACAGAAGTCTTCAACAAAACACACCCTCCCAAACCACAACACCTGGATCAGGCACACAAGGCTACCCGCTTTTGCTGCTAAGCTAGATGGAGAAGACAACATGCTTTTCGTTTCAGTGTTTGCTTTCTAGGAGATTATTTTCCCCACTAAAGTAAGGTTTGTGTTTCTGGAATTTCTTTTGTGTGTGCCACGTGCTATCAGCACACAGTAAGTTTGGCATTAAGTATAATAAGTTCTACATTCCAAAGCACCAAGAGCAAACTAGCATTGTTTCTAAGTCCCTGTAGTCTCAATGTGAATACAAATGCAAGAAGCAGTTTTGATGCTTCCCTTCATACACTCTAAAACACTCATCAATTTAACTGTGCTCAGAAAATTATTCCAGTAAGAAGCACACACAATGTCTTTCAAAACTCAAATAGAAACCAATGTATAAATAGTGAGAGGTGAGAAAAAGCATAGACAGATGTTCTCCTCGCAAGAACTCATTCATTTTCTTCTCGTTTCCTGCATATGAGCCAGCTCCAGTCAAACTCCAGCTCCCCTGCTCCAAACACAGCTGATGCTCACATTGAGTAGGAGGTGAGAGCTGTTAGAGCTCAATGCCAGACTGTAGCGCTCACACGCTGCTATCAAGCTTATTACTCAAAAAAAAACCCCACCAAAAGCACCTCTTTGACATACTCAGACCAGACTGTTTTGTGTTAAATGGGCTTAAAAACTTTTTGGATAACAAGACATCCATGGCAAATGGCATTTTGCCCACTTGGTGCTCTTCCGTCCCTTTTCAACAGTGCTCACTGATAACCCTGCACTGAGTTCTTCCTTGCCTTTCCAGTTTATTTGGTTTTAGTAGCCTGCAGACTTCTCTAACACCATGGGGGGCACATCTTCCTCCATTTCTTCTCTGCAGCTCTCACAGAAGAGTTCCTTTACTGGTATCCAGCATCTGGTGGCCAACACCAGGCTGCAAAACCCTTGTGTTGGGCCACGTAGACCTTACACTGGGCTGACCCACCAGCGGCTTCCAGTCCACCTCAAGCCCACAGCTCTCAGCATGCCCCAGGGTGCTGGCTTCAGGAGGAAGGACACATTGCCTTGATGGTAAAGCCCAAGTTGGCTTCTTGAGGGTCTACGGGAAGGGGAGGAGGAGACACAAAACACAGAGGGGTAAAACCCACAGTGAGGTCCATTGGTAGCCAAAGAAAGCAGGGAAGGTAAAGGTGCAGGAGACAGCTAACACAGGGGAGAGGATGCAAATTCTTCAAATAGAATTTCTACACAGTGACTTCCCATAAAACAAAGCTTATCCTGAGCATTTACCTTCTGTATCCTTGGGAGAGACTCATGCCCAGTTCAAACAACCTTACTGGAAAGGCACACAGCACTGTGCACAAATCTGTTACCTGTGTGGCACCGGTTACTGCAGATGCAAGCAATAACTTGCCCTACGAATGGTAGCAGTACAGCTAGAGGCTTTCATTTGATGATTTTCTTGGCTTTAAGATGTGTATTACACACAGAGCAACAGCTGACCAGAGCATCAACTTTCATAACAACTTTTAAAAGTCTCTGATGGAGATTCTCCTCATTCATGCAACTGTTTATGTCATTAAAAGATTTTTAACCTAGAATTATTGGAGTGGTAAACATTTATTTTAGTACTTGGTGATTTAAAACTGCAGTCAAACAACTCTGAGCCCTTTTGAATGCAATCAGCATCCCTATGGTTCACAAAAGCAACACGAAAGCAACCAGCACTCGTAGCAACGAGGGAGAAATTACTCTTCCATATGTATCTCTAAATTGCTTCTTTTTCGGCATATGAAGGGCTTAAATATGTTGCAGTCAGAACTGTATCTGGCAAGATAAGGGTGTAGGGAGCGGGCTGCCATGCACCCTCGTCAGCTAGAGAACCCCTCGCTGCCTCCTGTAACACCCAGAACACCACGTTAGCAACTGCCACCACCTCACGAGGCACTCCATCACCATCAGCACGTCCCAGGATGGAGTCGATCACAGTAATTCCACCAGGCAGTGAACAATTGCAGAGCCAGAGGCTCTGTAACATCGCTGAGTACAAATTCATTCGCTGTGACTGCTGGGTTGGGTCACAGCCGCTCCACAGGCAGTGTCAGAGCAATCACAGGTGGCTCCAGGGGGGCAAATGCAGCTCCCTGGCTCCTCAGGCAAAGGCAGGAAAGGGGAAAATGTGTAGTGGAGGCTGGTTAGTCCTAAAAATCACACAATTGCTTTTTTATCCTTTCCCTCTCAGTCTTTGGCTTAGCACCAACCCCACCAGCCCTTTGGGATGGCAGTTTAGGACTTTTTGGTGGCTTTGCAAGAGAACTGGTCACCTCAGGAACAGCACAGACAGGCTGGAAATAGCCAATAAAACATAAAACCTGCTCACACAGAGGAAGATCTTTCTAAAATTCCAATTACCGCTGGCTTGTTACCTAAGAATCCCTAAGAAATAAGAGATATTGCTCTCTGTGAGGCCTAGGGTAATGCAATTACAAATCCTTTCATGAGTAAGCATATGCTAGAAAGCTACTTTTTTTTTTTTTGCCTACATACTTGAAACCGTTCAAAAGGTTATTGTCTTGCAAAATTTGGATCAGAAATTCCTACTTACATTTGCCTTCTGCTAACAAGCAGCTATGTTCAGGGTCATTTTTAATTCCTCAGTGATCGATTAGAATACTACAAACACTGCTGCAAAAAATCTCATTTAAATTCTGTTTTCCAAAGAAGTATCAAATATTTATACTAAAAAAATATAGTCTCAGATATATACTCTAAACAGCAAATGTGCTCCCCTTGAGAAAGCTGGTGAGCCCAACAGACTTGTCTTTTCAAGTAGTTAAAGAATTTGTACAAGAAGACCCCTATCTTATTCCCATAGCTTGTCTTTAGCATGTTTTAATTTCAAAAATGGGATCAAATGTCTCTGTCACAAGCAACGGACGGAGTTAACTTTTACAAACGGTGATATTTATCTCTACAAAATAGGTACAGGGGATAAGTTTCCAATGCAAGGTTAGTTGCTTAATTCCAGCTGAATTTGTTCAGCATAGAATCATGGAATGGTTTGGGTTGGAAGGGACCTCAAAGCCCATCCAGACCCACCCCTGCCATGCACAGTGACACCTCCCACTGGATCAGGGGCTCCAAACCCCATCCAACCTGGCCTTGAACCCCTCCAGGAGTGGGGCAACCACCCCTGCTCTGGGCAACCTGGGCCACATCCTCACCATCCTTATTGTGAAGAATTTCTTCCCAACATCTGATCTAAATCATTCCCCCTCATCCTTTCGCCCCATGCCCTTGTAAAAATTCCTTCCCCAGCTCTCTTACAGCTCCTTTCAGTACTAGGAGGCTGCTCTAACTTCTCCCCACAGCCTTCTCTTCCTCAGGCTGTTCACAGCCCCATTTCTCACAGCCTGTCCTCATAGCAGAGGTGCTCCAGCCCTCAGATCATCTTTGGGGCTTCCTCTAGACCTGTTTCAACAGTTCTATATCCTTCTTATGCTGGGGATTCTAGAACTGGTCACAATATTCCAGGTATTATGAAATTTAAACTGCCCTGCTAACTAAATTCCCTGAAGTTATGGGTATCTGAAAACCCCAGCCTACGTTCAGTGTCACCGGGGAAAACCTGTCCCAGACAGACACAGCCTTTTGGGTTTGCACCAGCACCATCCTGCTCTTGCAGTGCTGGAGGGGGCACCAAGGCAGCAGACATTCACACCCCAGCCAGGTAGGAATTTTTCATCCTGTTTCATGTTTTCATGTGCCAACACTTAACACAAAGCGTTTCCTTATTAAAAAAAAACCAAACACTCCAGCCAATTGCATGAGGAACAATCGTTGTGCTGCAGGAGAAAGAACCCGCTGTATAAAATTCCCTATCAGAGCATGGGAAAGCTGACTGCACCACATTCATCACACCAGATGTTGGAAAAACAACCTCACTCTTCAGAGCATATTTAATGAAGGCAGGACTAGCAAGACTTGAATATAGATGTTAATGTATTTATCTGTTATAGATGTGTTACCTGCATTTGTCCCACCCTGAAACGCTCACTGTACCTGCTTGCCACAGTCCCTGGGCAGGTGCAGCCCTACCTGCAGGATCCCACTGAAGCGTAATTCACTACAGGGGTTGTTATCCTCATTTTAGGGGTAACTCAGGAAGACAAAAATGCACCTTCTCAAAGACCTCTAGTTACTAGGCTGCCAGGTACTGCAGTTTAAAAAGAAAAGACCTCAAGACCTGAACATATCTGTAAGATATGTTTTATCCTGGAGAAGAGGAGGCTGAGGGGAGACCTCATTGCTCTCTCCAACTACCTGAGAGGAGGTTGTGGAGGGGAGGGAGCTGGGCTCTTCTCCTAAGTGCCAGAGGACAGGATGAGAGGGAATGGCCTCAAGCTCCACCAGGGGAGGTTTAGGCTGGACATTAGGAAAAATTTTTCACAGAAAGGGTCATTGGGCAGTGTCAGAGGCTGTCCAGGGAGGGGGGTTGATTCACCTTCCCTTGAGGTGTTTAAGGGACAAGGTGCTGAGGGACATGGTTTAGAGATTGGTGGGAATGGTTGGACTTGATGATCTAGTGGGTCTCTTCCAACCTGGTGATTCTATGATTCTATGTCTAGGCTCTTAAAAATCTGCATACATCTGACCATGGCAGCATCTGCAGAGAGTTTTTAGTAAAGCATGGTTCAATCTGGCATTCTGCACACCAGGCTTGATCCTTTGCACTATTCTCTCTAAGTAAAGAGCATGAGCTGCTGCTTCAATATACATCTACCACCTAAAATAATCTATTAATAGTATAAAGCTTAACACAGAAATGTTAATATTAATCAAGGGCTCACAATTTTTGTTTAGTATCTCCATTTTAGCAAGAAGATGCCCATGATGAATGGAAGACAGTCTACAGTGATGAGGGTTTGGGCTCATCGGGGGAATTCTTGAAAGCAAGAATAACGCTCCAGAGTCAGAACTCACAATTTTGAGAGGCACATTGAAGTCCAGCCAGCTGGAAAACCAGCAGCAGAGCTCTGACCTGTAGCGGTTCCCAAAGCACAAACAAGGCAAGCAGCGGTCATGCAGCAACACGTCCAGAGAGATCATCTAGACACAAACATCAAACCATCAACACTGACCTCAAAAGTGTGCTCCTGGGCAGGACAAGGCTGGATAATCAAAATGCAGCTGCTGCCTACATGCCCAGGCGGGCAGGTTGGATCAGCCCTCCAGATCTGTGCTCAGATTCCTCCATCAGGACTATTCAATGCACATGATACACGCCTGATGTTGCTTCTGCAGAGAGCGAGAGCTGTGGGAACAGTAAACCAGGCCAGACCTGATGCAGGGTGAGAGAGTTGGGCTTGTTTAGCCTGGAGAAGAGAAGATGGGGAGACCTTAGAGCAGCTGAAAGGGGCTCCAGGAAAGCCGGGGAGGGGCTTTTTAGCAAGGCTTGTTGTGACAGGACAATGAGTAATTATTTTAAACTAAAGGAGGGGAGATTTACAGTGGATATAAGGAAGAAATTTTTTACAATGAGGATGGCGAAACAGTAGCCAAGGTTTCCCAGGGAGGTAGTGGAGGAAACACTCCTTACTCACTCTCAGAATCATAGAATCACCAGGTTGGAAGAGACCCACCAGATCATCGAGTCCAACCATTCCCACCAATCTCTACACCCATGTCCCTCAGTACCTCATCCACATGTCCCTTAAACACCTCCAAGGAAGGTGAGTCAACCACCTCCCTGGGCAGCCTGTTCCATTGCCTAATGACCTGTGAAATTTTTTTCCTAATGTTCAGCCTAAAGCTCCCCTGGTGGAGCTTGAGGCCATTCCCTCTCGTCCTGTCCCCTGTCCCTTGGCAGAAGAGCCCAGCTCCCTCCTCTCCACAACCTCCTCTCAGGTAGTTGCAGAGAGCAATGAGGTCTCCCCTCAGCCTCCTCTTCTCCAGGATAAACACCCCCAGCTCTCTCAGCCGTTCCTCATCAGGCCTGTTCTCCAGACCCTTCACCACCTTCGTTGCTCTTCTCTGCACTCGCTCCAGAGCCTCAACATCCTTCTTGTGCTGAGGGGCCCACAACTGAACACAGGATTCGAGGAGCAGTCTCACCAGTACCAAGTCCAGAGGGAGAAGAACCTCCCTGGACCTGCTGGTCATACCATGTCTGATCCAAGCCAAGATGCCATTGGCCTTCTTGACCTCCTGGGCCACTGCTGGCTCATTTTCAGTCGCTGTCAAGCAACACCCCCAGGTCCTTCTCCTCCAGGTAGCTTTCCAGCCAGACCTCTCCTAGTCTGTAGCTCTGCATAGGGTTGTCTTCCTCTGTAATCTTACTCAGAACTACAGCCATCAAAGGTACAAGCAAACACTGTCACTTGCAGCCTTAACTCTTGCTGAGTCCCCAAAGTCTTTTTCCTCCCTGCACCACAGCCTCCTGAGGTTTAGTTTTATTCCTCAGTTATCCCAGTTTGAGGGCTCAAAGATGATTCCTTCTAGGTGCAGAGAGAATGAACTAGACAGAGTATAAAGCCAGGTGTAATTCAGTAAATTGTGAAAGAACAATTCGCCCTATACCAAAAAATATCAAGTAACTGCAAATATAGTTTGTGTTTCTGCACTGTTGTAGCTTTCTACCACCTTCTGTGCATTTTATGGTGCCAGTAGAAGAGATGAAGGGCTGGTGGGTACAGTGAAAGCATCAGATACCCTCGCTGCAGGTCTAGTTTATGGATCTCATTTCCACTCTGTCACCATTAGGAAATTCAAGGCTGTCTTTCTTCATGAGCCTCAATACCAGCAAACATGCAGGAGGATGGTATGGTTGAAATCTTAAAACCGATGAAAGATGAAATCCTTAGTAGTTACAAAGAGCCTCCCAATACCTCCTACCTGATCAGGATTCACATTCAATAAATGCCATCCCCATCCCCACTGCTCTCAGCTTGCAAACATTTCCTTGGTGCAACATACTTCAGTTAGAGAGCAATTATCATCTCTAACAATGATCATGATTAAGGAAGTCACCAGTTGCACATGAGTTTAAATGGAAAAACTTCTCCTTCCTGAAACACAATGGGTCCAGGTAGACACAAATTACAGTCCAGCCTGCCAAAACCAGAATGCAAATCATAAAACGTTCACTATGAGGTTGCTTGCTACCTGAGTTACATTTATCGAAGAATCAGCACTCTCCTGCAGAGCACGGGGAAACAGAAAAAAGCAAGCAAATAATAATAAAACGTGACAGTAAGATCCTTAAAGATGTTTTATTCAACCCTCCCCTACCCAGGGCATTTTTAGGAGGAGGAAATAGAATCACAGTATCATGGAATGGTTTGGGTTGGAAGGGACCTCAAAGTCCATCCAGTTCCACCCCTGCCATGGGCAGGAACACCTTCCACTGAATCAGTTGCTCATCCAACCGGGCCTCAAACACCTCCAGGGATGGATGAAAAGCCCTCTGTTTGTTGTTCTGACAAGATAAGATCAATGTTTGGAAAGAGACTGTATAAAGGGAATAGTCTCTATCAATTGCATCCCTCCCCTTGGTGAAAGAATTTAATTTACACTTTCTTAGCTGAGTAATTACCTCTACTTTACACTTAGGGTTCCTTTAGGAATGGAGTCATTACCGCTTGCCACAGAAACTTCAACAGATAAATAAGACAGGTCTCTTTAGTCTGTTCTGAGGATCTGTGAGGAGAGCACTCACCTCCAGAGCACAGGAGAGATGTTTGGATGTAGGGAGTGCTACAGGCTGGCACAGAGTGGGGCTGGCAGGGACCCCTAAGCAGCAGCAGCAGTTGTCCCCAAAAGCATCCGTTGGGCTCGTGCAGCCCCGTAGATGTAGAAATCAGCTCCCTAAAGCTCCCATCTTACCAGAGGGTTTGCAGGAGGGCTAGTTGCCGCAACCCTGGAGGCTATGAGTGCCCCAGCCACCCTGGAGAAGACACCAGCCTGGGCTCCCACAGTGCCCACAAAACAAGCAAAACGGCTTGTTCAGAAAACCTCAGAGCAGCCAAGAAAGAACAGGGGCAAATATTCCCCAAACAAATGTCATTTCACTGCAGAGCATGAGTGGATACATCAAGGTGGCCAACAGCATCCTGGCTCGGATCAGCCAGCGTGTGGCCAGCAGGAACAGGGTAGGAATCATGCCCCTGCGCTCAGCAGGGTTAGACCACATCTCGAATCCTGGCTTCAGTTTTGGACCCCTTCACTACATGAAAGACAGTGAGGGGCTGAAGTACATCCAGAGAAGGGGAACAGAGCTGGGAAAGGGTCTGGAGCCCAGAGGTTCTGGGAGTGACTGAGGGACCTGGGGCTGTTTAGCCTGGAGAAGAGTAGGCTAAAGAGAGACAGGATGAGAGACTGCAGCTGCCTATCACTAATAGCAAAGTCAACATTTACAATAAAAACTTAAGTTGAAGTGAAAGAAAAAGGCTATGATCTCTGTTCACGGACCTTGTATGTCTGCTGCTTGGCAAATAGTCATAAGGTGCTGTTTGTGCCAGGGCCTAGAGCAACCACTCCAGAGCTGCTCTCCTCCTGCCTCCCTGA
This sequence comes from Piaya cayana, assembly GCA_013389865.1. NCBI lineage: Eukaryota > Metazoa > Chordata > Aves > Cuculiformes > Coccyzidae > Piaya > Piaya cayana. The sequence continues at coordinate 93,549 of WAAB01006353.1, read as the reverse complement.
AACTTCTTGAGTGTATGGACATGACAGTTCAAGGCATGGAAAGGTGTCTTGGGCAACCCAGGAAGAAATATTACAGTCTAGGGAGTAATCAGCATTCTCTCCTCAAACTGCAAGTATTATACCGAATCATAGAGAACATTTTGTGCCACATCTTGAAAAAGTAGATATTAGTCTTGATTTCATGAAAAAAATGAATTGGAAATGCAAGCTGTATATGTGCTAATTTATAGCGCTGAAGTTTGCATTCATTACAGTAATGAGCATTGCACAAAGCGTATAATCAGCTTTCACTGCAGATGTCAAGCGGAATCCAGAGGCACAGAGGAAATACGTACATTTGCCACAGTTGATCATAAACATCATAAACTTCCAGCCCCTCAAAAACACAAAGCAAGAGGCAGTCTTTCTTCTCCCTACTAGTCCTCAGGGTATTTGAATTTATCTATCAAGCCCTTGTACTAACGAGCTCAGACAGCCTTTCAACCATAGGATAAATATTACAACAAGTGCTGTAAATATTTTTGTAGCAGAAGCAACAATCATTTCACTTCGTCCTCCAGCAAAAGACAAAAGCTACAAATGTGATTACATTCGGTTGGCAACTGGAGGATCCAAGCAGGTAACTAATTAAATCCAGTTCCTTTTGTGTAGTGCAAGATGTTTCTCTAAAACATATTAAAAATTTAGAGGAGCGATGGAAGGAAAAGGTCGGATTTTAACAAATCATCATCTGAGATAAAGCTAAAATATCAGAAAACACCATCCGCAGTCTGCAGAAATCAAAGCAAGGCAGGCAACAGTGAAATGGTATCTATTACGTCAAATGAAGCACAAACCATCTTCTGGGAAGAGATGAAAGAAGGTAATAGGAGTTTAGCTTGGTTTCACACCCACGTGGAGCAGTAAGAGCAAAAGGCACCAGCATTATTGTGAACATACTTTCTTTAGACATAGAGACTCAGGTAGCTCTTACCTTCTGGTAGCCGGGGATTCGCATGAATGGAGTTGGGGTCTCCATCTTCCTCAGGATGGTAACGATAAAGCGACTGGGACTGCTTTTGGGATGACTGACTACGATCTTCCTTTAGGGCAACAGGAGGGGAGGTTGTTGCGCTGAACTTTACTTTGGGGAAATCATTTCCCTCGTGCATTTCATGGGAAGATTTTGACCAACTCGGCTCAGTTAAATTCACCTCTGTCAAGCCTAGATGCAAGCTGTTCTCTGGGTCTTCTTTTTTTGCATGCTTCTTCGTTTTCGAGTGGGAAGCTCTTTCCTGCTCACGCCTCTCTTTGTCCCCTTGCCTCCCCTTTGGTCTCCTCTCCAGTTCCTCCAGGTACTTGGGTGTCTCGGTGGTGGCTGTTGTGTGCTCTGGAGGGGCAGTGGTGGTCCCTTGTGCTTCCTTCTGCGTTGTTTGCTGGAGAGATGCTGCAGTCGTGCGGGGCACCCTCTTTCGCTCACTTCTCTCTGTGGCGCGGCGAAGCTCAGCAGGGACCTTAGGCAGTGGTGTGGTCAGCGACACAGTTGTTTCCTCGGTGTACAGATCAGCTGGAGCCAAAGCTGAAGGAGCAATGCTGGCTGGTAGGTAGTCGTAATCCTCGCTTTGCTCTTGGCTGACGCTCTCTTGCTCTAGGTGGGACGAATAACTTCTGTATTTCTTTGGAGACTCCACCTGGGTGTTGTCTCCTTCTGGTGCCTCCTGGTCGTAGCTGTATGGATCGTCATAGTGCCTCTCTGGTTCGCTGTCTTCAGCATCAATCGGACTCGCGGTGTTTAAGGCGAAGGCGTTACACTCTGGAAGCTGGTAGCACATCAGCTCACCGCCAGCGTTGGGGCAGTGGCAAACCTTGCAGGGGGGCATGTGGAAGGTGTGTCCCGCTACGTACTTCTGGCCCTCGTGGAGGCAGCCGATTCTCCCGCACTGAGGACACCCGTCAGCTGGCACCACCGCGTCGATGCAGTTTGGGGGCAGTTCTGGGCACAGCATGAACTGGCAGCTGATCTTGCCACCTCCCTTGGGGCACGAGCACTCAGTGCTTCCAAAGTCCACAAAGTACGACTGCCCTTCGGGTACTTTGCCATTGACAAAGCCCACGTTGACGCAGTCGTAGTACTGGTAGCCTTCGCACATGCAGCCGTGCTGCAGGCACGTGGCACAGCACTCGCCAGGCTCCAGCACCTCCTCGATGCAGTTGTCCAGGGGCTGGCACTCCGCGCCCGTGCAGTCCCTCTGCGCATGGGAAATGCCGTTCCACAGCAGCACGAGGAGGATGGCATTCAAACAGCTCCGGGACCTATCCATAGTCTTCCCAAACAAATACGGCTCCAGCCCAAACCCGCACAGTCAATGGATTTTCTTCCTAGAAGGCTGCAGATTCAGCTCCAAATCGTCAGTGTTTTCCCAAGTTACCTTTCCTCATAGATCCTAGGGTTGTGAAAGAAAACTCTGTTAAAGACTGTATTCAGCACATATCCTGTTAAACATTAGAGGTCTTTAAAAGTTGGGACAAAATCCAACATCTGGAAACCTAAGTACAAAATTAATCATAACGTCTTCCGAGCATTGTAGGCACTAAGTTTGGAGCTGTATGCTTCCCTCCACCCCCTTTGTGGGAGGGAAAGAAAGGGAAGGGAAAGAAAGGGAAGGGAAAGAAAGGGAAGGGAAAGAAAGGGAAGGGAAAGAAAGGGAAGGGAAAGAAAGGGAAGGGAAAGAAAGGTCGTGACTGTTCCCTTGTGAATCTGTTCACAAAATGTGTATATTTTTAATAAAAAGAAGGTCTTTATGCTGCAATGGCTTTTTGTTACCCTTTCTCGATAAAAAGGGGAAGATTTTTTGGCAGGTAAGAGGTAAATACACAGCTCTTCCTCTGCAGATGTAAGTTGAAGATAACTCTTCTTTATGTTTTAATTACAAAGACCCAATCTCTAAGATCTTTCTTAGGCAAACCTTAGCCTTGAGATGGGAGAATTTGTCTGTGCACATGTTAACTCAAAAGCAGGAGTGGGTTTTTTTCAATCTTCTGCACTCCAGCCTCCAGCACAAGCAGTTTTTTTTTTTTGCCCAGCAGGGCTAAAATAGACCTTCTTTGTCTGTTGTGGTTACTGTGTGGTTAAACATCGCATTAGCTATCCTGTAATATCCATGTGAGGCGGGATCCTTAGCTCAGAGAAGCTGGCAGAGCTCAGCAGCGCCTGTAGCATGTGCAGAGAGCAACTCTGCCTTCCTCAGAGCTGGAGGAGCAGCAGGCGCTCACATCAACACAGGAGATGCCACCATCGGTGTCTTCTTGACAACACCAATAATTCTTGATAGTGGATTTCTACAGGCCTTATGAGGAACGGCTGAGAGAGCTGGGGGTGTTTAGCCTGGAGAAGAGGAGGTTGAGGGGAGACCTCATTGCTCTCTACAACTACCTGAGAGGAGGTTGTGGAGAGGAGGGAGTTGGGCTCTTCTCCCAAGGGATGGGGACAGGACAAGAGGGAATGGCCTCAAGCTCC
>WAAB01006353.1:53824-89834 GCA_013389865.1 Piaya cayana | reverse complement strand
AGATATAGATATAGATATAGATATAGATATAGATATAGATATAGATATAGATATAGATATAGATATAGATATATATAAATGAATTGGCATTACACTTGGTTGGACTGTGTGGAGGAAAGGAAATTCATTTGCTTTTAAATTACTAAACCCTTTGACCACAGAAAAGTTGAATGGTTGAAATAAATCAGCTATCATCCTTTATATCAAAAGCTTGCCTAAAAAACTACACAATTAACACAGAAAAGTAGTTAAGACAGAAAAAATCTTACCTACAAAATTGTATAGAATTAGCAATTGGATTGTTTTCCCAGAACCCCTCCCATCACCAGAAAAACTAAAGCCCCTAAACCACTTATCTAGGGGGTAAAATGTACTCACACCACCGAGAACAATAAACCACACACGCAACAGGAATCCTGCCAGCAAATCCATTCAGAAAGATTACTTCTCCCATTCAAACCCGGCTTCCAACAAAGCCTGCTGCGGCAGGGCTGGCAAGCAGCCAGGCCGTGGGAAAAGCACGCCTGTTCTGATAAGATACGGACAAACTGTGCTAAGAGTTTCCACAGTCCTGCCCCAGAAGCTGAATTACTTCAGTACATTGTACAGAGATAGAATTCGTATAAACGTAGGTTTTCTACTACTAGTTTGAGCACGCTATACGATACTGCTTTGGAAAATTTAGTTTTTCCTTCTAAGTATAGCAATAGCTTGGAAGAATCTCCCTTTTCCAGAACTCTTCTCAAAACTGGGATATTTCATATAGAATCATAGAATGGTTTGGGTTGGAAGGGACCTTAAAGATCATCCAGTTCCACCGCTGCCATGGGCAGGGACACCTCCCACTGGATCAGGGGCTCCAAGCCCCATCCAACCTGGCCTTGAACCCCTCCAGGGATGGGGCAGCCACCACTGCTCTGGGCAACCTGTTCCAGGGCCTCCCCACCCTCATTGTGAAGAAATTCCTCCTTCTGTCTAGTCTAATTCTGCCCCTCTCCAGTTTATCCCCATTGCCCCTTGTCCTATCACCACAAGACTTTGTAAACAGCCCCTCCCCAGCTTTCCTGCAGCCCCTTTCAGCACTGAAAGCTGCTCTAAGGTCTCCTTGGAGCCTTTTCTTCTCCAGGCTGAACAACCCCAACTTTCTCAGCCATATGAAGGAGAATTTTCAACATGTGATGCTGAAATTAATTCTTCAGAATCCAGCCTGAGAATTAATAATTTATCCTACATTCATCAGCTTTTCCAGGCAATACAAATTTTAATTATTACATATCTTTAGCTGGGAAACAATGACTTGAAGGACAATTAAAGATAAGCTACTTCTGTGAGGGTCCCACAGCAGGATTTTGTCACCATCTCCTGCCACTCGTACCTCCTGGCTTTAACGCTTCGGAGCATCTAAGCCCCTTGGCCAAACCAGGGCACTGTTGGTGGCTGTTGCCCACAGCTCTGCCCTGGCCCCAGCTTCCATCTCCCACGTCCGTGCTCCCCAGGCTCAGAAACCCTTCGGTCCCCTGGTGTGGGTGCCACAGTCCCAGGTCTGGCTGGTCTCGGTGTGCACACGGTGGGGACATAGCATCGCCTTGGTAATCAGTGCCTGTGGGCCATGTAAGGGCCAAGCTCACGTGCATCACCCACTTTATAACCTAACAGCAACTGCTCACAGTCAGCTGCTGCTGTCCTGGTGAAGGAAAGTGTGACAGTGGGAGCAGAACTCGCTGTGAACAGTGCTCACCCACCCTGCGTGCACCCACCGGTCTCCCAGAACAATCACTCACTTATTTAGCATAAAGTTGAACTCCCACCAAGAAACCCCTGAATTCCTTTGTACCCTGGAGCAAGGAGGAGAAAGCCAGACCTCCTTCACACCTAGCATGCCTGGAAGCTCAAACACAGCTGAGGGTTTATCATGGGCCAGTCCTGTTGTGCTTGAACACCCTCCCCTGTACATCAACTCTTCTGCTCCTCATCTGCATCCTCTTTCTGTCCAAGGTTTGGGGTTTGGTGGTCCAGGTCCTCTCCAGCCTTTCCTCTGTTCCCTCTCCTTGCTCCCTTGCCTCTCGCCCACAGAGAGGCCTGGAGAGCCCGCAGCCAGCCCTGTCCCTGCTCCCCGCCTCTCACTCCTTCTGCTCAATGCCTCATTCAGTCCCTCTGTACTCTCGATCGTTTCCACACCTCTCAACTTTTGCTTTCTCGACCTACCAACTGCAAAGTGATGGGGGTGAAATCCTTATAAACCCTTTTTCAGTTGGTAGCAGCACAATCTTCCCTATCCTCAGGCTCACTGTCCTTCATTAGAGGCTCCTTGTTTCTAGTGCAACAACTCCAACAAAAGCATCTTTTTGTATCCCTTTAAACCACTGCCTTTTCCCTGTGCTTTCTCCATCTGTTCCCCATACCCATCACTCCCACCACCACCAACCCATAAACTTGCATATCAAAGAAACAGCCTCTACTTTAGGCACAGAGAAAACCAGTTGAGCCCCACTGAGAAAATGCACCCCTGCAAACCGAGCCTGTGTGCTCCTGCCAGCCTACGCAGCTCATGTGCTGCCTCTGGATCTCTGCCCTTCCCACTGCTGGAACCATGCTCTGGAGACCACAGCATCGAAAGCTAGAGCTGTGAAATAAATGTGCCCGGACCAAGAATGAAAGGAGGCACCATCTCTGGAGGACAGGGGTTTAATACCAGTAGATATAATATTGCAATAATTTCTTTCCATTAACCAATTTTAAGGCTTTCTTCGGTGTCCTTTTGCACAACTGGCCCAATACACAAGGGGGATTCAGCTAAATGAGAACCAGGTCTTTACTCTCAAATCTGTGCTTCACCCACTCTCATCAGCACTGTTAACTTCTGATGCTCGGTTGGATGAGACATCACAACAAATTCAGCCCCGCCCACCTAAAACAGAAGACTTGCGAAGTCTCCGCTATATAAGCCAAGTGTCACCCCAGTCATAGAAACACAGAATAGTTTGGATTGGAAGGAACCTTAAAGATCATCCAGTTCCACTGGATCCATTTGCTCCAAGCCCCATCCAACCTGGCTGTGAACACCTCCAGGGATGGAACAGCCACAGCTTTCCTGGGAAACCTGTTCCAGTGCCTTCACCATCGTGAAGAAATTCCTCCTTATGCCTAGTCTAAATCTGCCCCTCTCCAATTTACACCATTGCCCCTCATCCTATCACCACAAGCCTTTGCAAACGGTCCCTCTTCAGCTTTCTTGTAGTCCCTTCAGATACAATCCTCATGCATTGCTTCATGACCCAGAAGGCTTCAATTTGTGTCCTCTGTGGAGTTTCCTAACCTGTTGGGATGTGTAGCATGTGTGGTCTGCTCTGGTTCAGGAGCTAACCCTTCAGTGGGAACATACTGGGGCAACGGTTAAAGCCCTCGTCACTGGTCCTGGGCACACAGAGAAACTGTAAGTGCCCATGCAAGGGAGAGACAATGCTCTAGACTGGGACTAAGTCCCTCAAAGTCAACAGAGTAAACCTGTGAGGTAAATCAGCAGTAAACAGAAGACAGTCAGATCACAAAGGAGTTCATTATTCCTCAGTTTGTTCTTCAAAAATGATTCCTAGGAAAGTCAAAGCAAAAAAATATTATGGAAAACTGGCTTAAACAAGTGAGAGACCAAATGAAAGTGAACTACAGGCGCACGTCTTCATAGAAAAGGAGACGAGAATGCTTTGCGCTGCAGATTAAACCAGTATCTGTGTGACAGAATGTCCAAGGCTCACAGCAGCAGCCATCAAAATTCTAACTCGCACTAGCTGAAAAACATCATATTCCTGTCTTCTGGCAGGGGAAGCGGGTAGAACAAAACAAGGTTTCCAAATGCTTACTTCAATTCAACTTGGGGCCAAAGAGTTATAAATTCTGACATTTTTGCAAAACAACACACTCTGAGTGATTTACTTCGATCAAAGCCATAACAGAGTCAAAAGGAAGAATGTTGACTGGATTAAAACAGTTCAGCTGTGTTACTTGAACACGTTGATGAAACCAGCGTGTTCCCACAGAAGATCTAGACATTTCAGATGTGCAACTTTTTTGAATTAAGAGGAGTATTTTATTGGGAGATTTTTGTTCCAGATGGTTTCATTTCAGTGCTGCACCAGAAAGTTTAGTCAAGGTAAGCAGCAGTGACAAGAGGTACTTTCCTTCAAAGACTTCACGTGAACATCATCTTTCTGCGCAAAAGCTGCACCAGAGATACCAGAACAACTGCAGATGTGCACGTGTGGAAGAGAGACTGCAGGATCAAGAGCAATCTTTCAAAAGTTCAGAAATAAACAGAATAAATTCAGCCCGCACCAGAGGACACCACCTGCATCACAACCTGCTGACCTCCAGCTTTGAAGATGTACCTGCAGTGTAACCAACTGCAGACCCCGCAAACAGGTTTAGATAGAAGGATTCTTTTCTCTACCCTGTCTCTCTATCCCTTGCTAAATTGCCGTTTCGGAGGACAGTAAAACCAGAAATGCTCTTTTGATATAAACCTGCTCCTTTGGAACAGCATGCAGAGCCAGATTCCAGCCTGATGTGGAAGTAGGAGGTGGCAGCCATCCTTGTGGTCCCTCCTGTGCAGGGTACTGGGAGCACCCTGCCTGCTGGGTGCACTGGGGGGGTTACTCAGCTTGTCCATTAATCCTCACCCCAAGAGAGATGTCTGTACGTGCAGCAAGATGTGGGAAAGCAAATGCAGCAGTGATACTCGCCACCTGCACACAAAGCGAGTTCATCAACCCACAGAGATGCTCAGTATGGTTCTCCTGGCCTCCCGCTGCTACCCAGTCCAACTTATCTCTCAAGGCTCAGGGACCAGCCTTGATTGGTCATGTTGAACCCTCTTCTCTTTCTGAAAGCACAGCAAAAAGCACAGCAGCAGGCTGAAGCGCACATGCACACCCACACCAAGCACCACAGCTAACGTATTCCACCAGTCTGCATGTTAGCACCTCTCCCAGCCAGAACTCTCCAGCCTGTGGCAGCTGCCAGCAGCTCTTAACCAGCTGCGGTCACAGTTGAGACAGAGAGGAAGAAGGGAGGGGACGGAAATATCCATTTAAAAACAATCCCTTTTAAATAAAAGAGAAAATGGAAATCTGTAAGAGATCTTTCTTGTATGAAAACCAGAAAACCCCCTAAGCCCGGTAACTCTTGACTTGGCTGTGCCAGCCAGTGGATTAGCTCTTCCTTTCACACCCTCTCCATCCGGAAACTTGTGATCTCACCAAGAGCTGGAAGGGATTGTTGCTGGCTGCTCCCAGCCCATCTCGCTAGCAGAAAGGCTATTCTCACCAGGCAGATGAATGAGAAGTGGAGAAAGGTTTCCTTTACCACTCTTATGCAGCACAATGCACAGAGCAAGTCATCTCTGCCTGCTAATTATTGAAATCTGAAATGAGATGAAGCCAGCCTTTCCATTCAGGTCACCTGGGTTGGGTAGAAAAAGGAGTAGGGTAAACCTCAGTGTAAATCCAAATTCAGTGAGCTGCTTTTTCTTATCGAAAGTAAAGCATGAGATGCTTAGTCACTTCAGTGTTTTCAATACTCCAGTTCTTGGCAAAATCAGCCTGTTTTCCGAAGTCATAGCTTTTGCAGGCAGTTTTCCCTCAGCTTTATTTTCTATAAGAAATGAGTTACTGTTAACCCCCTTTTCATGGAAAAGCTTAAAAACAATGGACATTTGGCCGATCATTACTTAATTCAACAGAGAACTCGAGAGTAGAACAAACAAGGGGCAAGCAGCACGGGATCAAAACTCACGCAGTTCCCAAAAGCGGCTCCAATAAGACTTTCCTTCCCTGCAGAAGTGCCCTTAGGCAGAGATGTTCTCGATGCTCTCCAGGACGTTCCCCACACTCAAATCCAAACAGGAACCTGACACGCTGCAGTAATGGAAAAGCATCACCCAAGGTATTTCAGCTGAAGTAGTCAAGCATTGGCAATAGCGGCCAGGCAGCTCTGCGACATATTCTTCCAGAATGTGCAGCTTTTGAAGCCATTTTTGGAGTCCTGGAGAGCGAAGGCAGCTTTTTCCCAAGGGAATGACGGGGCAGAACCAAGGAGGGGAGAATTGTGCCTCGGGTCTATCGTGTCAGTACTCTCCCCTCACCCCATCCCAGCGCAGCAGGGCAAGTACTTGGCTCCCTGCAAGAATGAAATTCTGTGTCACTGGGAGTTGCAGCTGCAGCGGATCCAACGTGACTCAGAGGGAGGGTGGCAGCAGCAGAGGAGCGAGAGAAACGACTCACATGGGGAAAAGGAGGGGAACAGAACCACCGTCCCGCCCAGTGCACGTGGCTGGTCCTCGTCCCAGCTCTGACACGCTGGCAAGAGAGAGCTCAGCAAAGGGGCTGCGCAGGGACTGGAGCAGCTGAAATGTGCCAAGCGCACTGCCACGGGGTCTGGGAAACCAACGGAGACTGTTTCCCACAGGACGACACTGATGCAGTCTCCATGCGCAGGAGGCTCAGGTCGTGCTTGCAAGGTAACTCTGCTCCTGAAGGAGCCTAACTCTTTCTTTTCAGTGAAAATGAAACTGTCTGTTATTGATACTTCTTTTTTAAAACATCTCTGGGTTTCCAGTGACTATATATACACCTCAAAAACACAATTAAATAATCCAGCTATTTCCACGACAGCCAAAAAAATCTGGGAAAAGATTAAAGCAAACTCAGCAACAGCCATTCAACAACATTTCCCAAGGCACAGCCAACAAAAACTTGTCAAAGCTCATAAGTTATGAACTAATTTGCACAGCGAGAGCTCTTTTGGCAGCAGGCAGGCAGAGCATGTCCCTCAGCTCTGCAGCACCTCGAGCAGCCACACAAACGTGGGGACAGCCTCCAAGGCTGTGGCCTCACAGCTTCGGGGATGGCCCTACCCAGGTGCCATCACCAGCACCAGGTCAACACTCTGGCCTCAAGTGAACACAATTAATACTGGAGCTGCTCTCATCGCTGAAGGAAAGAATTTTTTGTCACTTACTTGAGGAAAAAAAAAAGGAGTTGCACTCCTCCCTTCCCTCTCAGGAAGAAACAAATTTCTAGACATTAGGAAAAAAATTTTCACTGAAGGGTCATTGGGCAGTGTCAGAGGCTGTCCAGGGAGGGGGTTGAGTCACCTTCCCTGGAGGGGTTTAAGGTGTGGGTGGACGAGGTGCTGAGGGACATGGTTTAGTGTTTGATAGGAATGGTTGGACTCGATGATCTGGTGGGTCTCTTCCAACCTGGTTGTTCTATGATTCTATGAAATCTCTGGTTTCCAGTGTTGCCCATTATTTTGATGCTTCTTTTGTGAGAAGCTATAAGTGACCCAAACAGAACACAGCCCTGTGTGATTTCAAAACCACGCTCCTCAAAAAAAAATCCTTTCAAGGTCATAGAATTGCTAAGACTGGAAAAGACTTATAAGATCATCAAGTCCAACCACCAATACGTGCTAATAAACCACATCCTGAAGCACCACATCTATATGTTTTTTGAATCCTCCAGGCATGAAGACTCCACCACTGCCCCGAGCAGGCTCTGCCAGCGCTTCACTGCTCTTTCAGTAACAAATTTATTCCTATAATCAAATCTAAACCTCCCCTGGTGCTACTTCAGGCTTACATTTCTCTCTCTCCTCCTTTCTTTCACTAAACTTGCTTCAGGATACTCCAATCCTCCACTCCTTCGCAGTGTTTCAGAGCTCACATATGCAGGGCTCCCACGTCTCACCAAGGAAAAACCAGCTGCAGTCTCAAAGACAGTAGCACACAAAACATGAGCATCTCATTTCCACTCACTCTGCAATCCTCTCTCCCTGTTTCTTCTTTCCTCAGTGAAAGGACTACAATGGTTCTTAGAACTTTCTCTGAGCAAGAGAACCAACCTCTGGGCTTGGTGTTTTAATTAATCAAGTTTTCTACTACGCACGAGTCCTGCCAGCACTTTGAATCCTTCTGACCCAAGCAGTGACAAGGAACACAGATCTCCTTTTGCTGGGAAACTTGGTGGCTCGAGCATTAAAGAGGAGCACACGTGGGTAGAATCATAGAACAACCAGGTTGGAAGAGATCCACCAGATCAAGTCCAACCATTCCTATCAAACACTAACCCATGTCCCTCAGCACCTCGTCCACTCGTGCCTTAAACCCCTCCAGGGAAGGTGAATCAACCCCCTCCCTGGGTAGCCTGTTCCACTGCCCAATCACCCTTTCTGTGAAAATATTTTCCTTATGTCCAGCCTGATCCTCCCCTGGTGGAGCTTGAGGCCATTCCCTCTCGTCCTGTCCCATCTCACTTGGGAGAAGAGCCCAACTCCCTCCTCTCCACAACCTCCTCTCAGGTAGTTGGAGAGAGCAATGAGGTCTCCCCTCAGCCTCCTCTTCTCCAGGCTAAACACCCCCAGCTCTCTCAGCCGTTCCTCATCAGGTCTGTTCTTCAGCCCCTTCACCAGCTTTGTTGCTCTTCTCTGGACTCGCTCCAGAGCCTCAACATCCTTCTTTGTGCTGAGGGGCCCACAACTGAACACAGGATTCAAGGTTTGGTCTCACCAGTGCTGAGTCCAGAGGGAGAAGGACCTCCTTGGACCTGCTGGTCACGCTGTTTCTGATCCAAGCCAAGATGCCATTGGCCTTCTTGGCCACCTGGGCCACTGCTGGCTCACATTCAGTCACTGTCAACCAACACCCCCAGGTCTTTCTCCAGGCAGCTTTCTAGACAGTCTATCGACCTATTTCAGGCAGCCCTTTGTGAAAAACTGAAAACAAAAATGCCCCCACCCTAAAATACAAATCAAGGAAAAGTAAGCCTACAATTTAACTGAAAGCTCAGCAAGGGGCCTTTCCTGCCCTTTGCCAATTTGGAAATAATTAACAACTGTTAGCATTGAGGAAGACTGAAGGGAACTGCAACACAGTTTTCCACAGTCTCCGTGCGAGGCACAGCCGCTCACCAGAGGTTCCTGCATCACCTGAACTTCAGCCTCAGGACTGCAGTCTCCCATTCGAGGCTCTCCCAAGTTAATGCAGAGGCGTTTGCTCCAGTCTGCCAATTAATTCCAAACAATTGTCAAAACAAAACGTCAGCACAGTAAGATGTAGTAAATAACATTTCAGTTAATGTGTCCTGGCCTTGTCATTGCCATGATTAATAGTGAAATTCTGTCTGCTGATGCGATGAAAATAAAACGTATTGTACAGGGAACATTTCATAGTCTCTTACTAATTCAGTTCACAGTTCCTCCACGACTTTTCTGTCGAGCTCTGTCAACATACCTCCTTTGATCTACAACGCACACAGTTGCTGTCTCCAATCAGGATTTCCCTGGAAGTAGCCTGTGAATCTCAACGTGTTCCTTTCAAAAGGCACAATGATTTTTCACAATGTACTGAAATCCCCAGAAGGACCCAAGATCAAACTCCTTCCTTTATGACTCTACAGGATTCGAGTCCGTCCCTCCAGAGAACAAACGTGCTCCCAGTAACCAACTGTAGCAACAAACCAACTCCTTCCATTAGCTGTGCTGCGCTTCACAGCTGAGAAAATACACGTCCTGCTCTCCCAGCTGCACAACGCACCTAGCTGAGACTCTCACAGCGGTAGGGGAACTGCTGCACACTCACTGTCCTGCCTGTGCTCCAGCTCTTAAATAAACAACACTTAGAGACAGCACACAACTCCATCACTGTCATTGTTCCATACAGAGAAAGCGTTCTCTGTCCTATCCCTCTGGATAAAGTCTGGGAAGAAAAACTGAAGAAGGAAGAGTCCGTAGCTTGGATCTGGTGGACTGATGCTAGCTCAAATTTACTCATCGCAAGGCACTATAGCTCCACCTCATATTTCTAGGAAATGGCTCTGTCTGGAGCCACTGGGATCACATTTTCTTTGTTAGAGTTAAGTGTTCTCAGAATTTTTCATTTACAGAATTGTCAGCCTTCTGTGCATCCCTGAGCACATTGTTGCTGCTGGAATAATCCCAGATTTGCTAGTTCTGCCCTTGACAGCGATCCTGAGAGAGTTTGCTGTGCTCTGCTCTGAGCAGAGTCTTCCTGTTAAAAGGAAAGGACAAGAATAAGCCGTGCAAGAAGTGACTGTCTTGACCACTACTTCTGCTTATGAAGTTCATCTGGATTAAGGCTGGCATGAATAAAAACCTTTGAGCTTCACTGCAAGGCAGGTTGTATAGGACCTCTGCCAGAAGCCAGGCTGTGCCTGAACCTGCACCCAAGATCCACGGATACAGGATGAAACAGGTGTGTAAAATACAGGAGAGGACACATCACCAACATGAACTAGTGCCAGTATCACTACCCAATTCCTTTTCTCTGCCACCTCTTAGTCCCATTTCTTGATCTCCCAATCTTATAATTTTCTACAAGCCATGAGGGAGGAGATAGGGTTCAGAAATCAACTCCACAAAGACAGGCTGAGTTAAGGATCCAGCTATGTAGTTTTGCATTGAAAAATATTCAGCTAATGAATCTTAGTCGAGTATCCACCCAGATAGTCTTTAATATGAAGAAAAGGCACTCAGATTTATTTCAGCGCTCACATAGATGCCCTCTCCTCACCCACCCCATGAGACAATGGACTGTAGACAGAGCCTGTCTATAGTCAGAGAACTGGATGTACCACCAGGCAAATCGCCAATTACAAATTAATGAAGCCCAGAAAAAGCATCAATGATCATTCCTCAGGAGCAGCTTCCTCTCATACAGTGACAAAAGAAATCCCCTATCAGGATTATTATACACACCAATTAAATTCTTCAGCTAAAGCAAAAAATTATTATTTTAATGGAGGAAAAACTAGAACATTTGGTTAAAATGTTCTTGCAGAAATGTTAATTACCGCAGGCACTAAACAAATGGAAATCAAAGCCTACCATTTGTTGAACACTTTGAGAAGTTTTTAATGCAAAAAAATGTGCTGGAAAGAAACCTTCAATTTTTCCTCATGAATGAAAGCAAATCCCTGCAAATGAAGCTACATCCATCATGGTGCTAATCAGTCAGCACTGCAGATGTAACCCATCAATCAAAACTGCTCCTGAACAAACTTTCCATAAAAGATAATGGAATTAATTTGGTTTGTTGGATACCAAAAAGCAAAAAGATGCCTGCTCTGCTATTTCATCTCGGAGTCTGTCATTTTGAGACAACAATCATGCCAGATGTAACTAATGGAAGTTACTCTTCCAACACCACCCAACTCCCACCCTGTGTTTCTTTTTCACTGCTCCTCAAAGACCATGAAGACTTCTGTAAGAGAAGGTGAGAGCTGCAGCCTGGCTCCCACTTTTGGAGAGCAGACTGTCCTGCAGTTCCCTGGCTGGGCACGGTGTTGAGGAAGGTTTTGCTCCTCAGTGGCCAGAGAGCCCTTAAGGTGATGGGACAAGCAGGTCAGGGTCCTACGCACCCAGCACACACAAGCTTTCTGAGAACTCGTATTATTGTTGTATTCATATTGCTATGAGGACAGGTTGAGAGAGTTGGGGTTGTTCATCCTGGAGAAGAGAAGGCTCTGGGGAGACCTTAGAGCAGCTTCTAGTGCTGAAAGGGGTTCCAGGAGAGATGGGGAGGGACTTTTAACAAGTGCACGGAGAGATGAGGGAGAATAGCTTTAAACTGGAAGGGGGAAGATTTAGCTTAGACATTAGGTAGAAATTCATCACAATGAGGGTGGGGAGCCCTGGCCCAGGTTGCCCAGAGCAGTGGTGGCTGCCCCATTCCTGGAGGGGTTCAAGGCCAGGTTGGATGGGGCTTGGAACCCCTGACCCAGTGGGAGGTGTCCCTGCCCATGGCAGAGGTGTGGAACTGGGTGCTTTAAGGTCTCTTCCAACCCAAACCACTTTAAGATTCTATCATTCTGCCTGCTGCAGCCCACAATCACATGAACTACCCTTGCTGCTGACCAGGAAGATGTCCAGCTGTACAGACAGACTGATTCAGCATTCTGCCAGAGACAACCTGGACTGATGGTGCTTTGAGCTCCATCGATCCTCCAGGGGATACCAAAGCCAGAAATTCTACCACACTGACTGAAGATTACAATCTAGATAACGGTTTCAGAAGAAGGCATCACATTAGATGCTGGAGAAAGCCTGGTTTGTTTCTTCAATAATGAAAACTGTTCACTTCTGGGAAGCAAACTTATTTATAACCTATGTAAAACAGACTTAAAACTATTTAGAGGCCATCATAAAATGAAGGCACTGACTGGTGTTAATACTTTGAAACTTATAAAAGCATTAGTATTAATATTATTTCTGAAAGGTTTTGGCATAAACACATAGTAACACATAAATACACATATTCTTGTGCTCTCTGCCATGCTTTTGGCTTCTAAGGTGAGGGTGATGCACAACCCTTGTGTGCTGCCCACATGGAACCCCAGATCCTGTACGCCTTCCACTGGCTTCAGTAGCTCTGGACGAGACCCTGACTGTCCAAGGTGTAACCTTAACCTGGAGGACAATCTCCTGTTTTATTCTGTGTAGTGGTTGGACTCAACGATCTCAGAGGTCTTTTCCAACCTAGTGATTCTATGCAATCTCAAACTGACACACGCGGTGATCACAGACAGTTTGCCAGATGTCTAAATACCTTTAGACAACTTCTGCCCTCAGAAGAACATGTGCAGTTCTTGTGTCCACAACGATTTGTGGTTCTGCACCGTATTTACCCTACAAACCAGAACAGTATTAGAAAATCAAGTCTTGCTGGTTTTGTAAATGGTACTTTATACTTTCTGTTACCACAGGAAGCCCCTATGGTCTGCTGTGTAAATACACAACCCATACTCCTGACTATTTTAAGTTATTAATCATCAACAAATAAAATCGAACTCACGATAACTTGCAATTGAAGGCAAACAATCAAAATTGGAAATCTCAACAATCCAGAAACCCAAATACCACAAAATTTGGCTTTGTTCTAATGGGGAACATACTATGTTTTTGAAGATATCTAATAAAATGGCAGTTTAAGAGCTGCCCAGAAAATAACAGGTCTTATCAGTGAAGAAACCAACCAGAATTTCTCCAAATGTTTTGAGCAAAAGGCAGAATCTATCACACACACTAAAGTAAGCTGGCCCATTTTCTTGTATAAGATTTTGGGAAAATGAAGATCCTGATGTAAACTTTGATTTTCATGTTAGACCATGCACAGGTACTCCTGGAGAGAGAACCCAGCTCTACTTCTGCATTGAGTTTTACACACACAGGCACACCCACTAACATAAAAAGCTGACTGAATATTTTTTATGTTAGCTTAAAGAGGTGCATATAATTTAAATAACAAGAATAAGTCTTCTCCTTCAGCATCTTGTCCTTGTCGAACACAATCACTGAACAGCAAATGGAGTCCGATTTTTCATTTCAATGAACAGTCCTCCAAGAAGATTTTCCAACCCAAATCATTCTGTTTTTCTGTACTGCACAGGTGGGGAGGCCCTGTCCCAGGTTGCCCAGAGCAGGGGTGGCTGCCCCATCCCTGGAGGGGTTCAAGGCCAGGTTGGATGGGGCCTGGAGCCCCTGATCCAGTGGGAGGTGGCCCTGCCCATGGCAGGGGGAGTTGGAACTGGATGGGCTTTGAGGTCCCTTCCAACCCAAACCATTCCATGAGTCTGTGATCTGGAGAAGGTGATGTTGATGTGTGAGCACAATTTTGTTCAGTCTCGGTACATTAAAACATGTATATGGATTGGTTACTTGTCTCCTGGAAGGGGAGGAAGTTATTTTATTCTCCAGCTGAAGATATCCTGCAACTCTAAAGATGATTTATGCAACAGGAAAGAAATCATTAATACAAGAGAAGAACGAGCTGATACTCCCTCCCCTCCAAGCTCGTTATGCATGGTCTGCACATGACTGGCATAAACCATTAAGATGAGAAAGATGCAAAAGGTATCTCAAAGCTATCTCAAAACCACAAGGACTTTTGTTATTAAAACAAATAAAAAAAAAATTCCAGTCTACTCTAAAATTCCTCTGTTGGTTCCTCCACAAACGCAACCCCCGCAGCCAGGCTAAGGTGCAGCCGTCCGGCAGAAAGAGGCACCTGCAGAGAGCCTTTCCTGTGGCACGACCTTGCCTCACCCCGGAATGATTTTAAACACTCTGGCAGCCCAGTCAGACGTTCACACCCAGCTGACTGGTTTTGGAGGCCGGGAGAGGGAAGGTTTTCACCAGATTTCCAAAAATATAAAGGTAAAACAACTTTGCAGGCTCGCTTTTAAAAGCAAGCAGCTGATACAGTGATCTTGGCTATTCAAAGAAAATGACCAGAACAAAGAGGACCATGAATCTAAATTCTGTAAAGATCACAGCTCCTGCTTAACTTCACTTTTCTAGAAGTTACCTCACCAATGAAGTTTCCTCTACTGTCAGTGGAGAGGCAGGTGGAACTTCAGAGGGAATGAATATCACTGATAATCTAGGTATTAGGATGGATGGATTGCTCCCTAGACACGAGCTTGGCTTTATGCACCATGCAAGGATCTTACA
Organism: Piaya cayana; assembly: GCA_013389865.1. Taxonomy (NCBI): domain Eukaryota; kingdom Metazoa; phylum Chordata; class Aves; order Cuculiformes; family Coccyzidae; genus Piaya; species Piaya cayana. The sequence continues at coordinate 75,314 of WAAB01006353.1, read as the reverse complement.
TGATTAATTACCTTATTTTCAGGTAGATAAAGCTGAAAAGCCTGTTTGCAAAGCAGGATTCTTATGAGGAATAGGAACAGTATTTATAAATTGTAAGACAGAGAGATAAACAGAAGGGTATATTCATTCCCCCAAAAAAGCAATGGCTAGTGAGGAGAAGGCAATCATTCCCCAAGAGGCCCACTGGAAGAACTGCAGCAGAGCTGTCAAAAGGAATGGGTTCCACCATCCTAGCAGATCCTGGTCATTTAGAAGTCATTTAAACAAGTCTTACNGCTGAGGGACATGGTTTAGAGATTGGTGGGAATGGTTGGACTCGATGATCCGGTGAGTCTCTTCCAACCTGGTGATTCTATGATTCTAAGAGCGAAGAAGGAAAGTGGTGCAGCTTCTCACAATTCTTCCACTCCTCTGTTTGACTTGCAAAACTAACTTTCATGGAGGGCGCGAGGTGTGTGTCATGATTGAGACATTCCACTCAGGTCTGTACTTCTAGCTACATTCTACACTGACACGATAAAGACTGTCCAGAGCTGGGTCTTCATTGCTACCACACTATTCTCAGAGAGCCAGGGCTCTATAAATCAAGAGAGAACTTTATTGCCTGGAGACAATCTAAAGAAATAGCCAATCTATCCAATGCAACATACTCCTGTGATGCACAGACTGCTACCAGTATACATGGACTGCTTTATATCCTGACCACTGCCTTCCAACCCCCAATAAGTAACATCTGGGATGTTTAACCTAAATTAACATTCACCTTTAAAAAAAACACTAAGTGATTGCTTTCAGTGTAACCTTCCAGCGTGCTTCCCTCTCAGCCCAGAGGCACTGTTTTTCCTCCAGTGGAGGATTTCAAGTTGTTTGACTCTACGCTGTTTATTTTACACAAAAGCTATTCCTTTCTTACAGATGGATATGATCCCTTGAAGACCTGGAACATTTTATCCCATAGCAAAAAACTCATTCAAAAGTACCATCTGTTCTTCCTGCAGGGGCACAGTAGTGCCAGAAACAGTTTAACATTCCATAAATTAAGACCACTCAATGGATGGGCCATTGTTAAAGCGAAGCGAGGAATCCTTTGGAACCCGATGACAGGCATTTTGCTTGGATTTTGCCTTAAAAATAGCATCCCATGTATTATTTTTGGTTTGTTTCTTTAAAAAACTTCACATACGGCATTGAACAGTAAAGGCGTGTTACAATCCAGACCATCTTAATGCCTGGCTTCATCCCCAGTTCCATCAGTGTCAGCAGGGTCCTTCCTAATAACTTCAGGGGGAGGCTTGGACTGGGCCAATGGGTTAGAACAGATCCACTGAAAAAAAACAGATTCTGTTCTCATTTACCCTGGTATGTGTCTGTTGTAGCTCCATGATATTCTGCCTAAGAGAACAGAATTCAATCTTCAAGTTTAAGAGCCATTAAAATAGGTCTTGTTTCATAGATGTTACACTAATATATTGCACTCACACACACAGAGCTCTCTCCCCTTTTTCATTTATTGGTAAGAAACCCTAGCCAGAAATGAACTCCCATTTGTTCTTCCTTTCTACAACCAAAGGCTAAGACATGCAGATGTTGAATCAATAAAAAGACTGGCCATAAAATCCTGCTATGAGTATGTATCATTTGAGTCAACATGAAACCAGCCTTCATTTGCCATTCATAGAGGAAAACCACAGATTTAAACAAAAAAAGTCTCCAAAAAAAAATACAGCAGGCACAAAAGGAATCAATAGGACTTAATTGGAAAAAAATGGCACTATAAAACCCTCCACCCAAGAGCGGGATCCCAGTGGCACTTTGCCAAGCTCTCCAGGCTTCCTGGGGACAACCGGTCCTCCCGAACATGCAACTCTTGTCACACGCGCCTGGAGCTGCGTGTGAGCCGTGCTCCGTGTGAGCCGTGCTCCAGCAGCGCAGTGCTAAAGCTGCACTGCTTAAACCAGAAAACTACTACATACTGGTGCGTTTCAAAGCTGCTGGTGAAACAGCGAAGGAGATGACACTTCCATGCTCTACGTGGTAAAAATTATCGTCTAAAAAAATGAGCTACTTAAGCCCATAAAGTTGTTACTTAAGGCTATGTAAGGATTCACAATTGTTATCGTCCCTTTGCAAAGCACTCACGCCGCTGCAACAAAATTCACAGAAGCAAAGCATTTTTAGCCCAAGCATTACTATTCCCAGAGACAATGCATATATTTTTCCATCACATCAGCTCCTGGACGGCGGGGGAAGGGCAGGAGCGGTGGGGAGGGGGGGGGGGAAACGCAACTTGAGAAGTGGTAAGTGTGTCAAAATCTAAACGTCTTGGAGATACTTTGCAGCACAATCATCCTTTATGCCTGCGCAGCTCGGCTCATATGGCTCACATTCAGCCTGTCACACCGAATCACCGCTGCTTCTTGACTTACATTAACAAAAACAAACCTAACTTCAGCATGTGAGGTAAAACGCTTTCTTGATTCCCAGTCAAAAGGCCAGAAGCAGCATTAAAAATAATTGTTTTTTCCTAAGAAGCTCCCGTCTGAGGGGACAACACGGCAAAGCATCTGACTCGCAGCACACGTCTTGCTGATGGAGTATTTTGGAAAACAATCCGTCCTGCAAAAAGCTTTGTCCACGAGCAGGGTAGACTCAGCTTCAGAAGCCTTAACTAACAAAGCCAACCCGCCCCTATCTGCTTCAGCCTTTAAATTGCATCAAACAGGAGAGATTTCACACGAGCTTTCGAGTCAGATGAGCAGTTAGAAAGTACATCTGGAAAACAAACTACAAACTCAGAGAGAAACGCAGCCAGGCACACTTTTTGCAGCTACCAGAACACAAGGCACAAAGCAAAACCAGCACTCAAACAAAGTTATTTTACACTTCTCCCAGTAAATTTGCTACAAGCGTCCGGTTAGGAAGGATTTCTGCTGACCTGTGGCTGTGCAGCAATGTAGAGGCAGTGAGTTTTCCCGTCACCTTTTGTTCCCAGCCATGTCAGCTGTGCTCTGCTCCAAGTGCTGCTCACACTCCCAAATCCCCTTTTCCAGCTCTATCTTAGGAACTGCCCAGATTTTGCAGTGTAATCTGAGCAGGGAAGTACCATGTGCCTATGATATGGTTAATTCCCGTTTTACCCCCCCACCCCTGCTATGCCTAAGGAAGCTGCTTCCCATTTCAAAGCCCTGCCTGGGGCCGCCTGACCCAGGTACGGGCAGGGCAGCTCTGGGGTTCCCTCCTCACCCAAATGGGGCCCTTGAACCTCTCGCTCCCACCTACCAGACCCTGGGATGGGCCACCGACTTCTCCCTTTTGCCAGGGTGACCAGCACAGAGGGGACTACAGCCCCTACACCAAAGGGAGCCAGCTCTCTTTACTCCATTTCCACAGTGCTGGAGCCACTGGACATTATCAAGGCCCTTCACCAAGAGGGTCCTGTGAGACTCCTCAAGACCCATCAGAGCCTAGGCACCCAGTCCAGGATTTTCAGCAACAAAGACTCCCCTTCCTCTCCAGTGTTGCCATCAGCTACACAAGAAACAATCTCAGTTTCTTCTACCAGAAGAAAGCTTACTTGTCCCAAAAAAAAGTGTCTATGCTCTTTCTTCTTTTGTTATCATTCTTCTTACTAGCCTATTCCCATTTTATATTTATCATTATCATCATGTCCCATCCCTGAAGGTGTTCAAGACCAGGTTGGATGGAGCTTTGAGCAACTTGATCCAGTGGGAGGTGTCTCTGCCCATGGGTGGGGGTGGAACTGGATGGACTTTGAAGCCCCTTCCAACCCAAACTATTCTATGATTCTATGATCATTCTTAATGATGAGAAGACTAGTCTTCAGAATGGAAGGATAAGCCTCTTCTTCCTAAATTCTGATTTAAACCCATTGTGACACTGCCAAACAAGCACCCAGCAGAGAAGGCACCGAGGAGAAGGGGAAGAGTCGTCCTCAAGTCCTGGCACTCCTGCTCTCCAGGCTCAACAACACCATCGGGGCCCAAGCACCACACAGCAAAATCCAGGTGATTAACAACAGGCACCAATCTGGCGCAGGCTTTTCATGATGTCTAGGTCTTGATAAGGGTAAAGTGCAAACCATCAATGCTTGTGCTGCTCCCCAGCTCTCTTGGAAGAAAATGCCTTGTAATCCTTATGTCAACATTATCAATGTCTCCAATGCTGCTCAATCAAATCACCCAGAGGCTGAATGAGCCCCACTTGATAAAGCAGTGGGAGGTTTCCATTTCTCCCTCTACCAGCCCTGGGCAGATGTGGGGAGCAGCTTTCAAACAGCTGAGAAAGGGCCCTTGACAGAGATTAAGGGAGAGCAAGTCAGAGCTCTTGGAAAAGCAAGGCTCTGAGACGTAAGGATGGCAGAAAACAGAAAGACTTGGGGGGAACACTAACTCTTGGCCGCAAGGCAGCAAAGCAATTTCATGCAATTCTTTCCTGCTTTTTAAATTGCCTTGTAAGCATCACCTGCAAATCCCTTGTGTGGGATGCCTAACGATTGCATCGTGCATCTGCATTGTTCTTAATTGTAAGGCAAAGGTGCTAGGTGTATCTTCCCTGTTGCCTAATTAAATAAACCCAGTTCTGTTTGAAATCAGCACATGTGCAAGGTATAACTCGAAATAATGTACTATATAGGAGTGTTTCAGAGGAAAATATACATTCTTCAATGATGAATTCAACTTCTCAGCTCAGAAACTCGATCTGGATCAGTTGTAGCGATGATTGCTTACAAAAAAGCAACAAAAGGGAAGTGAAGTGATCTCAAAGGTTAGGAATTACAGCCAACAGCCGTCTCTCGCTGGCTAAGTTCTTGTCCGCAACTTGTACCTCCTCCAGTCACAGGAATCACGTCCACTGCACCCCGGGCAGGGCTCTAGGGTCCCCACCCCATTAACCGTGCTCCCCATGCCTGGTTTGGGCTGGCGACCCCTGACTTGCATGCACCTCAGACCCTCAGGCGGTGAGGGCTGTGGAGCACACATCACCCTGCAGAACGCCAGCTCTCTTTGTCGATTAACTTCATCAGCCTGCAGAACAGGCTATAATTTGCTGAAATGATGATTAATCAAATCTTATTTTTCTCTACGGCAGTTAATGAACAGCCAATTAAGTTTCTCAGTTATTCTGAAATAACAATAGAACACTCTCCAAGTGGCAACTAGCAGCTACATAACAGTGCAAGTTTGCATCACAGTAAAAGCCAGGCCAGAATCACAGAATCTTGAAATCATTAAGGTTGGAAAGACCCCTAAGCTCATGCAGTCCAAGCGTCAGCCCAACACTACCATGCTTGCTAAACCATGTCCCACTGTGCCATGGTCACACACTTTTTTTGACACCTCCAGGGACGGGGACATCCCCACTGCCCTGGGCAGCCTCTGCCAGGGCTGCACCACTCTGTCAGGAGAGAAACATTTCCTGAGACCCAATTCAAACCTCCCCTGGCACAACTTAAGGCCGTTTCCTCTCATCCTATCCCTTGTTCCTTGGGATGAGAGCCCAGCACCCACCTCACCACAACCTTCTTTCAGAGAACTGCAGAGACTGATGAGATCTCCCCTCAGATTCCTCTTCTCCAATCTAAACAATTATGGTGCTCCAGACCTTTCCCCAGCTCTGTTGCTTTCTTCAGTGCTTCAGCCCTCAATATCCTCCTTGTAGTGAGGGGCCCAAAACTAGACCCAGAATTCAAAGTGTGGCCTCACCAGCACCAAGTCCAGGGGCACAATCCCTTCCCTCCTCCTGCTGGCCACACTATGGCTGATCCAAGCCAGGATGCTCTTGGCCACTCCTGGCCCCTTTTCAACCACTGTTGACCAGCATCCCCAGGTCCTTTTCTGCTGGGCAGCTTTCCAGCCACTCTTCCCCAAGCCTGGAGCTACACGAGGTTGTTGTGCCTCAGGTGCAGGACCTGGCACTTGACCTTGTTGAACCTCATACAACTGGCCTTGGCCATTGATCCAGCCTGGCCAGATCCCTCACCAGAGAATTTCTACCCAGTTTGGTGTGGCCTGTGAAAAGACTGAGGGAACACTCAATCCCCTCATCCAGACCACAGATAAAAATACTGTACAGAACCTGCCCCAACACAGAGCCCTGGGGACACCGTGGGTCACCACTTGTGACCAGCCACCAACTGGATTTAGCTCTGTCCCCCACAACTTTCCAGGCTGGTCACCCAGTCAGTTTTTTATCCAGCAGAAAGCATGTCTGTGCAGGCCAAGAGCAGTCAGCTTCTCCAGGAGAGCACTGAGAGAAATGGTGTCAAAGGCTTTATTGAAATCCCAGCAGATAACATCCACAGCCCTTCCCACGCCCACTAGGCTGTGTGACTAGGAGATATGTAACTAGAAGGTCCTTTCACCCACATCATCCCAAAACCAGCATTTTTTTATGCCCCAAAGTCCCTTAGAACTTGGCGTGGATGCGTCACCACCTCCCTGCTTGCTCCCATACCTTTGCTCTCCTCTGTCACAACCCCCTTCCCAGCTGCAGCTGTCTCCAGCCCATCCCCTGTGCCCACTGCTGCTCCTCAAGCTTGTAGATGGTGTGAATCCCCAGCTGGGATACTGGGGGAGAGGAGAGCACACCAGCACCCGGCTGGAAGAGCCTGGGCACCCACAGCCTGCAAGTTCAGCAGGGCAGAGACTGTCTAGGTCATAGTTCAACTCACGTCTTTTCCAGACTCCAAACAAATCCACGAAAGCTTCATTTTGATCATATAAATCAGGGTAAGATTAAGATACATAAACACAACTTAGTGCAGTACCCGAAAAGCAAGGAATGACATTTTTAAAAGAATCCATAATCTTGTTTTTTGAAGTATTTCTGCAGTGGGAATTGTGCTGGAGCAAGGAATGCAAAACTCGGGCGATTCCAAGAGGGGGTCATGTGAAATTACTCTGTTCCGAGATTTTTTTTCAAATCATTAACATTTTGATTCTGGATACGTTTGTAAGAATCTGCCAACAAACAATTTTTCACTATCAAAAGAGGCAATTTTCTGCAGTTTGTCCTTTTTTCAGGATTAAAATAAAAGGATTTTAAAGAGAACTTATGCCATTTCTGCAGAAACTTCTGCAATCCACAGTGACACTGCAGATTTTTTTCAAATCAAAACCAAATCCCTCAGAAAAGAACAAAGAACATCCTTTGTTTCAGACAAAGAATTTCAGGAGAAACCACAAAATGTTCAAGCAAAACATTAAACATCAGATTTTTCCGCGCATTTTGCCAGCAGTCTCGGTTTTCCCATAGTTCCAATATCAGTGTCAATAAGAAGGAGAGGGGAGGCAGGTCACAAGGAGTACGCTCACATCGCAACTTATAATCACCGCTAATTGAATAAGGATGAAAATAGGGTGTGATTTGTTTAACTTAGCTTTGCTATGAGGAAATGAGACCTTCTTAATTTACCCATCAAGAAAAAGGCTGTTGAAGAACAATGAGAAGAAGCGACAAGCACTATGACAAAGATCCTGGCTCTAGTCCTGCCCATGGGCTCACTATGAACACCTCTGCACCTTAGCCAACACCGAATTCCCTTGCTCTGAACTCTCCAGGGCAGGGCTCAAGCACAGGGATGGACCAGTGGCAGATGTTGCTCAGGCTCTTTAAGTCAGTTTTAGAAAAGCAAGCTTAAAAAGAAATGGAAACATTTCATTTTAAACCCCTTGCAGATTATTTAAAGCACAGGCATAGCTGCCTGACAACTCTTCACCGCCTATTTCAGTGGGTTTTTTTCCAGCACAAAGTCAGACCGCAGCACCTGGAACCTCAGTGGTGGGTTAGAGCACCCCATTGCCCAGCAACATCCAGCATGAGCAAAAACAACCCACAGGAACGTAATCAAAAATCAGAATGAAATATGTGAAACATGAATATTTTCATCTCTTGGGTAACAACTAGGGAGTTTGCAATTGTCACTGGAAAGTCGTAATTTCAGGATTATTCTTAGAAATGTTTGAGTTCATGTATTCTTATCTGAAAAGAACCTAGGCCACTTAGGGTAATGTAAACATTTTAGGGTCTGTTGTATTAAAAGTTCATATACCTTTTTTTTTCAAGTTTAATAACTTAGAGTTTTAGAATCAAACTAATTTGAAATGAGATACTATGGTTCGACTTAATATGTATAAAACCAGTGAAAGAGGAATGAAATATATGCTTTAGCCATTTTTGATTCCCAGAATAATTTTGAATCATTCTCAAAAAGAAGCAGAACTTCCACAAATGATTTTTGGAGCAGTCTGTGTTTGAGATCACATGCAAACAATTGTGAGTGAGTTTGTTTTTTAGACTGTTTAAGAGGGGTTTTCTTTGTTACAGATGTGGTATCCAGGTATGGGATCCATATTTTGATGTGACAGACTGTTTCGGATGGGTTGTTTGTTTTAAACCAATTCCTCCCCCCTTTCCAGCCCCTCCAACAGAAAAAGGGTCAAAGAAGTAACTGCAAGTTGTATAAGTGACTTTGATTTTCAAACCACGTTGTCTGGAGATGTGTTGCATCTTCATGATAAGCAGCTCCCAGGCCTGAAAGGGGCTCCAGGAGAGTTGGGGAGGGTCTCTGGATCAGGATGTGCGGGGATAGGATGAGAGGGGATGGTCTTAAACTGAAAGAGGGGAGATTGAGATGAGATCTTCGGGAGAAATGTTTTGCAGTGAGGGTGGGGAGGCCCTGGCCCAGGTTGCCCAGGGAAGCTGTGGCTGCCCCATCCCTGGAGGGGTTCAAGGCCAGGTTGGATGGGGCTTGGAGCCCCTGATCCAGTGGGAGGTGTCCCTGCCCATGGCAGGGGTGGGACTGGATGGGCTTTGAGGTCCCTTCCAACACAAACCACTCTGTGATTCCATAGTCCTGTGACTGGGTGAATTACCTCTCAGTTCCAAAAAGGTGAACTGCATAACTGAATCCGCACAGTAAGATGAACTGCAGTGTGCCCTGACAAATTACAGCTTGCCTTCTGAACAAAACAAAAATTGCAGCCTGCTTTCTGACTTGCTATTTGGTTCCTGGCATGGCTGCTTGCGTATCCAGAGGGATACATCCTGTGGAAAGCATTTGTAATAATCTGCGGACTGTTCTAAAACACAGGCACTAACAGCCAGAGCACATGAGAAGCAATCTCTCTTCATTTGTATTAAGATTTTTGTGTTCTTCTCCGAGTGCTGATGTAGTATACTATGCCCTGGGGTGCTGCAAATGCCTGACTATTTAGGATGTGTAAAAGAAAATGAAATTGTAACAATGTCTCTCTAGCAGGAGCAAACAGGTTGAGTGCATCACTTTTACTCCTGCATTGAAATAAAATGAGCTAAGATGCCAGTGATCAAAAAAGAAACTGGTTGGTATATACTAATATATCAAAAAACCTCTCCTACTGCAAAAACTGAAAAATTGAAACAGAATCACAGAGCGGTTTGGTCTGAAAGGGTCTTCAAAGCCCATCCAGTTCTACCCCTGCCATGCGCAGGGACACCTCCCACTGGATCAGGGGCTCCAAGCCCCATCCAACCTGGCCTTGAACCCCTCCAGGGATGGAGCAGCCACCACTGCTCTGGGCAACCTGGGCCAGGGCCTCCCCACCCTCATAGCAAAACATTTCTCCCTGAGACCTCATCTCAATCTCCCCTCTTGCAGCTGAAAACAGTTCCCCCTCATCTTCTCCCTGCCCTTCTGGAACAAGAGCCCCTCCCCAGCTTTCCTGGAGCCCCTTTCAGTAGTGGAAGATGCTTTATGATCTCTGCAGAGCTTTCTGTTCTCCAGGCTGAACAACCCCAACTCTCTCAGCCTGTCCTCATACACGAGGTGTTCCAGCCCTGTGGCCTCCACTGGACTCTGACAGCTCTGTGTCCTTCCTTTGCTGAGGACTCCAGAACTGGACACAGGGCTCCAGGTGGATCTTAGAAGAGCAAAGCAGAGGGGCAGAATCCCCTCCCTTGCTCTGCTGGTCTCACTGCTTTGGATGCAGCCCAGGATGCAGTTAACCTTCTTCATACAATATATCTTTCCCAAGTAGCCATCCACAGTTTATACATTAATCATACCTAGCCCTTCAAGATCATCAGAGTTATATTGATTCTATGACAGAGCTCCATGCATGGTGCCGATTAGTTTAGAACAGGAAAACTTGACATGCTACCAAATGTTCTGGCTATGAAAATCGATTAAGTAAAATACAAGTCTCAACAGACCTGGCAGAGACACTGGGCAAGCCTCAGCAGTTCAGCAAGAAAGATGCTCTCCTTAAGTAGTGACTTCATTAGGCTGTTAGTGTGACCATGGTGACTATTCAGCTGTCTTTCCTTCCAGCCACAGCCCAGCTCCCTTCAGACTCTCACAGGCCTCCCTAATTCACTTCAGGAAGGAGACAAACCCGAAAGCCAGCAGGATTATCTTCAATAGTCCCATTAGTGGCTTCAGCTAATCCACGTGGTCTTGCTTAAAGCAAATTAGAAAGTGCAGTGTGGTAGTGGGGTCCCTGCCCACAGCAGGGAGGTTGGGACTAGATGATCGACAAGGTCCCTTCCAACCCAAACCATTCTATGATTCTAGGGTTCTATGAAGTGCTCATGTGAGCCACGCAGCCAGCAGACAGGAGGGCTGCTACCTCCTGCCCAGAGGCAGCAACAGCACTGGGAGACAGCAACCAGCAGAGCTGATACCAGGTGAAACAGCCTGGTAGTGGTCAGAGGGGTCAGATATGAGCAGAGATGCCCACCCTGGACCGTGGCCTCGAGGGGCTGCAGAAGGCACAAGCCAGGTCCAATAACTTTGCCCAGTAGACTTGCTAGCAACTTCATTGCCAACTCTAGTAAAAGCCAGTAATACATTCTGCAAAGCAAAAACTGTATTAAAAATAAAACTGAATTGAGCTTTGGTATCCAAATGAAAACCTGGCAGCTTGTTCCCATGCAAAACCCATCAGGAGTGATACATTTCTGGAGGACAGCTGGAACAAATCCATGGCATTTAATGACATGAAAAAGCAAACCTTGAGCAAACAACTTTAAATCATTTGAAATACTACTGTGAAGAGATGGAACTTTACAGCGCTCGCATCTTACAGTAATTAATCATTTCTAAACAGTTGGTTTTAATTCTTAAAGAAAAAAAATCATCATTTGCTGAAGTGATGTTTTTTTCCCATTCCAGACATGTATTTACAGTGGCGTTCTTCTGTGAGAAGGCTTCAGGCTGCAGAGCACTTCAGAGTTTTAAATGTATTCTGTCTCTTTCCTATCTAAATATTCATGACACAGCAAAACAGTATTTTTCTGCCTTCCATCTTCATTTTCTTTTTTACAACCAACCTCCAGAACACAGTACAGAAAACCAGACGTCCTAGAAGTTGTTTCTATGAAACACTTTGATTGGAATCATCACAGAAACACAGACGACAAATTGCTTTGTGATTTAAAAGGGAATTTGAATCTCATTGGCATCCATTGAATCTCTGTCTTTGTGTGGATACCCTGTATCACCCTAAATGGCTCACAGATCCTCAGGTGAAAGAATGGGTTTGTTCTTCTGTGGGAAAAACAGCTGTTCCACCAGAACCACGCAGACACCCCTGAGGAGTTTGGCCGGTCCCACTCCTGAGGGCTGCCCCAGAGCACCAGTGACTGTGAAATTTCCCAGAAAGAACCATTAACGGGCCCCAAGCCAAGAACTGGGGGATAGCTGCCAAGCTGAAATGATTTAGGACAGTATGGAAGTGAGTGCAAGGGGCGCATCTTCAGCTGATCCTGTCTGACAGAGGAGGTTAAGTTGATACTGGACAAACGGCTCAGCTCTCAATTACATACAGCCTGGGGAGGACACAGACAGACTGTCCTGGATGTGTCTACAGCAGGAGCTGGCTGAGGACCAGCAGTTGGCTGGTAGTCCCCCACCGCACGTCTGGCAGGAGGGACAGAGAGAACATTCACTGTGCTAGTGCCGACTCAGCTAATTTGAGTCAAAACCAAAGGTGGTTTGAGCTAACCTGGCTGCTTTTGCAGTGAGGTGGATTAAGAACACCCCTAAGAAACCTCCTCCCAGCTCTGCTGGGGATATGATCTTTGCTGGGTACATTTTCTAATTGCAAAAAGACAGGTGTCCATGGCCAGGAATTGCTTTCACTCCCTCTCTCTCTCCATGAGAAGTCTAGACAAAAACACATTAACATCCTTCCTTGACTGTACATGTACAGGTGTAAGGGGTTAGCAGCTACTAAAAGGTTTGGTGGGCACTGGAAAAAATGAGTTCCTTGTCTCCAACGCCTGTTCGCAGAATGGAGTCGAGAGTAAAAACCAGGACTGAACTAAAAGGAGTTTCATCCTGGGGAACTATAAATAAATAAACAAATGAAATTCAACCCAAGTAGGCAGCGAAGAGTCTGAAGTGAGAGGGGGACACTTTTCCAACCTCCGCTCCACAAGAAGGAGCGTGTGACGTATTTCTTCATGACTTTTTTCTCTCCAGGCTCCCCAGACCACTTCCCGATCTCAGCAGCAGCGTGGCCGTCCACCACACCTGGGGCTGGACACAGCTGTAGCACGGTGGGACCGCCGGCTCACAAACACTTCTCATGTTCCCATCTCCACCCACGGCTCTACAATGTCGGATTCCTGGCACCAGTTTGGACAGCCCTGCAGTCACTGCCTGTCTTCATTCATAAAAATGAGACCACACTGATGAAAGCCACAGGCCCTGGTGCACCCAACAATAAACGTCAGTGACATCTCCGGGTCAAACATTTACTTCCACAGCTGGCCCCGTGCAGGAAGCCTGGAGGTCACATCTGGACAGCGGAGTCAGGGCGAGCTGCATGCGTGGATCAGTGACAGCACTTAAACTTGTCCCTGATGTTGGATTCAAGCCACAAAGTTCATTAGCAAATAAGTCAGATGGGAACGTATGTCTCTCTCAAAGCAAACCAGAGGATGTAATTAACAAAGCTTAATTTTCATGAATAATATATTAGGTTTGTAACACACAAGAAAGAAAAGTTAACTTTGAGGGTCTAGTCTCACCCTAACTGTGTTCAGCAGAAGGAGCAGATCCAGCCTGCAAGTGAGCTGCAGTTTCTTCATGTCTAAGTGGGACATGTTTGTTTCGACAGTTTGGTTTCATGCAAAAAGACCACAATAACGTAAGCAGGAGAAAACATATCACTTTTTGGAAAGCTCCTTTCAGAAGCCTCTTCCTTTTAGCTCCTGCTGTATACAAACTTGGAATCAGAAAGGGACCTCTTGGGATATTAAACCCAGGCCCCTTAAAGGCAACTTGTCACTTCCAGCAAAAGGAAGGGTAATATTATGCCAATGAGCTGGAAGGAAATCCAGATTTCTAATGCAAGAGAATGAGGGGAAAAGCCAAACAAAAGTGAATGCATGAGACCATATCACTCCATCAGAGCCTTACTCCAAACACATGGGCTGTGGGTACATCTAAGAGGAGATAAGGAACAGAATAACTAGGAGTCAAGGTCCTTTGTGCCCCTAGGGATCTGTATACAACTTACAAAAGAAACACCTTCATGCAGTTCAGCCCTGGGAAAAGGGAGGAAGGGTGGCTCCTGGCAGGCATAGCCCTGTCTCTCCTGGGGCAGCGCAAGGCCTCTCGAGATCATGGTTGCCCCAAGGTCACAGAATCATTAAGGCTGGAAAAGACCTCCAGGATCATCCAGTCCAACCATCCAAACAATACCAACATGTCTAGTAAACCATGTCCCAAAGCACCACAGCTACATAATTTTTTAACCCCTCCAGGGATGGAGGCTCCACCACTGCCCTGGGCAGCCTCTGCCAGTGATTAACCAGTCTTTCAGTAAAGAAATTATTTCTAATATCCAGTCCAAACCCTCCCTGGTGCAACTTGAGGCCATAAGGTTGAAGGCTCATGGAGAGGCAAGCAGCCCCCAGCACCACTGGGCCACCAAGCAGCAGTCGGTTTTCCTCAGGGAATGATGCTGGAAAGCCAAAAGGCAGCTGAAGGAAATCATGTGCCCACTGCCACTCTTTCAGCAACCACAAACATCTCTGGGTAATTTAAGGGACACTTCTGCTTTTGCCAGAAGCAATTAAATCCCACCTCTTGCCCACAAACTAGGGGAAGAAACTCCCAGGCATGGAAAAAGTTCCAAAGAACAATTTGAAAGAAAAAACCGACACTGTAAACATTTGTCATCTCCTGGAATAAAGGAAAGGAGGCAGCTGTGAAAGGCACGGTTGGCAGTAGGCTTGGTTAGGATTAGCCAGAATGCAAAATCTAGAGGCATAAGCCTGACAAAGAAGGACAGGCAAGGTGCCCTCTGCACCCAGCAGTCTCCACGCAGGCTTTGAGAACCAAGAGCCGATACTAAACACTACAGCAACAAGAGCCACAGGAGGCCTTGGACATTTACACACACAAATAAAATGCACAAAAAGCATAATTTTTAACATAGAGTGAAACCAGGTCACAGCCTGGAGATGGGATGCAATTACTTTCTGCTCCTGCAAACCCAGAGGAACTGACATCCATGGGGCTGGAGTGGTTCCAGCAGCATGGAGATGCCCCCACACTTTCCCTCCTGTTGACAATGAACTGACCAGCAGAACAAAAAGTTTTCATAAAGTCTAAGAATAAGGCTAAATACCTACCAAAGGGACAGCAGTTGAGAAGATACCAAATCCTCATCACACTGTTGCTCCATAGAAACCTACCACCACAGCCAAGACCAGGCTGGGACGGCTGGTGGGCTTCACATTTTGCATTCATAGGAGTACAGCTGCACCCATGAGCAGCCTGGTGCAGACTCCTGTGTGCCCACAGGCCTCTTCCATGAGGTGAGCAGATCCTCAGCTACGCTCACCCAATCAGCCCTCAATGGGGGTGGTTGTTGCTTTCCCACGTTGCATGTTGGAGCAGAAGGTGCCAACTGCACTGGAATGTCACCTTTAATGCCACCAAGCAGCACAGGACTCGCTGCCCATTATCATCCCTGAAAGGCTACTTACCAGTCTGTGTACAAAACTGAATAAAAACGGCTTCATAGAATCATAGAATGATTTGGGTTGGAAGGGGCCTTAAAGCCCATCCAGTTCCACCCCTGCCATGCACAGGGACACCTCCCAGTGGATCAAGTTGCTCAAAGCTCCATCCAACCTGGCCTTGAACACCTCCAGGGATGGGGCAGCCACCACTGCCTTGGGCAACCTGGGCCAGGGCCTCCTGAAGAATTCCTTCCTAAGGTCTCATCTAAATCTTCCTCCTTCACATTTAAAGCCATTCTCCTACATCCTACCACTATATGACCTTGTAAAAAGCCCCTCACCAGCTTTCTTGTAGCCTCTTCAGGTACTGGAGGGCCACTATAAGGCCTCCCTGGAGACTTCTCCAGGCTGAACAACTCAAGTTCTCTCAGCCTGTCCTCGTATGGGAGGTGCTCCAACCCTCTGATCATCCTCATAGCCTCCTCTGGGCCTGTTCCAACAGCTCCATCTCCTTCTTATATTGAAGATTCCAGAACTGGACACAACACTCCAGACGAGGTCTCACAAGGGAGGAACAGAGGGGCAGAATCACCTCCCTTGACCTGTTGGTCACGGTTCTTTTGATGCAGCCCAGGGTATCGTTCACCTGCTGGACCGTGAGCCCAGAGTTATTACCAGAACTGAACCCTCAGCTGCTTTGCCATCTGTTTCTTGTCTTTGCTGGAGAAAGTAAAGCTCCAGCCACCACACAATTCAGTAAATCCTGCTCAGAGCCTTGCCTGTGAGACAGAATACTTTGATTCCCGTTGAAGGATAAGGCAGCACTAGAAAAGGATTGGCACCAGAACAACACCAAGTAAGGGTGTGATTTTTGGATGATACTTTTATGACAGCGCCAGCCCTATTAATACTGGCGTAACAGTCTTCAAAGTAATTCTGAAGATCCATCCGTCTCCATCACTGCCCTAGACAGCTGCTTCTTTCCTGTGCTGGTATCCAATCTGAACCTTCCCTGGTGCAGCTTGAGACCATTTCCTCTTGTCCTGTCCCTTGTTAGCTGTGAGAAGGGAACAGCCCCCACCTCATCACAACCCCCTTTCCAGGAGCTGCAGAGACCAATGGGGTCTCCCTTCCGCTTCCTCTTCTCCAGGCTAAACAGCCCCAGGTCTGTCTCTCAGCTGCTCCTCATAAGACATAAGATTTTTCCTTTAGTACTAAAGGCTTTGAGAAAAAAAACTCAGTGTCAGTGTGGCACAAGGAAGCACCAAGGACCTTCCCTCAGATAGTGACCACGCACCTAGAATCATAGAACAACCAGGTTGGTATAGTCCAACCGGATCATCGAGTCCAACCTCCCCCAGCCTCACTCCATGCAACTGGTTCGGCTCTGGGCAGAGAGAGTGGCTCCAGCACAAGCCTTGGAGTGACAAGAGAGATAAGGGGAGGTGTGGGGGCAAAGGACAGGCTGGCTCTTGCTCAAGCCATGACCACACCAGGAGCGATTCTGCTGCCGGGGGTGTGATTACTCCACTGATCCTGCAAACCTGGTCCCACAAATCTCCTGGACACAGCCCCCTGCTCCACTCTGCCAGGGGCTGGATTTCTCCACCAATCCTTCAAACCTGGCCCCCCAAATCTCCCCAATAAAAAATCCTTGCTCCGCTCTGCCGGGGAGGCAGCTGGCGAGTGTTCACACCCACCACTTGCTCCAAGAACACAAGCACACCAGGCAGCACAGACTTCCCTTCGTTAACCCATGTATTTTCTCCTCTTCCTTTCAAGCTCCCACTTGGTTTTGAGATGCTAACACAAGGCGAATGCCCTCATGGAATACTTTTCCCAGATTCCCCACCACCTCCAAATGACACTGGGTTTGCAAACACTCCCACTGCCCCACAGGCTGCTCTCACCTCCACCCAGGGAGTTGTTTTCCATAAAGCAACAGCTCCAAAACATCTACAGCAACTTTTTTTTTCCCCTCCTCCTTTAACAGGGGACTTTTTCAGGACACTGAAAACAATAAGAAAGAGAAGGAAGCTGCGTAAGGGAAGACGGTGGATGTGCCCCAGGAGCTGGCATAGCAGTTCAGACTGTGTTTTCTGCACTTAAAGGGGTGCAGGAGGCTCTACCCTGCCCACAACTGGGACAGGAGACCAGGAGAGGGAGCAGGGATGGGGGACCAGGATGGGGAATGGGACAAGGTCTGGGACTGGGGACCAGATGGGGGACCGGGGACAACAACAGGAGAGCAGGATAGGGACAAGGGACCAGGATGGGGACCAGGAGCAGGATGAGGGACCAGGATGGGGACCGGGATGGAGGGCAGGTGGGCTCAACAGGTGGGTCCCTGAGGGGACAGGGGCACTCCAGCTCCCATTCCCAGGGTTTCTGTTGGGATAAAGAGTTAAGGAATCATTTGGTTGGAAAAGATCTTTGAGGTCATCTGGTCCGACTGTACTTGTCTGCCAATGAGCCATCCCCAAGCTTCTTGTCTGCCCTTAAGACCCCCCTGGGATGGGGACTTCACCACCTGCCCAGGCAGCCTCTGCCAGGGCTTGAGAACCATTTTACTGAAGATTTCTTTCCTTATATCCAGTCTGAACCTCCTCTGGTGCAACTTGAGGCCATTTCCTCTCATCCCATCCCTTGTTACTTGGGAGAAGAGCCCAGCACCCATTTTGCCACAACCTCCTTTCAGGAGCTGTAGAGAGCAATGAGGTCTCCCCTCAGCCTCCTCTTCTCCAGGCTAATCAGCCCCAGGTCCCTCAGCCACTCCCAGACCCCCTGGACTCCAGACCTTTCCCAGTTCCAGATGCGCTCCAGCCCTTCAATGTCCTTCTCATACTGAGGGGCCCAAAACTGAACCTAGGGTTCAAGGTGTGACCACACCAGTGCTGAGTCCAGGGAGGAAAACCCCTTCCTTGCTCCTGCTGCCCACACCATGGTTGATCTAAGCCAGGATGCTGTTGCTCTTCTTGGCCACCTGAGCCACTGCTGGCTCATGTTCAGCTGCTGTCACCCAGCACCCCCAGGTCCTTCTCTGCCAGACAGCTTTCCAGACCAGGCTCCAAGTGGATTTAACTCCAGTTACCATCACTCTTTGGCCCTGACCATCCAGCCAGTATTTTTCCCAGCAGAGGGGGCACCTGCCCAGACTGATAGCAGCCAAGCTAGGGGGTGAAAGCCAAGCATGGGGCAGCACAGCCTCACCTCTTGAGTTCACCAGGTTATGTCCCTTCAGGCAACAAAAAGTGGCTTTCATGGTCACGCTAATCATAGAATCATAGAATCATAGAATCACCAGGTTGGAAAAGACCTCCGAGATCGAGTCCCAGATAGTGCTTTTAATTCTCTTTTCATTTTGCTGCTGCTTACCGAGAGCCACCTGGCCCCAAACCTCACCATAACCTGTCACAGAGGCAGCTGGTGGTTCTGATCCCCATGTTTACATCAAGAGAGTTCACTTATCAAATAAACGTGACTATGGAGACAGCTTATAGAATCACACCCTGGTATCAACTACAGACAAGTCCTCGCAATGAACATAGTCACTGCAGCACTGTCATCCAGCAAACATCCCTCAGAACAGCTCAAGAATAACCCAGGGTGCCCTTTCTCTGCCAGGCACCAAGGGTGCACTTGCAAGTGTTGGAGACTCACTCCAGTACCCTAGCACAGCCAGAGGGATCCTGTCATGCCCAGGACAGGGAGATCTGCTTCAGGGCACCAAGCTCAGCTGCCCCCTGAATTTTTGTCCCATCAGCACAAAGGGTTTCCTGCTTTCAACCTGCCTATGGGGTCAACCCCAAACCTCCGCAACAAGCCTGTGGGGCAGACAGCACAAGGAGACCCAGCTGGGCTGTTCTCACACTGCAGAGATCCTCCATCTCCTTCATTTAGCTATGGGAGAAAGGGATGGACCAAGCACTCAGCTGACTGACGTAGCAGAACATCCATGGGCTGGATGCTGGCTTTCCCTTTCCCAGCAATCAAGAGATGGAGCAGCAGCTGCCACTGTGGTCAGAGGTGGTGGCTTGAGCACCTTGTCCTATCACCACCACCTCTCTGGGTTCCTCACCATGCCCTTCTCCTCCTGTACTCTCCTCTCTGCCTTGTTGTGAGCACAGCTCAGCCCAATCCATGACAGTAAAAACATTATTATCAAAGAAACCTTCAGGCTGCCCCTGGCTCTCAGCAGCCTCCATTTGCAGGCAAGTCTAAAATCTGCACAGATAAAACGTGCACACAGCCAGGGAAAAGCAGTAGTGCAAGAATTTCCATTTCTGAAGAACATGGTACCCTGTTTCTGACCCTGACAGTGCCTGGGGAAGGGGACTGCAGTCTATGTGGGGAGGGGTTGCTGCTGATCGCTGCCAGACACACTCAGGGCTAGAGCAACTATACAGAACTATTGTGTAACCTGAGTTGGAGAAAAAAAAAAAAACCATTTACTTTGTAAGAATACAATCAATCCTCCACAAATGACCCTACCCAGTCTTGACTTCCATCTGAAGGAAAAGAAGAAGTCATGGAAAGAGTAGAGGATCTGATTTCTCTCTATCCCCATGAAGATGCAATGTGAGCACTGCTGCACTGAAGGTGGCATTTATAGTCTCCTTCAGTCATCTGGTGACAGCCTATGAGTGCCACTTGCTGTCACCCAGCTGTGCTGTGAGCAGGTAGGAAGGAACAAAGCCTGTGGTAACGCTTCACCTGTGTTTTGCGCATCAGGTTTGTGGCTGAGCTGGGAGTGAGCCCCTGTCTGCAAGCTCCATGCTCTGGGGTCCGAGTCACGTGTGTTTAAGATCAGGAGAGACCATTGGAGTCAACACCAGGATTGTGATAAATGTAATGCAGGAATTACACAAGACTCCCAAAATCACTCCAGCAGTTTTTACTGTTAAAGCCATCATGGTCTCAGCAAGCAAAAATCTGTAGGTAGAGGTAAAAACCTGCTCTGCTGATGATTTCCTCACATACCACTAGGACAAATCAATGAATCCCCCTTACATACCTGTGCAAAACAGCAGCAACAGATGCAACACAGCCTTAAAGGACCTTACTGCAGAGGGCAGAAACTCCTCAACACAGCAGAGCAAAACAGCTGTTAAAAACCTTCAAGTACAGCTGTGCTGCACCTCAGCCCAACACAGCTTACCCAGATAAACTCGGGAAGTTCTAAACCTAAATACAAAGTTGGAGCCCTGCACTGGTGGGTTGTCCTCAGGCAGTGTTTTCACTTGATTTGCTGGAGCAAAAGCACGGCTCAGAAGCAGAGTAATTTCTTTAACATCATAAAATCACTTAAAATATTTTGCTTTGACTCCCAGTGACACTGCAGAACCAATACATCCAGGATTTCATAAAGTGAGGCTAAATGGAAACATCCATCATTTCCAAATGAAACAAAACTGACAAAGAAAAGACTGTTTGAAGACCAAGAGGGTAAGGCAGGTCATGTGAATCCACACAAGATACAGAGCAGCCTTCACCATCGGTGGGATTAGCACATACCCACTCACGGACTGGCCTTGGAAAGCAAAATGAACTCTTTGGAAGTCTGACTTAAGGAGGAAAAATGTTCTTCAGGGTGTTCCTTCAGCCATTTTTCATGTTTCCAGCACTCTGGAAACAGCTCAGCACCAAAGGGGAGAGAGGTGGAGCTTCCTGCTCCCAAGAGACAGGCAGGAAACCTGGGCACATCAGGAAGGGTCTGGATGTGGTGTAGTTAGTCTTGGAGAATTTGACCCACAGAGAAACTACCAGAGTGTTCCTGCATAAAAGTTCCAAAGATGAGGAACCCAACCCAGGGAGAGAAAATTATCATATTTTCAGAATTCCAGAGCTAACACCAAAAAAAGTCTTATGTATTTCCTAAGCAGCAATTCCCCAACTGCAGACCAGTCGAAACCACACCACCTGTGTCCTCTACACCTCTTGCCACTGTAAACTGTAGGAACATCTCTTCCATGGTCCTCTCTCCCACATGGCTATGGCATTCCCACTTTAAAGCAGTGCTGCTTTGGTGGAATAACCACAGAGCAGAGCAGTTGTCACATGTGGGCAGATTCAGACTGAAATATTCCCTCACATGTCCTAGTTCAACCACAGACAAAGAGTCGATGTCATAAAGCAACAGAGAGCAACGCCGGCTTGGCCAAATCAGGCCATTCACCAGTGTGCCTCAAATTGCAGCTGAGAAACACTGTCCTGGGTGGAAAATTGGTTGAATGGCCAGGCCTAGAGAGTGGTGGGAAATGGTGTTAAATCCAGCTGGAGGCCAGTCAGAAGTGGGGTTCCCCAGGGCTCAGTGCTGGGTCCAGCCCTGTTCAATGAAGGCATCAAGTGCACCCTTAGCAAGTTTGGGGATGACACTAAGCTGGGTGGAATTGTGGATCTGCTGGAGGGTCAGGAGGCTCCAAAGGGATCTGAACAGGCTGGATGCATGGGCTGAGACCAATGGGATGAGGGTTAACAAGGCCAAATGGCGGGTCCTGCACTTGGGGCACAA
>WAAB01006353.1:16732-53772 GCA_013389865.1 Piaya cayana | reverse complement strand
GAAGGGGCTGGAGAACAGGCCTTATGAGGAACGGCTGAGAGAGCTGGGAGTGTTTATCATGGAGAAGAGGAGGCTGAGGAGAGACCTCATTGTTCTCTCCAACTACCTGAGGGGAGGTTGTGGAGAGGAGGGAGCTGGGCTCTTCTCCCAAGTGACAGGGGACAGGACGAGAGGGAATGGCCTCAAGCTCCACCAGGGGAGATTTAGGCTGGACATTAGGAGAAATTTTTCACAGAAAGTGTCATTGGGCATTGGAACAGGCTGCCCAGGGAGGTGGTTGATTCACCTTCCCTGGAGGGGTTTAAGGGACGGGTGGACGAGGTGCTGAGGGAAGTGGGGTAGTGATTGATGGGAATGGTTGGACTCGATGATCCGGTGGGTCTCTTCCAACCTGATTATTCTATGATTTTATATAGCTACATAGGAAAAGCTCTAGGCAGCTACTACTGCTTTGAAACACCAGAGTCAGTACACACGCACATTTCAAAAAAGTTTAAAAAGTGGGTGATTTATAGACTAGCCCCATCAAAACCAATCAGTTACAGTGTGCCTACTCTGAACCCAGTAGAGGAAAGCTCAGATTGTTCTGGAGATTTCTGATCACCAGGGCTCGCAAAGATTTGCCACAACCTGTATAGTTGAACTCTTTACAGCAGCAAGAAGAAACCACTTAAAAGAGAAGATTCTTGCAGCACTGGATAAATGCAGAGTGAGAATTACCTATTTGGACAGTTTTGGAGGAAAACAGAACTGCACTTTCTTTATTATCAGCCAATGTTTCTGCAGGTATCAGGTCCAACTCTGCTTCACCCATTTGGTGTCCTTGGGGGAGATAAAGTCATGCACATGAAACAGAGTAAAGCATAATTCTTCAAGCAAGGAACAAGCATGCCCTACTGTGATGTGCTCCTCATTGAAAGTCCTGACAAACCAAGAGCACATCAAGAAGCAGGTGAGAAGGTTTTCTCTCAGATCCTGACATTTTACTGCAAGTAACTGAGAAATGTACCCAAATCTAAGATCGAAGGGTTCTTCAAGGCAAATGGCAGGAAAATGACCTTCATATTGGAACCTGGCTTGAAACTGGTCCTTGTTCTCCAACTTTTCACTAAGTGGGCATGGGAAAGCAGGCGCTCAGAAATCGGCACTCTGAAGCCAGCAAATGCCAGTTCATTGATGAGCTGCTAGACTGCAAATGCTCCCAAGACAAATCCTGTGCCAAGGTGAAATCTTCCTTTACGGCACAGCCATAGAAACATGCATGATGTGCCCTTTTCCAGGGCTCGGTACCTTCATTTTTGTCACACAAAGTGAAACCCCAACCGAGCACATCAGATGCGCTTCAGTTTGGACTGATCTCTGATTATGCAGTGGTAGTTCAGGTCCCATACAAATGTGCAGTGAGCAGGCAGAGTCACTTTTTATCCTAGTCACTCCTGTTGGCATCTCCCATTTCTTCCTGGCCATCCCAGATGCTCTCGCAGGATCACCTATACCTGAACATTTTGAGAGGGAGGACTCTGAGGATGCAGTTCAAACAATGTCTTACTGCTTTCTTTTTTTGAAAGGGTTCGGCATTGACCTTGACAGTTTTCAAAGTAACAGATGGAGCTTTAGCTCTTCTCATTGGAAGAGATGAATAACGCAGACTGTTAAAAGCCACTTTAGATTTTCCTGCAGCAAATTGCATGCAGGTTGTAAACAAAACAAAACAAATTCCCAAGATAATGACGACCACCAACATGCTGCATCATGTGAAGTTGCCCTCTGAGTAATGTTTCACATAATGATTCTGAAACATGCTCTTAATTTAGAAGGGATAACAGTACTGAAATGGCATTTTAGCAGAGCACTACAAATACTAAAGGTTGCCAACTAGGACCCAGAGCCCATGGGCTCTTTGTGTGGGTTCTTTTTATGTGGGTTTTGCACCCACACGCAGCTCTGCTGGCGTCAGCAGAGGTGTCTGTGGGTGCAGAGATCTGTCAGCACCGCACCCAGGGGATATAAGCAAGTGTGAAAGCTGAGATGGCTAGATGTTTTTACAAGACAGTAAGGGAGGAGAAGTGGAGGTCTTCAAGGCCAGGCTGGACGAGGCTTTCAGCACTCCGGTCCAATGGAAGGTGCCCCTACCTATGGCAGGGGGTTGGAACTGGATGGGTTTTATTGCTCCTTCCAACCCAAACCATGCTATGGTTCTATGATGTCTGGCAGCCAGACGGTGAGCAGGGTCGAGACACCCTCCAAAGTTGTGCTCACACTACACAAAAAACTAGAGTGGCTCTTTACAAGAGCAGCAAAGCCTGGAGTCCACTTAGAATTTTGTCCCATGTTAGTCACAGAACAAACTAATGCTACAAGGCAGTGATTTGTCTGGAGAGCACTTGCTGAAAGGGAAGACAGGTGGCATTGTCCAGAGCTGTTCAGAGCAAAGGAGGAATTAAGGATTAGGGCATCTCCCAGATGATGTTGCCTGAGCCACAAGAAGCAGTAAAATCAGCTGAGTAGCTCACAGTAAAGGAAACAGAAGGCAGCAAAGAGCCCATTTGGTAAGACTGGACTGTGCCTCTCCAGGTCCAGTTGTGATCCAAGCACGGGGCAGGGGTGCAGTGTGCTCTCAAGGGAGCAGGACCACCACAGCTCAGCAGCCCCTGCCCAGGGTAGAAGGCGTGAAATCGGAGAGGCAGCAGGGGCATGCACCCAGCCCCAGGCAGGGCAGTGGTGAGAACTTTAAGCTCTCCTTTAACTTTCTGTGGGCTATTTTTTTTAATCACTTGCCCTTTCAGTGCAAGCAAGGACTTGCTAGGCTTTTAACACAAAGTAAATGGTGTCTTCCGTCATTCCTTCACTGAGATATTCAGTTTACCTCCCTCCCGACTGCTGAATTTTATCTTGCTCATCTTCCACTGCCAGTAGCTTTTCCCCATTATGCAAATATTCCTACTTTCAGTAGTGCAATGGTTGATATCTGTATGTCCACTTTAAAATTAATATTTCTTCCTTTTGCTTCCAAGATGAGCATGTACTGCAGCAGGAGATGGGGATTTTGAGGCTATCGAAGGGGCTGCTGCTCCCAGAGTCAGTGTCTTGACCCCTGCATGTCGTGCCCACACCACATGTCTCCACAAAACAGCGTTTGTGTGTTCACCATGGCACAGAGAGCCTGGCAGGCAGTTATTGTGCACTCATATTTCTGCTCTCGTAAAACCCAGGGTTCAATCCCACACCCCCAACATTAGTTCTGCATGTGCTTTTTATCACATGCCTATGCAGGATCCCCTTCTTCCCTTTCCAAACTATAGAATCATAGAATCATATAACTATGATTCTGTACAGCTTTCATTCCAGGCATGAATATTCCCATCTAGATTCCAGTCCTGGGCTCGTCATCCCCATAGCGCACTCCATTACCAACCCCAAATGAGAAGACCGTGTTTTCCACCCTGAAATAATGTATGATTTCCATCTGATATTTCTGCATTTTACTGCAAAGGAATCCCATACCCCAGGTTTCTGCTTTGCTCCCTGGAGTTACCCACTGCCCAGGTTACCAGAAAGATGCAGCCCTTCAAAATTGGGCAGAATCAGAGCTAGAACCAGTTCAGTCTCATCTCTAGCACTCACAAATGCAGAAAGAAACACAGTTTAAGCCTCCCACAGCTCTCCACACTCCAGCAGTACCTCAAATTCCAGCAGCACTTTATGTCACCTTGTTCACCGATGCTGCTCCTTGGTCATTTGCTCCAGACGCCGGGCTCTGCTCTGCCCTCACATCTGACACACGCCTGTTCTAACCAGCACCTGAATTTTGGTGAGGAACATGGTGTAACCCCAGCCTCAGTGACATGTGAAGCTACAGCAGAGACTATCACTGCTGACAGGAGGTTCCCTGCTCAGCCTGCCAAGGCAGAGACCCCCTGCCAATGAGCACAGGTCACTGGCGATTCCCTTTGGGAGACACAGCACAGTCCCCTTCGGCAAAGTGCATAAACCTTTATAATTACTTGACACAGGTCGTTGTTTTTCCTCTGGTGGATGGCTCAAATGAAAATATTTGTGTTCAGGCCAAGAATGCCGAGTCCGAGCCCCAGTCACATCCTGTGCTCATTATAAATACCTACTACACAAATAAACCACCCCAAAGACTGTTTCCCCAGATGTCACAAAGCTACCCCCCACACAAGCTGCTGTTTGACGCCGCCTGCTATTCTGAAGCACCAGGGCAGGCAATTCCTTTCTGTAATACCTTTCAGTAGCTGTCACAAACCACTAGGATCAAAGCACCTGAGAAGCTGCCCTAGCCCGGGTGTGGATCCAACCGCCAGAGCTGTGCCACGCTGCCCTCCACAAACACACCATCACGGGGACAGATGTGGCACAAGCTGCTGGTTTTAATACTAAATCCATCTTAATCTCACCAGGCAGCAGTAGCCATCATCAGAAAACTCATATTCCACTTTTTGCCCCCAAATCTATTCTCTAGCAAAAGCATCAGCCTCAGGCTTTCAGCACTTTCATCTACAGAAAAACAGCCTTGTGTTAAAATAAACCAGTTGGGTTAGAAACTAACCTGCTGTTATTTAGCGTGCAGTTGTCATCGCTGATTTCCTTGCTTGTTTTAAAATGCAAATGAGCCAAAGAAACAAGCAAAAATGCCTTTTGACTGCTGTGGGGGAAGAGATGACTGTCACCAAGTGCTGGCAGACCATCTCTCTCCTCCAGCCAGGAACAAGCTCTCATATTAGAGGTTTTCCCAAACTGAATAAGGTGTGGAGCTAATAAAGACTTGAATCAGCCTGATGATTAAATCTTGGAAAGCTGAAGGCCATGTGAGCCCGTTAGTACTGACTTCTACCATGATGGATCTCTACCAACATGTGAAAGTTATCATCTAGCGAGGCAAAACATCCCTGTTGTTGGGCAGCGCAGACACGGAGCCAGCCAAGTTCTTAGCAAAACCATCTCATGATCCCCACAGGGACTATTTGGAGATGTCGTCCTGCACAAATATAACTAGTTCGCACAAAATCATCTCAGTTCAAAGTTAAAAAGTAATCCCAACATTACCTGCTCTGGAAAATCCAGCAGAGATGATTCCTTTTCTTTTTTTTCCACTGCAGCTTTAGAGCTGGATCGACGCAATAAGCACCCACATAGAGCGCATATTATATTTCTTTGCTGAATTTATGGATGCTGCTGGGTAGGAAAGTAACAAGGCTGCAATACGATGTGGCCTTGGTTAGTTCGTACTCAAAGGCCAACTCATGATTGCTTTGGATGTGGTTCTGCTGTTACTACTGAAGGGAATAGATGACCCTGTAAACAGAGAGCAGCAACGCCCCTTTCACAGCTGTCTCCAGTTTCTCTCCTGAAACCCGGCTGGGTGTTTTCCTCAAGAACACAGATGTAAACTGTTTAGGGATATCCCTATATCCCCATTTCTCCTTAACGAGGCCAAAGAGAATGAAAAAAAAAAAGTGGCCTGTTAGTTTTAAAACCACTAGAAAGAAAAAATAAATAACCGGGGGGGGGAAACATGTACAGTGAGGGTCTGCAGCAGACTGCTCTGTTTTTCCAACAGGTAACAATTTCTAGGGAAGAGTTAATCTGAAGAAGTTCTCAGGAAGCGATGGGCACGTCCCCAGCTGCCCCCAGATCCCACTCCAGTGGTCTCCAGTGTAAGCCATGAGGAGACTTTGCAGGGAAAAGGGGTCACGGACGGAAGGTTGTGGGGTTTTTTTATTTTAAGATGGCATCTGTAAACTGGGATTGCCAAAGTATTGGGGTTGCTGCGCACCCGAAAGGCTCCACTCACCCACGTCACCTGCTCACCTCCAGACTTTCCTGAAACAGTTACAGGTGGCCCACACTTTGCCCTTGCACGGAGGAGAGAAAAATCCACAGTCCCTACCTGGAGCCTGTGCAAACTTCTGCCACCAAAGTATAAGGATCCAACTTTTCCCTAAGCCAGGGACTGGGAGTTGCTGAGGCACCTCTGCCCAGCTGTCAAAGGCCTCAAATGCAGAGCAGTCAGGCGAGACCTTGCAGAGACAGGTCTGCCCTTGCTGGGTCCCACCCTGCCCAGCACTGCTGCCTGAGGCCAGACAGGGACAGACCAGGCTGCTGGCTCAGGTTGGAATGGACCTTAGAGCCCATCCAGTCCGATCCATGGGCAGGGACACCTCCCACTGGATCAGGGGCTCCAAGCCCCATCCAGCCTGGTCTTAAACTCCTCCAGGGATGGGGCAGCCACCACTGTTCTAGGCAACCTGGGCCAGGGCCTTACCAGCCCCCTGCCTGGAGGAGAGGGACCTGAGGGTGTTGGTTGATAGAGACTGAACATGAGCCAACAGTGGCCCAGGTGGCCAAGAAGGCCAATGGTATCCTGGCTTGGATCAGAAACGGTGTGAGCAGCAGGGCCAGGGAGGTTCTTCTCCCTCTGTACTTGGCACTGGTGAGACCGCTCCTTGAAAGGAGGTTGTGGAGAGGAGGGAGCTGGGCTCTTCTCCCAGGTGACAGGGGACAGGACAAGAGGGAATGGCCTCAAGATCCACCAGGGGAGGTACAGGCTGGACATTAGGAAAAAAAGATCACACAAAGGGTCACTGAGGGGGTTGATTCACCTTCCCTGGAGGGGTTTAAGGCATGGGTGGATGAGGTGCTGAGGGACGTGGGTTAGTGATTGATGGGAATGGTTGGACTCAATGATCTGGTGGGTCGTGTCCAACCTGGTGATTCCGTGATTCATGGGAATATGAGGAGAAGCTGTTTGTCATTCCAGTGCCCCTGCTAGATAGCCTCATGGGGTTATGGGCACCTGGAACCAAGCCTTCCATCACCACAACCTACTTCACATTTAAAACTTGTCAGCATCGATAGCACAACAGAAAGATAAAGTGAGAGACGTCTGTGCAAAATTTGAAGCGGGAGGAAAGGCTCAATAAACTAGGAAATTCAATTGCTATATTTTTTAACAATTTTCTCATCTCCAGTGTGTCAGGTGGTTGTTAACACTTTCAAGGTGTCCCCACCACAGGGACTCGCTATGAGGAACAGAAAAGTCGAGGCGTGACAGCAGCTGCAGGCAGGCACCAAGCAGCTGCGAGGGACGGAGGACAGGATTGCTGCTGGAAGGGAGCCCGCGATCCTGCCAGTCAGTTGTCACCCAGGGGTGGGAGAGTGGCAAAAAGAGAAATATAAATGGGAGCAGCAACGTAAACAGTTCAGAACTGTTTTGTTATTTTTATCAGCTGGATTCGAGTGAAAAATGAGAAGTGCTCACTGTTTTTGCAAACACCTAGCAGGGTTGTAGTTAGGAACTGCTACGCTCCATGCAACACTAACGCCTGGTAAGTGGTAAATCACCCACATATTTCCCAGACGTGTGAGCTCAGCTTGGAGTGTTAAATAGCTGTCGCAGTGTTTTCTTAGCAAGGACAGCTACTTTGATTTTCTTAGCAGCTTTTCCAAGTAACACTCCCTCCTTTCCCACCTTCTCTCTGAGGGGCTCAGGGGCTGCTCAGCATCTCTAAGCATACGGTTTTCTTTGTGTCCCAGGAGCTACCTTAGTCATTTAATGTTTTCATATGCCTATCGCTCTTTTCTTTCAGGGAAGAGAAAAGATGAAACATAGAATCAAAGAATCATAGAATAGTTTGGGCTGGAAGGGACCTTAAAGATCATCCAGTTCACCTGCCATGGGCAGGGAAACCTCCCACTGGATCAGGGGCTCCAAGCCCCATCCAGCCTGGCCTTGAACACCTCCAGGGACGGGGCAGCCACCACTGCTCTGGGCAACCTGGGCCAGGGCCTCCCCACTCTCATTGTGAAGAAATTCCTCCTTCTGTCTAGTCTAAATCTGCCCCTCTCCAGTTTATCCCCATTGCTCCTTGTCCTGTTACTTCTTGTAGCCCCTTCAGGTACTGGAAGGTCTCTATAAGGTCTCCTCAGAGCCTTCTCTTCTCCAGGCTGAACAACTCCAACTCCCTCAGCCTGTCCTTGTACAGGAGGTGCTCCAGCCCTCTGATCATCCTTCCAGCCTGGACTCATTCCAACAGCTCCATATCCTTATGTTGAGGATTCCAGAACTGGACACAATACTCCAGATGAGTTCCACCTGCTATTCTGACACTATTCAAGTTGAAGACATGCTCCCATTGTGCTTACCCAGGAGACCAGGAGAACTGTCTCAGAGCTGAAACCAAAGCCAGAGGTTGCCCTCAGACCTATAGAACTGCCCTGTCTCCACACTGAAGGTCGTCTTGGGCTCCAGGAAGAATATTCATCCTTGGTTTCTGTGTGGCAGCATTGTGGACCCAAGACAGCCTTCTCAGAACATGAAAACCTGCAGGCTACTAGTCAGCTTCAAGAAACACTTCCAGCTGTTCTTGGTGGCTTTCCCTCTCCAGAGCCTCTGCCTAGCAGGTAGGTATGACATCTTACCTGGAAAGAGGAAAAGCAAGATGATCATCATCTAAATTTTCCTTGAATAGTTAGCCAGGATTGATGCATCACCAACCAGGTTAGCTATGATATAGACAATTCTGGATATAAACATAGCTCACAGAACCCTCCCCTGAAACTAGAAATTGCCAGCAAGGATGAAGAATAAAAAAAGCTCACCCTTAAGCTAATGAGACCCACGTGCTCATGCAGTCAAATAAAAGTGAACTAAATGTATTGAAGAGCCAAACAGGAGGTGAATCAACCACAACAGAAATCCTGAAATCCTTTTTAAAATGGAAACAGTGATGTTTCTCACACTTCTTTCCCCTATGTAAATCATACCTAAATAAGGCTGCTGGTAGAACAAAAGATATTTTTGCCTTTGAGCTCATATCCAAATGAATGAAGCGAAGCCAGCTTCAGAGAATGCCTACAGGCTGCTACAGTTACCAGAGACTGCAAACAGTTAGGGAGTCACAAACGAGGCTGGATGGAAGCTGAGCCTGAAGGTAATTTATATCCCAATCTGCACAAATTCATTGGAGACTTTTTTCCTAAACATGCAAACCACACCATCTTATCCTGGGACGAAACTGCAAATAGCAGGAATTTGGGGAACCCGGAAAGAGTTGCAGTCAGAAAGGACTTTAATAGCAGAGAAATTATCCTCTTTCTTCTGTTTTGAGGAACAGACACTCAGGTTTTGTGAACTTGATGTTACTTCTGTAGAAAAGGGATATCTTGGAGACAAATCTTTGCTAAAGGTTTGTGCTACTTGCTCTTCTTGATGCTGCTGACATTTACTGCTTTGCAGGTCCCACAGATCAGCCCATCTTTCTTCATCAGTGATGTTATTTAATTGGGTAAATTATGTTTTATAAATAGTGCTGGCAGAGGACTGTGGGTTTCAGGCTTCCCTCTAAGGAAAATGAGCCAAAATATACCCTTTTCCTTAGGTTCCTTTGGAGTATCTTTCTGTAAGCCAAAAAGCTATGAATGTTCATCACATTTAGTTTAATTCATAACACCTGCTTGGGTGGAAGGCTCAAGAAGCCAGGAGGTACCAACCTGCCATCAGAAATGGACACGTTACTAGCCCAAACTGTGCGTAGCCAACTGATGCACAGCAGCCAAAGACGTAAATGTTTGGAAAAGACACTTACAGGCTTTAACCAAGCACAGATTGTTATGAAATGCAGTTTCAAACTGGTAACTTAAAGCTGGTAAGTCTTTCTCTCTGCACCTTGAAGTGGGAAGGTAGAGCTTAAAAATAATGAGAACTGAGCCCAGCATGGAGAAAGTGAGTGTAGATGTAGTAAAGCTGTGCTAGTTAGCATCAGCTAGGGACTTGGCTCTCAGCTTCGATGTATTATCCGATGACACAAATCTATTGTTGTTGTGGGGTTTGTTTTGTTTTCATCTCCAGGTCTGCTGTTCTGGGATTTGACAGTATTGCAACATCTCCAGCCTGTCAAAGAGCCGAGGTTTTCTTGTGGCCCATGTCACAGCTAAAACATCACTGAAACAAAACCTGGTATCTGGGGCTTCTCCAGCTGAAACGTGGCACACTCACACACCGGTGTCAGCTGCCAGGCTATTGCGAGCCACTACTAATAATTTCCTTCCCTCATATCATATTGTAACTGCATTAATAGGGCACCACTGTAGCTCATATCTTGCTTAGCAGACGATAGGAAATCGTTCTCCTCCAGATTAATGGCATTAAAATGGGAGTATCAGTCCTGATTCATCAGCACTGGAGTGAAGGCCCCTTTCATAACTCAGCAGTGCATTTTCCTCTTTCTTCTCAGTAACCAAAAAGGCTTGTTTTGGGAGATAATATCAACCACCCTCACGAGGTGCAACCATATGTTTTAGTCACTTTTAATTACCGTAGCCTTTACAATCTCAAATAAATGTCATATTTAGTGCTTTGTTTTACAATTAAATCTCTCCTTTGGGGAGATTTTAAAAATCTTCTTTTCTCATCATCTGTGGAGCATAAAGGAGACCTGCAAATTTACATTACCGTGGGCAAACAACAGGTTTGTTTGGAAAACAAACTTTAAACTGTTATAATAGCAAGACGCTTTTTATTAAATGCTGTGTTGATGCCACGTAACATGGGAGATAAAAGACATTTTCTCTCCCTCTTCAGCAGTGCCTTGCATAAGCCAAAGCACCAGTTTCTTATTTGAAGATAAAAATCTACACAAAATAAAGAAGACAATATCAGCTCAGGCCTCCACATGTTTTTAACATCTCAGTACTAAGGGCTAAGCATGAATTTACATCTCGAGCAGACGTGAATTTACATCTCTTCAGTAATTGCTGAGGAACTCGGATCTATTCACAGCTCTCTCCCACTCCTCAAACCCACACACCCTTTGCGCAAAGTGCTTCAAGCACAGCTACATCTCATCTAAAAAAACCCTCATCATTTCTTGAGGAACAGCAAGCTTGCATTTCACCCTTCTGAACCACATGCAGAGGCTGTGAAGGTTCTTCTGGAAAACTTCTAAACGCGAGGCAGTGCCTGGGCGCGGGATGGAAATGTGACTTTCTCTGCCTCTGGAGGATCTCAGAGCTGTTCCCAAGCACTTATTAAACATCACAGCTCCCCTGTAAGATCAGTAAGGGATTCAGCACACCTTGCATGCATCACCTCGGGGTGAAATTCAACAGCACCGTGACTAAAGGTGAGCCAGAGCTACCCAAGACAGCAGGTGCAGCCTGGTGGGTCCTGGCTGTTGGGTGGCTTCATCTGAAACCATGAGGAGCTGCAGCTACTCCCGAACAAATATCATGAAATTTCCTACTTACGGCAATGATTTCCAACTATCTCGTTTTGTGCTGCTTTATGTAGATAACACTTAAACTACGTAATAGTTTCCTACTTCCAAGGACCAGCACTTCCCGTTTGTTACAAAAGTCATTATCATTGCAGTCTCCTGGAACATTAATTTAGCTTATTGCTGATTAAAATCAGTGGCCTGGATGAGGAGACAGAGTGCACCGTCAGCAAGTTTGCTAATGACACAAAACTGGGAGGAGTGGTGGATACACTGGAAGGCTGCACGGCCACTCAGCGAGATTAGGACGGGCTGGAGAGTTGGGTAAAGAGGAACTTCATGAAGTTCAACAATGGAAAGAGCAGAGGCCTGCACCTGGGGAGGAACAAACCCCTGCAGCAATAAAGTTTAGAGGTTGATCAGCTGGAAAGCAGCTCTGCAGAGGACCCAAGAGTCCTGATAGACAAGTTAATCATAAGCCAGCCATGTGCCATCATGGCCAAGGGTGTCTTCAGGTACATGGAGAAGAGTGTGGCCAGCAGGGAGATTCTCCTCCCTTTCCGCTCTGCCCTAGGGAGGCCATCTGGAGTCTGTGTCCAGTTCTGGGCTTCCCGGCTCCAGAAAGAAAAGGAACCATTGGGGAGGGTCCAGAGGAGACCACAGCAATGATGAGAGGCCTGGAGCATCCCTGTTCAGAGGAAAGGCTGAAATCTGGGTCATGGTTTAGTGTTTGATAGGAATGGTTCAACTCGATGACCCGATGGGTCTCTTCCAACCTGGTGATTCTATGATTCTGTGATCCTATGATTCTTCAGCCCAGAGAAGAGAAGACCGAGAGGGAACCTCGTCAATCTGATCAATATCTAACGAGCAGGATCA
Organism: Piaya cayana; assembly: GCA_013389865.1. Taxonomy (NCBI): domain Eukaryota; kingdom Metazoa; phylum Chordata; class Aves; order Cuculiformes; family Coccyzidae; genus Piaya; species Piaya cayana. The sequence goes on along the minus strand of WAAB01006353.1, from coordinate 41,656 downwards.
GGAGGACCGGGCCAGACTCTGTTCAGTGCTGCCCAGCAGCAGGACAAGGGGCAATGGGCACAAACTGGAGCATAGGAAGTTCCACCTGAACATGAGGAAAAATTCCTTTACTGTGAGAGTGACGGAGCACTGGAGCAGGCTGCGCAAGGAGGTGTGGAGTCTCCTTCTCCGGAGAGATCCAAACCCACCTGGATGCACTCCTATGCAGCTGCTGGAGGTGATCCTCTCTTAGAAGAGGGGTTTGGACAGAATGAGCTCCAGAGAGCCCTGCCAACACAGTCAGAAATGAAAAACTAAACCTCCACCACCCTTCTACCTCTCCTGAGTGTCCCAGGGCTCTTTCCAACACCTTTTTCCTCAGGGCAATGGCATTTAAACCTCATTACACTCCTTCATCCCAGAGGACCCAGTGCAGAAGAGGCTGCAAGCATCTCCAGCCTCTCCCCACAGTCCCCTACAGGGGCTATAAGGATGTCCCCATTCTGAAACTCTCCCCTGTGGCACAGGACACATGAGGTTGTGGCTGATGCTTCTCTCTTCCTCAACTGCCCAGGAGATGTACTCCTGCTTTTCTCCTCAGTTAACTCCAAGGATCCTTTTGCGGTGGGCACCCTGACTCCTGCAGGTTTGCACCTGCATAGGAGGGACTGTCAAATTGTGCACCTCCCATAGGAGGACAGGCTGAGAGAGCTGGGGTTGTGCAGCCTGGAGAAGAGAAGGCTCCAGGGAAACCTTAGACCAGCTTCCAGTGCTGAAAGGGGCTCCAGAAAAGCTGGAGAGGGGCAGGACTGCGGGAATAGAACAAGGGGGAATGGTTTTCAGCTGAAAGAGAGGAGATTGAGATGAGATCTTAGGCAGAAATGTTCTGCTGTGAGGGTGGGGAGGTCCTGGCCCAGGTTGCCCAGAGCAGTGGTGGCTGCCCCATCCCTGGAGGGGTTCAAGGCCAGGCTGGATGGGGCTTGGAGCCCCTGATCCAGTGGGAGGTGTCCCTGCCCATGGCAGAGGTGGGACTGGATGGGCTTTGAGGTCCCTTCCAACCCAAACCATTCTGATTGTGCTTCCCAGAACTCCCCAGGACTCACCATATCAAATTCCATCTTGTAGGCTGCCAAAAGGATCTTCTTATTTAAAGTCTACCTTTTCCATTATGCACAAGAGCATCATTTCTGGAAAAGAGCTACTTTGCATAATCTAGAAAGAGAAAAAACACACGAGAAAATTTACATAGAAAATCATTTTTGTTTCAAGAAATCAGTTTCACAGTAATGAACCATCAGTTTCCAAAAGCAGATATTTTGTTTCCTTTCAAATCTCTGCGTATAGCCAGAAGGAATATCCAAAATAATTCCACTAAAATAGAAAAAAAAGATAATTAAAAAAACAAAGCACTCTTCAGAATACAGTCTTCTGTATGCAAGAGCAAGTGGAGCTGATAAATTTTTACAGCAAAATTTACTTTGCTACAGGAGGAACATCCCTGGGGGACCAAGGATTACATGGCTTATCCACTTTGTCCTGCTCCTTGCTCTCTCCTGCTTCTGCATCTTCCAACCCAAACACCCCATCAGAGCTCAGGGAGCGGTTTAGCAGGAGCTTGTGTCTGACCCCTGCTGAGTGGTCCCAGAGAAACTGGGAGGGTGCTCAGAGACCAATGCTTGTTCAGCTCAAGAATACAATGCAAAATTCTGAGCATTTCTACACAGGGATGTTTGGGTTTGCATAAATCAATTGTTGCATCCCAAGTGGATCCTGAAAACAGAAGTGCTTCACTGTTCGCATGTGTCTAGAGGGAAGACAGGCGACTTCTAGTACCCTGGGCATTGCTTTACTCCTGTTTACCCAGTTTCCCTTAATTGGATACATAACTTTTGTCATTTTTGTAGCAGTCTGTGTCTATCCTGGGCTGTAATTTAAAAGGTGTCTACCTATACAACTACTTGAAAGGAGGTTGTAGAGGGGAGGGAGCTAGCCTCTTCTCCCAAGTGACTGGGGACAGGATGAGAGGGAATGGCCTCAAGCTCCACCAGGGGAGATTTAGGCTAGACATCAGGAGGAAGTTTTTCACAGAAAGGGTCACTGTGCTCTGTCAGAGGCTGCCCAGGGAGGGGGTTGAGTCCCCTTCTCTGGAGGTGTTTAAGGGACGGGTGGACGAGGTGCTGAGGGACATGGTTTAGTGTTTGATAGGAATGGTTGGACTCTATGATCCAGTGGGTCTCTTCCAACCTGGTTGCTCTATGATTCTACGGTTCTATGATTCTATAAACCATCTAAGGGGTCATTAATGGAGAAGGCCATGAACCATCACACTATTCATACACATATCCTGGAGTACAAGGTAGGTGCAGCAGGGCAGCTTGTCACTGAAAAAGTCACCCTGACACCACACGCAATAGAGGTTAAGAGGTCAGGAGTGACAGGGCAGAGGGTTTGGAAAGCGATAAAAAGGCAGAAGCAGTTTCTGGTCAGCTCTTCCCACCAGCTGAGATTGAATGAAAAGTGCCAGTTGATGGAACTGCTGGGCATTGGGTGCCACCTCCTCTACTGCATTTGTGAGGAGATGGGAACCCATGCTCAGCTTGGATTACCTACTGCCCAGGGTCCATTCTTCTGCGATCTACCAACTCCATGCTCTATCTCAACAGATGACCTTAAAATGCAGCGAGCAGCATCATCCATCCAGAAAAATAACTTAATAAAGCAGTTGGTTGCTGAGCCACTCCAAAGTTTTTCCAGTTCCAGAGCATTTTGCACAACCAGCAGTTTTGTGGGAGCTGGAATGGAAGCAATAAAACAGTAGGTAACATCATTACGTACTGACATAGAGAAGGGGGAAATGAGGCTCACTTGAAATTCTGTTTGCACTTCTGGCATGGCAGTAACAAATGTAGTGAAAATGCCAGAGCAGCTCAAAGCCTGGAAAAGAGGAGAATCTCACTGGAATGGCAGAGCTAACGAATGCAGTTGCAGCCCCAACACCATTAGTACCAAGGCAGCATTTTCTTCAAACTCAGGCTTGCAGGCAAAGCTAGTAATGGTTTTGGTTAACAAGGAATGCTGAATTGAGCATCGAATTGGTCTGCTGCGACAACAAAAAAACCCTGCATAGGAGTTAAGCAATATGAGCATCAACAATGAGATGTTGCAGTGCTGGGCTAATAAAACGTGTGGTGTAGACACCACCATGCATCACGGAAAGTCCAGAGGTCTCAGTCTAAGCCCAACAACATCTCTTCTATACCAAACCACTTTGATTTCCTACCTACTCATGCTCAGCTGATGGTGCCTTTTGCCCCCAGGTTTAAGCTAAACAAGCTGTTTTGTATCTCTTTAACGGAACACAGCCCAATATTAAGAAATGTTCCCTTAATATTTTGAGAATTAATGATGCATGAGTAATGCAGTAGTCTGATCCAAGAAATGTTCCAGTATACTTTCGTATTATCAAGTTTTTCCAAACACCTAATTTCACCAACTACCCACAGAACATTGGAAGAGACGAGGCACCATGTGAGAAAGCAGGGATTGTGGGTTTAGAAGTCAAAGCAGCTGAGGCCGATCCGGTCTTGCCAGGGGAGGGGATCATGAACTGGCATCTGCAACGTATGCACTCACTTGCTGGAGGCTGTGTGGCTTCTGCAACTCACTCGAAAAAGTTATTTGCAACAATTTAGAACTGACAAAGAACTTTTCCCACCGCAGTCAGACAGAAAGCTGCACACAGGCACATTCATACCGTGTCTGCAGCAGTGACCACAGGCATCAGCTGACCCTGCAGCACAGCTCTTCCTGCACTGCCCAAGGAGTTACAGCCCTGTTTTCCTCTACATTGTTAAACCACAGGATTTCTTTTCACTAAGAGACTCCTCCTAATTGGCATTTTTTGGAGTCAAAGGCTTTCTGGAACTCAGAAGATCAGATGGGGTTACTTAATGAATTACATGCCCTTTCTTGCTTCTGCTAGCTGATGTTTTTGATGATAACATTCGTCAGCCTGCCTCACTGGATGGGATTTGTCAGCTGTGCAGCACCTCTCACCAAGACATTTACATGGTTGTGATACAATATATGCAGCTCCGCTAAGACCAGAATAATGGCAACAGATACGTGACTTTAAGCCTGATGTGCTTGCTCTGTTGAAGTAACCAGAAAAAAAGAATCTCTACTTAGCACACATTATATCACTGATGGTCCGTAATGGAACGCTCTCCAGTTCAGCTGCATTTCTTTCCCTTCATAATCGTTACTGACTGTTGTTAGATTTTCAGCTGTAAGAGGGGAGATGGAGACAAGATCTTAGGAAGAAATACTTTGCTATGAGGGTGGGGAGGCCCTGGCCCAGGTTGCCCAGAGCAGGGGTGGCTGCCCCATCCCTGGAAGGGTTCAAGACCAGGTTGGATGGGGCTTGGAGCAACTGGATCCAGTGGGAGGTGTCCCTGCCCATGGCAGGGATGGACTAGATGATCTTCAAGATGCCTTCCAACCCAAACCATCCCATAATTTTATGTTTTTCTGGTAGGGACTCTAGCAGTGCCCGTATGAACTTGTATGCACGTTTTCAAAGGTATGAATAGATTTGGGCCTTTTTCAAAGTGTTAGCAATTTTTCTAAGAAGTTTTTCATGCAGTACTGGAAACTGCCCCATGTGGCACAGCCTGGTGGCAGAACTGGCAGTGGCAGCCACAGAGATGGGGTTGTGGAGTCCCCTGTTTTGCAGGAGTGGTGGCTCACACTACACTACCAAGGTCCCCGGTGCTGCTTTTTAGCCGGCTTCAAACTCCTGCTAGTGATCTCAAATGCACGAATGTTTCCAGGGATGGGGCATCCACCACCTCGCTGACCTTTTTTTTTTTTCTAGTGTAATTCCACTCCACACTTAGACATCAGGAAGCTGCCTGGGTGGGGTTTCACAATGATCTGGAAGTCTATGGGGAACAATAATAAATGCACTGCTCATGGGGGGAATTTTGCAATTTTTTTTTCTTTCTAGTTTATGTCTAAGACTACAAAACCAAATCTGGGATCTGAAAGGCAAGCTGGATTCCTGCCTTGTCATACCCTAGCCATAAAGATCTGTAGAAAAAAAAAAGCTGGCTTAACCCTTCTGCCTAATGAAAACCATGCAGTGCTCTGCTTCCTGAAGCTCTTCATGCTCAGTGATTGGGAGGGAGGAGAGGGCACCACAAGGGCAGGGAAACTAGCACTGAGTGAGACGGTACCTTCAAAAACCAGGCAGTGCTTTAAATCATCCTAAATATTTTTAATACACTTTTTTCCAGAAAAAAAATATGCTGCTGTTGAGACCTCACCTGCAGCCCTGCAATCAGTTCTGGAGTCTCCAGCACAGGAAGGACATGGAGCTGTTGGAGCAAGTCAAGAGGTGGCCACGGAGATTGTCTGAGGGCTGGAGCACCTCCTGTACAAGGACAGACTGAGAGAGTTGGCGTTGTTCAGCCTGGAGAAGAGAAGGCTGCAGGGAGACCTCAGAGCTCCTTCCAGCACTGAAAGGGGCTCCAGGAAAGCTGGGTAGAGGCTCTTGATCAGGGAAGGCAGGGACAGAATGAGGAGGAACAGTTTTCAGCTGAAAGAGGGGAGACTGAGATGAGATCTTAGGGAGAAATGTTTTTCTTGTGAGAGTTGGGGAGCCCTGGCCCAGGTTACCCAGAGAAGTGGTGGTTGCATCATCCCTGGAGGTAAGGTTGGAAGGGACCTTAAAGATCATCCAGTTCCACCCCTGCCATGCACAGGGACACCTCCCACAGGATCAGAGGCTCCAAGACCCATCCAGCCTGGCCTTGAACCCCTCCAGGGATGGGGCAGCCACCCCTGCTCTGGGCAACCTGGGCCAGGGCCTCCCCACCCTCATCATGAAGAAATTCCTCCTTCTATCTAGTCTAAATCTGCCCCTCTCCAGTTTATCCCCATTACTCCTAGTCCTGTCACCACAAGCCTTTGTAACCAGTCCTTCCCCAGCTTTCTTGTAGCCCCTTCAGGTACCGGAAGGTCTCTATAAGGTCTCCCTGGAGCCTTTTCTTCTCTGGGCTGAGCAACCCAAAATCTCTCAGCCTGTCCTCATATGGGAGGTGCTCCAGCCCTCTGATCATGCTTGTAGCCTCCTCTGGACCCCTTCCAACAGCCCCATCCCATTCTCATGCTGAGGATTCCAGAACCGTACACAATCCTCCAGATGACGTCTCACAAGAGAAGAATACTGGGGCAGAATCACCTCCCTCACCCTGCTGGCCACACAGGGTGCAGCTCAGGATACAGTTGGGCTTCTGGGTTGCAAAATCAACGTATCAGTTGCTGACTTTGCTCCTGTCAGAAGAGGGACACACTGGTAGCTGCAGTTGGAACAAATACACACAAAAATCACACCTCATTATATTCATTAACAAGAAGATGGGATTACTTGAAGAGATCCCCGAAGTGCAAAACAAAATTACCCCCTGTGAGACAAAGATGATAAGTCAATAAACAGCTGTATTTTAAAAAGGATTGCCAAAAAATTGCTGAAGTTGCTGTTGTAACCTTGACAGACAGACACAACCATGTCAAAATTTCCCATAAATCCTTATGCTGTGAGAAAAATGTGTGAGGTTTATTGTGCTCCTGGAGAATCATAGAATAATCAGGTTGGAAGAGACCCATCGGATCATCGAGTCCAACCATTCCCATCAATCACTAACCCATGTCCCTCAGCACCTCGTCCACCCATCCCTTAAACACCTTCAGGGAAGATGAATCAACCCCCTCCCTGGGCAGCCTCTAACACTGCCCAATCACCCTTGCTGTGAAAAATTTTTTCCAGCCTAAATCTCCCCTGGTGGAGCTTGAGGCCATTCCCTCTTGTCCTGTCCCCTGTCACTTGGGAGAAGAGCCCAGGTCCCTCCTCTCCACAACCTCCTTTCAGGTAGTTGCAGAGAGCAATGAGGTCTCTCCTCAGCCTCCTCTTCTCCAGGCTAAACACCCCCAGCTCTCTCAGCTGTTCCTCATCAGGCTTGTTCTCCAGACCCTTGACCACCTTCGTTGCTCTTCTCTGCACTTGCTCCAGAGCCTCAACATCCTTCTTGTGCTGAGGGGCCCACAACTGAACACAGGATTCAAGGAGCGGTCTCACCAGTGCTGAGTTCAAAGGGATAAGAATCTCCCTGGACCTGCTGGTCACACTGTTTCTGAGCTGAACAAAGAATTGCTCCATCCCAATCCCAAAGCAGTTGGCTGTGCTGTTGTGCAACAGAACAAGATTTCAGCACAGTGAAGCCTGCAATTGGACTTCAGAAATGTCGGGTTTTTTCCCTTCAGGGTTATTGCTGCTCTTAGGCAAAAAAGAACAGTTTGTGCTGGTCAGCTCTATAGCCCAGAGACCTTTCATAGGCAAGATGGAATGCAAGATTGGTTATCTCACATATATACACACATTTGGGCACTGGCAGAAGCTGCCCAGGGAGGGGGTTGACTCGCCTTCCCTGGAGGGGTTTAAGGGATGTGTGGGCGAGGTGCTGAGGGAATGGTTGGACTCGATGATCCGGTGGGTCTCTTCCAACCTGGTTGTTCTATGATTCTATGATTTTCACTTTTCATCTGGAGCTGAGGAGCTACTCTTGAGAGACTTGTTTGGGAAGCAGCATGGAAATATGCATGATCACAGAATCGCTTGGTTGGAGAAGACCTTTGAGATCATTTGGTACCTGTCCACTATTAAATCAGATCCCTGAGCATTTTATCTATCCATTTTCAAAAGGTTCAAAGGCACAATCCTCCTCTAACCCACATTGCTGTAAGAATAGTTTCTGTATTACTGTAAATACCGGTGGGTTTTCCCAAGAGGCAGTAGGGGCCTTCTCATCTATCCTTTGGTCTAATCAGTCACAGGAGTCAATGCCAATTTAGAGTTGAAGGCGGTTTAGCAAACAGATTAACAGCTAAATAGTAATAATAATAATAGGCATTTTTCATTCCTCCAAATAAAGTGTTTGTTAACAGCTGCATTTGACCAGAACACTCAAAGCTTTTACTAAGTGCAGGGCGCTCAGGTCTAGCTCCCATTTCCAGCTCTCTGCAAGACCTCAACAATCAGGCTGCTGCTTGGAGCAAACTAGAAAGGAAATTTGTTTGTAAGGCAAAGAACAAGCCACTGGCAGTTCGTCCAACAGTCGCATTCCCAGAACTGCCTCCTGCAATCTCATCCCAGCTCTGTAACACTGGCTACATTCCTCACCCGGACATTTCTAGGCTCAGATGAGAAGTGCTGCTCTGGGACCCCTTCCAATTCCCCGGGAAAGTTCAGGTTCTCATTTCCTCCAAACAATCCCTCTCCTTCTCCTTGTGCTCCTTACCTTATTGTCAACAGAAGTACAAAGGAAGGTTATCCCTACCAGCTCACTGTCCTGGCGGCTGTTTGCGGGCACCCAGAGCAGAGAGACAGGCTCTTTGATCTTTCCTTGCACTCAGGCTCCAACCCTATGTGAGGTGATGGGAATTCATTAGACCTGGAGCCACTTGGACTTCATTTTGCACTTTCCTCGCTCCTTACGGCAATTCCACCTGACTGACTCATCAGAACAAGGACTTTTAAAAAGTGCATTGGGTGCACAGGTCATTTGGCCCTGTCTCCCTCCAAAGCCCGGATATACTCACCCTCCCATATTTTTCTTGCTGCCAGTCGATTGCATGGTGCCCATCCTTGCAGGCTGCCCTCCATCCTGTGCAATACTGGGGGGACATGACCACCTCTGTCACCACTGATAGCTGAAGTAACCTATGGCACCATCATAGAATCACCAGGTTGGAAAAGACCTCTTGGATCACCAACTCCAACCATTAGTCATCATAGCCATACGAATCACGAGTGTCTCTGTGTTCAGCCCCTGCAGCTAGAGGAAATGTTTTGTGGCTGCAAACGATTTAATACAACTTGATGGAGGGTCTCTGGGTTTGGTTTTGCATTTTTTTCATGTGGTATATGGAGGAGTACAATGTCTGGGGGAAGGAGGTGGCTACAGAAAAAAAGTCTTACCACACAGCCGGTTTGGGATTTTGGAGGCAGGAGGAAGCGGAGGCTTTGCATACAGCGCACTCTGAAATTCTTCTTTATCACATTCACATTCCCCGCTAACAACAGAGGCATTTCTGACACAGCAGTGGCCAACTGGCAGGCGCACGCAGAGATCAAAGGCTTTCCTGCAGCTCCGTGGCTCTCCAGTGGATCGCTCTCCGCAGGTCAGGCCAATGCTTTGTGCTGTGAATTGTGTGACCCTCCTGAACCTGCTGAATCAGGACCAAAAAAATGTTTGTCCCATCCTTGCATCTGTAAAGTCTACAAAGAGCAAAGCTATTTTCATGAATTGCCAGTTATTCCTCCAAGCAAGCCAGTTTTCCTCCCACTTTCATTCACTTTGAAAGAATTACTAAGAGCCCATTCACTCCAACACTACAATGGGGCTGACAGGATATTCCTAATTTCTCTTCCAAATTCCCATCCTAGCTCTCGGATGTTGGCACACAATAACAACTAATCCAACGCATCATCTACTTGAAACCTGAGGTAATGATATTTCTAAAAGGTGCTGTTTAAGCAATGCTTCGCAGTCCATCAAAAACAACACCGGGCCTCAAAGAAAAAGAGGAAGCCCAGTTGTAACCAGACAAGGTGAGGAAAAACAATCAAACTAACCTGTCTTACACTTATAGCAAGAGCAGCCTGTGTTCTGTGATGACAGCACAGCTGTCACTGAGCACACAGGACTTTGGGAAGCTGACTTTATTAGCTGTGCTTGCATCTGGACTCTCCAGTCATGGACTGTTCCTGACCTGAGACTGCTGCAGCCTCCTGCATCACCAGCTTCTAGCTCCCATTCCCGCTGAGCCCTATTTTTCACCAAACAGGAAAGAATGGAGAGGAAATCCACAACTGAGAAACACAAGGACTGTTTTTCCTAAGACAGGATTGGATCACAGGATGCTTTGGGTTGGAAGGCACAAGAAAGCCCATCCAGTTCCAACACTCTTGTCACAGGCAGTGACACCTCCCACTGGATCAGGTCGCTCAGAGCCCCATCCATCATTTCTCCCTAAGATCTCATCACAATCTCCCCTCTTTCAGCTGAAAACTCTTCCGCTCATCCTGTCCCTGCCCTCCATGATCAAGAGCACCTCCTCAGCTTTCCTGGAACCTCTTTCAGTGCTGGGAACTGTTCTAAGGTCTCTCCAGAGCCTTCTCTTCTCTTCTCCAACTTCCAGGTTGGACAAGACCAACTGTCTCTGCCTGTCCTGAGAATGTGCTTCATCCCTCAGATCACCTTCATGGCCCATTTCTATGGGAGCTCAGTCCTGAGACCCACATCTTCCTGCTATTCAAAATTCAATACTCGGGGCCTCTCTGGTATTTTTGTGCCAATGGAGAAATGTAAAAAACTCTGCCAGTTGCTCTAAACCAGATGTTAGGGCCCACAGCCTCCTCAGCAGAGACACTGCTGACGTCTGATCACTTTTAGTTGCATCCAGATACGTCAGTCTATGAATAAGTTTCTGATACAAAATGTAAATTTCTCTTTTCTTCATTTCATGCTAATTTGCCTTTTTACTTTACATAATTAGTTTCTTCTCATTGGTATTTATGAATTTAAAAAAAAATCTTAATTTTTAGTCACTTCTTGTATATCTGGTTTGTCTTTAGCGAGCGTGGAAAGCAGCACAGCCATTTCCTTGTTGCACAAGAAACTCATAGAATCATAGGATGTTTTGGGCTGGAAGGGACCTTAAAGGCATCCAGTTCCAACCCCCCCCCCTCCCATGGGCAGGGACACCTCCCACTGGATCAGGGCCTCCATGCCCCATCCAACCTGGCCTTGAACCCCTCCAGGGATGAGGCAGCCACCATTGCTCTGGGCAGCCTGGGCCAGGGCCTCCCCACTCTCATCATGAAGAAATTCCTCCTTAGATCCAGTCTAAATCTGCCCCTCTTCAGTTTATACCCATTACCCCTCATCCTATCACCACAAGCCTTTATTAAACAGTCCTTCCTCAGCTTTCCTTTAGCCCCTTCAGGTACTTGAAGGTCGCTATAAGATCTCCTCAGAGCCTTCTCTTCTCCAGGCTGAACAACCCCAACTCTCAGCCTGTCCTTGAATGGGAGGTGCTCCAGTCCTTGGATCATTCCTGTACCCCTCCTCTGGACCTGTTCAAACAGCTCCATCTTCTTACGCTCAGGATTCCAAAACTGGACACAATCCTCCAGATGAGGTCTCACAAGAGAAGAATCAAGGGGCAGAATCCCCTCCCTTGCCCTGCTGGCCATGCTTCTTTGGATGCAGCCCAGGATAAGATGGGCTTTCTGGACAGTGAGTGCACATGGCCAGCTCATATCAAGCTCCTCATTACTCATCTAAGAATTATCACTGAAAGAACACATTAGCAAGGCCCTCTTTCGGATGTAACTCCAAAATAAGCGAGGAATGCAAGAGAAACTCAGCACATGTCCAAAATTCACCCTCCACATCATTCTCAGGAAACGAAGATATGGAGCCCACAAGACAAAAGGTGCACTCACTCATTGGAGAGGACAGAGACATGAGTGATAGAATCATAGAATCACCAGGTTGGAAGAGATCCACCGGATCATTGAGTCCAACCATTCCTATCAAACACTAAACCATGTCCCTCAGCACCTCGTCCACCCGCACCTTAAACCCCTCCAGGGAAAGTGAGTCAACCACCTCCCTGGGCAGCCTGTTCCAGTGCCTAAAGACCCTTTCTGTGAAGAACTTGCTCCTCATGTCAAGCCTGAGCCTCCCCTGGTGGAGCTTGAGGCCATTCCCTCTCATCCTGTCCCCTGTCCCTTGGCAGAAGAGCCCAGCTCCCTCCTCTCCACAACCTCATTTCAGGTAGTTGCAGAGAGCAATGAGGTCTCTCCTCAGCCTCCTCTTCTCCACAATAAACACCCCCAGCTCTCTCAGCTGCTCCTCATAAGACCTCTTCTCCAGCCCCTTCACCTGCCTCCTTGCTCTACTCTGCACTCGCTCCAGAGCCTTAACATCCTTCTTGTGGTGAGGGGCCCAGAACTGAACACAGGATTTGAAGTTCAAAGGGGCCATATCTCAGTATCGGGGTCAAAGCAATCCTCAGGACAGTCTAACCCACAACACCTCACAGGCATTTTTTTTTATCCCCCATCCTCTTCTACAGGATTGAATTCACAGCATGTGAAATGATTTGGATGCAACAGAAACCTCCCCAGGACTCAAAAAGTGAGTTTTCACTGTGCTCCATACAGATCAAAGGCTTTGTTTTCACTGATTTCTTTGCATTCAGTGGTATTTCTTCTTAATATCATCCCCTTCTCAAAATAATTTCATGTGATTAAATGTAGATGGTTGGGCGGTTATTTTTTCCTCTCTCATTCACACATCGACTCTGGATTACCAGGCTCTTTGCACAGGGAAAGCCACCTGCAAAACTGGCTGAGCAGAGCTTCTCTTCTCCCAGTAACTGGAGTTTAGGTTTTGATTCCAATTTGGTAGATTTGGGATAAACAATCGTATTTTCACACACACACCCCCAAAAAAAGAAGAAAAAATACAAGTTTAGTTAAAAATTGCGTATTCCAAGTCCCTCATAAGGCTCCTGGTCAACATGTCCTCACCAATGCAAGCGGGGTGGCACAGAAAACTGTTTTCTCTTTTGGGATGGTTGGTTGCTCCTTTCATTGCTTTGTCAATTCAAATAAAAGCAGTGACTCAAGACAAACACATCATCAAAAATTCTGTCTGCTTAGGAAAAGGTGTTTGATACTTCGAGACAGACTCAAAATAACCCATTTTTCAATATCCATTGGTTTTGTCACTGACTGGTAACTGGCATAAGGATAGAAGTCTTGTCTCATATGTAACATTAAATTAGGACCTGGTAGAAAGAGCAAAGCCTCCCTAAATCTTTAAGACCATTGGCCTGTATCAGACATGGTGTGACCAGCAGGTCCAGGGAGGTTATTCTCCCTCTGGACTCGGCACTGGTGAGACCGCTCCTCGAATCCTGTGTGCAGTTCTGGGCCCCTCAGCACAAGAAGGATGTTGAGGCTCTGGAGCGAGTGCAGAGAAGAGCAACGAAGCTGGGGAAGGGTCTGGAGAATAAATCTCATGACGAGCAGTTGAGAGAACTGGGGCTGTTTAGCCTGGAGAAGGGAGAGACCTCATTGCTCTCTGCAACTGCCTGAAAGGAGATTGTGGAGAGGAGGGAGCTGGGCTCTTCTCCCAAGTGACAGGGGACAGGACAAGAGGCAATGGCCTCAAGCTGTGCCAAGGGAAGTTCAGATTGGGCATTAGGAAAACATTTTTCACTGAAAGGGACATCAGGCACTGGCAGAGGCTGCCCAGGGAGGTGTGGACCCACCATCACTGGAGGTGTTTAAAAGACAGGTAGATGAGGTATCTAGGGATATGGTTTAGTGGCAGACAGGAATGGTTGGGCTCAGTCTCAGAAGTGTTTTCCAACCTGGTGATTCTGATTCTAATAGAATTTCATCAGTACGTTCATTGAATGATTAAAGAAATACAATCTGGAAATAACAAAATGCTATATCAAGCATAATTACATAGAAAATACATAAAGAATTTAACGCAAACACAGTGTTACTGTGCTGAAATCAACAGTTTATAACATCAGTTTACAAGAACATAATATGTACACATGTACCAAGCTAACCTACAAATCTCTGGAGGCAAAAAGGCATCAAGCAGAGCACAGAATAGTATTTCATCACTAGCCACCTCCTTGGGGCGATATTCTGCATTCTTGTCACATTTTATATTAAATATATTGTACCTAAGGGATGAGAAAGATGTAATAGAAACATCTTAGTGATTAAAAAAAAAAGTTATGTACTTTCTTTTGGGTTAATAGCTCATGAAATGCCTTCAAGGTCTCAACTTTGATTTTGTGATACAATGCTGGAAGCCAGGGAAACTAACATCCCACAAAGCCCCAGTAGTGTTAGAGATCCCAAGAGTGCATTTGGCCTTTAGTCTTCTTCTCTTTTTTCCCTTTTTCTTCTCTTTGTTTTCCCCTCTTCCCCAAGGCACAAGATCCTGTGCCCTTCAGACTATCAGACTGACCCGCACTTGCCCCAGAACATACAGCAGATGCAACGCACACACCAACCGATTCCTTCTTACCGTGGCTGGAGAACATTCCAGTGCTGCAGCAGTGCTGGTCTCCTTCTGCAAGGGAGCATGTGGGAATTCATTTAGAGCCTGACCAATCACAGATCTAAATTGAAAGTGTTAAAATTGTATACTTAAAAATGACACTGATCTGGTGGAGTGAGTCCAGAGGAGGCCACAAAGATTATCTGAGGGCTGGAGGTCCTCCTGTATGAGGACAAGCTGAGAAAGTTGGGGTTTTTCAGCCTGGAGAAGAGAAGGCTCTGCAGAGATCATAAAGCAGCTTCCAGTACAGAAAGGGGCTCCAAGAAAGCTGGGGAGGGGAACTTGATCAGGGAGGGCAGGGAGAAAATGAGAGGGAACTGTTTTCAGCTGCAAGAGGGGAGATTGAGATGAGATCTTGGGAAGAAATGTTTTGCTATGAGGATGGGGAGGCTCTGGCCCAGGTTGCCCAGAGCAGTGGTGGCTGCCCCATCCCTGGAGGGGTTCAAAGCCAGGTTGGATGGGGCTTGAAGCCCCTGATCCAGTGGAAGTGTCCCTGCCCATGGCAGGGGTGGGACTGGATGGGCTTTGAAGTCCCTACCAACTCAAACCATTCTATGATTCTATTATACCATCACTCAGCTTTTTAATAGCTGTTGATGAGACCAGGAGGCAAGGTTTCCCCTGAGGAGGTTCCAATCAAAGAGCAGGTACTGGCAGGAAAATACTTCCCAGGGAGCTCCCTTTGTTGCAGCAGTTTCCTTGCCTGTTAGAAGCTGGAGAAGGGCTTTTCCCCTGTACGATGTATCAGCTGCCGGGGTATCCAGAGCTGCCAGGGAACAGTCTTGGCAAAACAGGCATTGTATAGGGAAAAATCACCCTGGGGGTGATGTCCAGCTCATCTCTACTCCTGCCAACTCCAGCTCTGTCCTAAGTACAAGGCAAGAGGTTTTCTTCTCTAATGGGGCTTCTTTAGCCTGGAGAAGAGGAGGCTGAGAGGAGACCTCATTGCTCTCTCCAACTACCTGAGAGGAGGTTGTGGAGAGGAGGGAGTTGGGCTCTTCTCCCAAGGGACAGGACGAGAGGGAATGGCCTCAAGCTCCACCAGGGGAGATTTAGGCCAGACATAAGGAAAAAATTTTTCACAGAAAGGGTGATTTGGCACTGTCAGAAGCTGCCCAGGGAGGGTGTTGATTCACCTTCCCTGGAGGGGTTTAAGGTGCGGGTGGACGAGGTGCTGAGGGACACAGGTTAGAGATTGATAGGAACAGTTGGACTCAATGATCCGGTGGGTCTCTTCCAACCTGGTTGTTCTATGATCCTATGATTCTAATTAAACTAGAGGCATAGCTTTTTGGTTTGTTTTACGAACGCTATCTGGCCTTTTTCTTTTTCACCTGGTGAGTCTCCAGTGCATGTCAGTGCTGTCCCACATCAGTCAGGTCAGGGCTTTACAGCCTGTTCACTCTTTGTAGACCTTTGAAGTGGTTGTGGTGCTGCAGCCCTACACAGAACAAAGACATTCTCGTCCCTTGACACATTGCACCATGGAAGGATTACGTCTACCAGATGGATTGCAAAGTGAAGAATCGCCACAGACAAGAAGTAATTTATGGTTTCCATTAATTCCTGCCACCAACTGCACTAACCGGCATTTATCAGCAAAGAAGTATTTGAAGAATTAGTCACAGGAATAAAAATGACGGAGTAGGACCTCAGAATGAAAAGAGGATTATTACTGTTTAAAAATCAAAATTATATCGGCTCCTTGATAAATGCTTAGGTGCAGAATTTACAGGACACTCTACCCCCCAAAAAGAAGAGATTGAGATGAGATCTGAGGAAGAAATGTTTTGCTGTGAGGGTGGGGAGGCCCTGGCCCAGGTTGCCCAGAGCAGTGGTGGCTGCCCCATCCCTGGAGGGGTTCAAGGCCAGGTTGGATGGGGCTTGGAGCAACCTGATCCAGTGGGAGGTGTCCCTGCCCAGGGCAGGGGTGGGACTGGATGGGCTTTGAGGTCCCTTCCAACCCAAACCATTCCACGATAGGACATAAATGCAAAGTGTCTTAACTGTGGGTAACAGTTCTGATGGTCTGTGTGCTTTGGTGGGTACTGTCAAACTACTGCTTGTGTGAGACATTCTGCCAAGACCTAAGCAACGAGGAAAAATTGCCTTCAACCCTTATTGCCAGAAAGTTATTAATTTGTACAATTATTATTGGGAATTTCAATGTAAGAGGCAGATGAAATCCAGCCCCAGGACAAGCAGAGACAGCAGCACAAGCCCTCCCACACTTCCGAACAGCCCAAGTTCCCACGATCCCCCCTCAGAAAAGGATGTGCTTGAGTTCTGCTGCACTTGAAGGCGCTTTAACAGAGCCCCATAGAGCAAAGTGCTTATTTCTGACTGCAAAGCCACTGCACAGCCCAGCATCCCTCACCTCCATATCACCCAGACTTGTGTCCCAGGGGCTCTGCAGAGCTGGACTCCAAACACACGAGCTTGTTTGTCCCAAAACTCCTGGTGATTTCTACAAATTATCTTCAGAGCACCACAATCCAGGTTAAAAGATTATATCTACAAATATGGTGATATGAGAGAAATATTCCCTGTGGGTTTTAAAAGAATTACAGTCTTTCCCTGAACGATGGTTTATATCATTTTCGTAATGGAATGCAGCTGGCTTAATGAAGAGAAATATCCAAGAATAATTTATTCAGTGGCTGATGGGGGGAAGTATCCTCAATAATTTATATTCTATGAAACTTACCTATTGATGAAGGCATTTATTCATAAGAAATATGTTCAATAATGATGGTGAAGATTAATCAAATGTGTTACCGGTAATTAATTATTCCACTAATTCTAATTGAGATATAAAATGTCTTTTAGTTCTAGTCATAGAATCATAGAATCATAGAATTGTTTAGGTGGAATCGGACCTCAACACCCATCCAGTTCCACCCCGGCCATGGGCAGGGACACCTCCCACTGGATCAGGGGCTCCAAGCCCCATCCAACCTGGCCTTGAACCCCTCTAGGGATGGAGCAGCCACCACTGCTCTGGGCAACCTGGGCCAGGGCCTCCCCACCCTCACAGCAAAACATTTCTTCCCAAGATCTCACCTCAATCTCCCCTCTTGCAGCTGAAAACATTTCCCCCTCATCTTCTCCCTGCCCTCCCTGATCAAGTTCCCCTCCCCAGCTTTCCTGGAGCCCCTTTCCATACTGGAAGCTGCTCTAAGGTCTCCTTGGAATGTCCTCTTCTCCAGGCACAACCCCAACTCTCTCTCATGCTCTTGTCACACAGGAGATGCTCCAGCCCTCTGACAATCTCCATGGCCTCCTTGGGACCCCCTACATTTTCTCTATAAAGTGCACAGTGGAGTAATTATTCAGGTATTCATACTATAAATAGTTTGGCAGGTTTCATGAGCATAAAACAATATCAATTAAACCCATTTTGGCTAAAATTTGCATTGTTCTCCTTGACGTATCTTCTGCTTTCTAGTTATTTTGCATTATTAATTTGGAGGAAGGCTCACACAGACTACCAACAGGAATTTGACAGGAAATTAATGTAGACACTCTCCCCAGAGACTGTCGATGTCACTAAGCCCATTTTTCCTTACGCACAGTTAATGAATAATCATCACTTTGGCAATGGTTCCCGGAGCAGAGACTTGTACTTTGGTTCCTGTTAAATGCAGAGAAATAAAAACTGCCAGATAACGCAGGCATCGGAGTGGGAGGGAGGTGGGTTATCTAAAGAAAATTCATGAGTAAATACCCTCCAATGCTGTGAGTCACTTGCTCCAAAGTGTTAGGAATATTAATGTAGCTAACTTCAGCTTTATATACAAGTAACATGGATTCCTGTTCATTCTAACCATACCTCAGCGTCTCTTCCACATCCAAAAGCAGCGTTCCCTGCTCCCTCAGCCCTACCAATCCATCAATCCAGGGATTTACTTTATTCTTCCTTACTCAAGTTGCAGCACAACCTCTTTCATAGGTGTTTTCCCGGGATACCATCAATTAATTTATTACCAGCACAAAAGGTGAGCACTGGCAGTCATTTTCCTGTTGCTCTTTTGCTAAGGAGAAGCTTATTATTGGGGTAACCTCACAGTTAGAGAGATTTCCTTGAAAAATCTGAAACCGAGTGAGAGCTTAACGCTCTTTAGAAAACTGATTCAATTACACATTCTCTTGCTAATTAAAATAGAATACAGTCATAGAATCATTAAGGTTGGAAAAGACCTCTAAGATCATCTAGTCCGACTATCAACAAAACACCATTGTACCTGCTAAACCATGTCCCAAAGCGCCACTTCTACATATCTTTTTAACAACTCCAGGGATGGAGACTCCACCACTGCCTTGGGCAGCCTCTGCCAGGGCTTCACCACTCTGTCAGTAAAGAGAGTTTTCCTAATATTCAATATAAACATCTCCTGGAGCAACTTGAGGCCATTTCTTCTTGTCTTATCACTTGTTAGTTGGGAGAAGAAACTAACACCCACCTCACTACAACTTCCATTTAGTTAGTTGTAGAGGGTGGTGAGGCCTCCCCTCAGCCTCCTCTTCTCCAGACCAAATAGCCTCAGGTCCCTCAGCTACTCCTCAGAAGACTTGTTCTGCAGACCCTTCAAACCATCTTCATTGCCTAGATGCAGAACAGCCTTGCTGTGGAATGGGGTCTATTGTGGCTCTTGGAACAAGCTAAGCTTTTCAGGGAATCATAGACTCACTCCCTGCATCATCAAGACCAACCATTCCCATCAATCTCTAAACCACACCCCTCAGCATCTCATCCATCCATCTTTTAAACACCTCCCTGCGCAGCCTGTTCCGGTGCCCAATGACCCTTTCCATGAAGTATTTTTTCCTCATGTCCAGCCCCTGTCCACTGGGAAAAGAGCCCAGCTCCCTCCTCTCCACAACCTCCCCTCAGGTAATTGGAGAGAGCAATGAGGTCTCCCCTCAGCCTCCTCTTCTCCACAATAAACACCCCCAGCTCTCTCAGCCGTTCCTCATCAGGTCTGTTCTCCAGCCCCTTCCCCAGCTTCGTTGCTCTTCTCTGGACTCACTCCAGAGCCTCAACATCCTTCTTGTGCTGAGGGGCCCAGAACTGAGCACAGGATTCGAGGAGCGGTCTCCCCAGTGCCGAGTGCCAAGTACATGTCCCTCCTGGCTATGGTTTTTGCAGGCCAGCCTGGACTTTCCATAACACTCCTGCCATCTGAGCTGTGTGAAAGATGGTGAGACCAGCAGCAAATGCAGGTTGTGATGGGAATCCCGATCTCCACCCTTTCAGTGCAATGGGATCAGGAGGGCACAACAGCCATTTTCAGGATCAGAGCAATCCTTACAGGCAGATTCATAACATCCTCCCAAAGGAGAGACAGAACTACAGAATTACCTTTTCATTCCAGCAGCCAAAAGATGTAGTGAGACGGTAACCAATGGCCCACAACACAGTTATTATTAAGGCCCTGACTATGACAAAGATCAGCTGTCTCTAGTAAGCGCCAAATTAGACACTCTGGCTGCAGCAGCCCTCCTCCATGACCCCGTATCCAGAAAGGGCTCAGCTCTCCCTCCTGCTGTTTGATATCTGACCCTGAAGAACGGGCTTCACCTCTCCACGTGCTTTCTCTCCCGAGGGTACAGCACACCCGCTGCCTGGTGCTGAGCAGGGGATGAAGAAATAGCGGAGGCAAACGGTGCCCAGCAAAGGTTCTGGCCCATGCAGACACTGCCTTTTTGCAGGATGTGAAAGACAAATGTGGTTTTGAAGTTGAGTCATCGCTCAAACACGTATCTGTAAATTCAGCCCTCTAATCAGTAATAGCAAGAGCAGAAGAAATCAATCGCTCCAGCCCACTGGGGACAAGTAATCAGCTGTGGGCACCGCCCCATATGTGATAAGCTCTTATTGACGTCAGCAAGTCCAGGATTGTGTTTGGAGAGTTCAGTCTCCTCCCCAAATAAAACCAAAATTCAAACAAAAAGAGGTAAATATACCAAAGGATCCAGCTTATCCTGAGGTCTCCAGTGGGCACCCAAGTCCTCTCCATAATTCGTGGGCCAGCCCTCCTCTAACCTCTGCATTCAGCTTCCATCTCCCTGGGCACAGACCAGGGAACCGTTATCTTTGTGATAACTTCAGATAACAATCTGAATTTGTGCAATCTTTCACCTGTTTTTCAGACTCCCTTGCAAATATTAGCAAGCTTAGAGCCAAACCGGTGATTTTTTTGCAAGGACTGCAAGACAAAGTTGGCAGAGCTTGTCGAGATGTGGAAGATAAGATTCCAATTAAAATTATTTCCTTGAGGTAGCTCCAACGTGCAACTGAGGACAATGTTTAACCAAAGCCCATCCACTCTCCCTGCAAGAACACTTATCACTTGAAGAAAAAAAAAAAAAAAAAAAAAAAAAAAAAAAAAGGAAGTTTGTTTCTAAACTAATTTTGGAAAACAGTGGTCATGGAGCCATTCTGCCAGAGGTTGGGGGTCCCAGGCAACATCAATTCTCATTCAAGTGCGAGCAGGTGCCTTCCTAAGCAGAAAGCTGGCTACTGGAGAACAAGTCTTATGAGGAGTTGTAGAAGGACCTGGGGCTATTTAGCCTGGAGAAATGGAGGCTGAGGAGAGACCTCATCAACCTCTTCAACTGTCCGAAAGGAGGTTGCGGTGAGGTGGGCGTTGGTCTCTTTTCCCAAGGAACAAGCGATAGGATGAATGGAAATGGCCTGGAGTTGTGCCAGGGGAGGATTAGATTGGATATGAGGAAAAATGTCTTCACTTAAAGGGTTCTCAGGCACTGGAACAGCTGCCCAGGGAAGAGGCGGAGTCCCCATGCCTGGAGCAGAAGACTGAGTGCACAGAAACGCTCTCAAGCAAGCAGGGTCTGTCTGACTGCAGATCATTCCTCTCTTTTTCAGCTGAAAGCATTCACATTTGAAACAATATTTGTAGCTGCTCCCTCAACACCAACACAGAGACTTGGAAAAAAAGCAGTAATTACATAGAAGTGGCATTGGGAAAGCAGGAGGTAGAAAAGTACAGGGGAAAGTAGAAAGTGTATACGATGTAAAATTATTTATTGTTTAATTGATATACAGCAGGATATTGTTCTAATGGCTTGAAGGAAAAGAAATAATGATCAGTTAACTCATTATTAATGTTCATTTTCTTTTCCAGAATTGCCAGCGGGTTGAGTCAATTATTAAGTATGACAGCCGGGCTTTAATATATCAGCTATAGATTCCAGTCACAGCAGTCTAGTTCAATAATTGGGTTTCTTTCTGCTTCATTTTGACTAATGGCATACTTACAGCAATTATTAAAATTCATCATAGCACAGAAATAGGCCATTTGTAACCTCACCAAAAATGGCAGCGCAGCAGACCTCTGCTCATTATTTAGCAGCAAATTCAAACCAGCTACTCAGAAAACATCTAGCAGCTTCTCTGATGACTTCTCAACAGCCACAATGTGACCGTGGACATTGAGTGGAAGTCAACAGTGCTTCAGGCGAACCCAAGCACGTGCCATAGAATCATAGAATTGTTAAGGTTGGAAGAGACCTCTAAGATCATCCACTCCAACCATCAACACAACACAAACGTGTCTACAAAACCATGTCCCAAAGTGCCATGTCTACACATCTGTTGAACTCCTCCAGGGGCGGAGTCTCCATGGCTGCCATGGGCAGCCTCTGCTGGGGCTTCACCACTGTGTCAGTGAAGAAATTTTTCCTAATATTCAATCTAAACCTCACCTGGCACAGCTTGAGGCCATTTCCACTCATCCTATAATTTGTTACTCAATTGAATATATCAGCATCCACCTTGCCACAATCTCCACAACAGCTGCAGAGAGTGACGAGATCTGCCTTCAGCCTCCTCTTCTCCCAGCTAAAGAGCCCCAGGTCCCTCAGTTGCTCCTCAAGAGTCTTGTTCTCCAGACATTTCACCAGTTTCATTCCCCAACAGCAATGGGGTTGCTGTGGAACAGGGTCTGCTGTCGCTCCTGGAACAAGCTCAGCTTTTCTCTCCAGGATATGCTTGTTTTGCTGGCCAGGCTGGACTTTCTGTAACACTCCCGCTATCTCCCCAGCTCTGTTCCTCTTCTCTAGATGTGGGCACAGCTTTCAGTGTCTTTCTTGTAGTGAGGGGCCCAAAACTGAACCCAGGATTTGAGGTGCATCCTCACCAGCACTGAGTACAGGGCCACACTCCCTTCTCCTGCTGGCCACAAATAAATGGTGTCGATCAAATAGGCCGCTGTTGCTAAGAAAGGTCAGACTTTACAGGAAAATAAACTTCCTTCTGAAAATGCAGATTTACAGGGGATCCCTTAGCTGCAGGCAGTGGCTCGGCCATGGAAGGTCACCAGCAGCTGTGAAAAGTCGGATGGTTTACGACTAGATCAGACTGTTACGCTGAGTGTCCCTTTAGATGGCTGTAGGAGCCAAATGAACACAGCTTCTGCCCTGAGGAACCTGAAATCCTCCTTGTTGATCCAGCAGAATCATACAAAAATTTAACCTCCAACATGCGCATAGCTCTGCGTGAGCCCCCTAAATTTAAGACCTAAGGGTATCTAGGCACCCAGCAGAAGTCCTGCACGTTTCCACATCAGAGGATGTGGTTTACACTGGGACCAACAATTTGGCATGATTTCATGTGGTGAAAGATATAACCAATTTTAAAAATCCAGAATTAAAACAGAAAACTTGAGAAGAATCTGGTCTTTATGGGCGACTCTGGTCCTTATAGCCATGGGAAGAAGGATGAAAGGACGGCCAGCTGTGTGCTCACCAGAATCCCACCCTAAGTTTTGAACAGCCCCATGGCACGATGAAGGCATTGAAACCACTGTTGACTTGAAGTCTGCTCACAAGGGAAAAAAAGGACAGAATAATCAAATACCCAGTCACACAGAGATTAGTAAATGTGTCTCTCAACTCCAATAGATTTGTGCTTAACCATGACCAACATAAACCACCACAGGCTCCTCTTGTACCTATCACTTCAGCTCTGCTTAGGTGCCAGTTCCTGAAAACCAGTCCAGCAGCTGCTCCTGCTCCTAAGAACTGGGGATGGTTTGAGCCTGGCCGGAGGCTGGCAGCCTTCACTGCCACATATTTCTACAAGAGAAACCCACGTCACCACAGGCCAACAGAAGGGAGAGTGCTTCTGTTTGCACCTTAAAGCTGAAATGGGAGCAGTTTTGTTCTGAACAGTGTGGTTTTCCCCTTAAAATTGCCTAACACTAGAAGTACCAGGTTTAGTAAGTCAGTAAGTCTTAGACTGGTAGCTGAGAGAAACTAAAAAACTGGAAATGTAACAAAAACTTACTTCACAAGACCTTCCAGTGGCTCACTACTTGGGAGCTGAAGAGAAATCAGGTCTCAACGATTCTCATCCCCTACCTATTATCTAAGATGCAGTAGGAACCATTGAATGGTTTAGGTTGGAAGGGACCTGAAAGCCCATCCAGTTCCACCCCTGCCAATGGCAGGGACACCTCTCATGGGATCAGGGGTTCCAAGCCCCATCCAACCTGAGTAACCTGGGCCAGGGCCTCCCCACCCTCACGGCAAAACATTTCTCCCTCAGATCTCCTCTCAATCTCCCCTCTTCCAGCTGAAAGCCATTACCCCTCATCTTATCCCTGCACTCCCCAGCCAGCAACTGTCTTAACTTATTTGAGTTCACGTCATCGCCCCTTTCTCAGGTTCCAGGTCTGCTACGTGAGAAACCTTTCACGTACACCCGCAGCCACCCAGCCCCTCACTGGGAGGGTCCTGGCCAGGCACTGCCAGCTCTGCCTGGCCGAGGGATGTCACCTCCTATACACACACACCTCATAAAAGTGTTATAAACCACTGGCATTATAGTGGTGTGTTTGCATTACTCTAAAGTTATGTCACTGCTTCCATAATAAAATCATTCGAGAGGGTTGTAAGTCAGGTGTAAAAACCCTCTTTGGGCTGAAACTCAGCACATGCGTGTGCAGAAACACTCACAGCCTGATTTCTGGGAAGGGCAGAAGCGGGGAGAGGTTTTGCATTCCTTCTGAACCCTGGATTCTCTGTGGGGTTTCTTCATGGGAGAAGCTGCAGAGCTCCCATGAGGGCTGGAGGTGGGACAGACAAAACTGCCCTGTGCTACCATTCGCAGTCCTCTCCTTTCTCTCTCCCAGCTCTGGAAATGAAAGAGAAAGGGCAATTTGTCTGTCTGACTTTAGTGTCCCTTGGGTGAGGGATATGGGTTTTCCAAGCTTGCTCTAAAACTATGAGGGCACAAGGATGCTTTGGTCTCCCCTGCAGGTACCACAGTGCCGCTTTGTGGAAGCCCCGAGTCTAAACCCACCCCTGAAAGAAGCTTTTCTTTTGATTAGTCTGTATGTACCTGAACATTACTGCAAACTGCAGAGGAGAAATGCCTTTATGTAGCCAGGACTTCACTCAGACATAGAATCATAAAATCCCAGAATCATAGAATAATAGAATCATAGAAACATAGAATCATAAAATCATAGAATCAACCAGCTGGAAGAGACCCACCGGATCATTAAGTCCAACCATTCCCATCAAACACTAACCCACGTCCCTCAGCACCAAATCCACCCGTCCCTTAAACCCCTCCAGGGAAGGTGAATCAACCCTCTCCCTCAGCAGCCTCTGCCACTGCCCAATGACACTTTTTGGGGAAAAAAATTCTTATATCTAGTCTGAACCTCCCCTGGCAGAGCTTGAGGCCATTCCC
>WAAB01006353.1:1300-16510 GCA_013389865.1 Piaya cayana | reverse complement strand
AACATCCTTCTTGTGCTGAGGGGCCCACAACTAAACAAGGGATTTGAGGAGCGGTCTCACCAGTGCCGAGTCCAGAGGGAGAAGAACCTCCCTGGCCCTGCTTCTCATGCCATTTCTGATCCAAGCCAAGATGCCATTGGACTTCTTGGCCACTTGGGCCACTGCTGGCTCATGACTAGAGATTGCAAATCCAGCTACCAAAGGAGGTCCCTCTTGCAGGACACCCGCCACCTCAGCACAAGCATCAGAAGAAATCACACAACTGGAAACCACCTTCAACAGTGCTTGTATGGGGCTCCTAGGGGGAACGGGGGAGGAGGATTGAAGAAGCATAAAGGAAAACAGAGCCTCTTACTGTCTCTTGAAACTTCACCCAGCTTCTCATTTCAGGGTGAGAGCTCTCCTGCCAGGAGTGAGTAGGTCACCACAGCAGTCATGAGATCATTCGCAGCTGAAGGTGTTTAGTGTACTCAACCTTTCATAACACAACAATAAGTACATTCTCTTCACTCTTCCTTCACAGTCCAATAGTCTGTTACAAACAGCAGGCCAAACTGGAAGCAGTCAATTGCTGTGACATTTTGTTCCCCAAGTACCACAACTCTCCACCTTTATGTCAGCTTCCCTGTGCTTTGCAGGGCTGAAAATCCACATCTAGCCTGGGGGAGGGGACTCATTTCCCCACATGCTTCCACTCCTGCTGCAGCTGCAGCCCTCCTAGAGCCTAGATGATGAGCACACAGGAAGAAGCAACATACGGAAAGAACCACAATAACAAAGAATCATAGAATAGGTAAGAAGGGACCTTAAAGACCATTTAGCTCCACCCCTCTACCATGGGCAGGGACACCTCCCACTGGATCAAGTTGGTCCAAACCTCATCCAACCTGGCCTTGAACCCCTCCAGGGATGGGGCAGCCACAGCTTCCCTGGGCAACCTGGGTCAGGGTCTCACCACTCTCATCATGAAGAAATTCCTCCTTGTATCTGGTCTAAATCTGCCCCTCTCCAGTTTATATACATTGTCCCTCATCCTATTGCTCCAAGTCACTCCCCAGCTTTCAGCCCCTTCAGGTACTGGAAGGTCGCTAGAAGGTCTCCTCGGAGCCTTCTATTCTCCAGGTTGAACAACCCCAACTCTTTCAACCTGTCCTCATATGGAAGGTGCTCCAGCCCTCGGATCACCCTTGTAGCTTCCTCTGGACCCATTCCAACAGCTCCATCTCCTTCTTATGCTGAGAACTCCAGAACTGGACACAATCCTCCTGACGAGGTCTCAGAAGAGAGGAACAGAGGGGCAGAATCCCCTCCCTCACCCTGCTGGCCACGCTGCTTTGGATGCAGCCCAGGACACATTTGGCCTCCTGGGCTGTGAGTGCTCATTGCCGGCTCATGTTGAGCTTCTCATCAACCAGCACCCAAGTCATATTACATGTTACCATATTATCTAGTAATAAAAAAGGGAATGTGGTTGACAATAGGGGTATTCTTATGTGATCACATGCAACCATATTTAGTGATATTAGTGGCTTGAGCATTACTATCTATCATCCCAACTAGAAATTATCTGGCTTTCTGGTTACACACATCATTGGAAGCGCATCACAGCTCTGTCTTTTCATGGTACAAGCAGCAGCAGGATCTCGATGAGTATTACACGGAGCAGATCCCGAGCACAGCAGTTTGCTCCAGCTGCCAACACTGGGTGATCCCAACCTACAAGCTTCCAAGGGATAAATTATGAAAAGTATCATTACAGCAGGAACTCTGCTGGTTATCATGAGATAATCATCACGCATCTGTATTTATGAGACACAAGGCATAGTCTGGTGCTTCCTATTCCCCGGTGACATGATCTCATAACCACACGTCCCTGGAGCTGCCCCGTGGCTGCTGTTAATGGATCGCTTTATGGTGGGGAATATGCATTTTTATGCTGGAAGAACATGACATTGGCAGCTTGTAGCTGTAGTTTATGCAAAGTTGTTAGTTTCTTGTAAACAGCTTTATTTTCCTTCAGTGGTAGGGACCCAGGAGACCCCCCGTATAGCAGCAGAGCGGAGAGCATCTTGCAGAGCAGTAGCAGGGGAAGGATGGACCTTCCGGTGTGGGCAGAGCGCTCCCATGACGATTGTTTAAATGAAGACGTGCACTGAATACGTGAGGCAGATTAGATCAGAAACTCATCTGTTGTGTGAATGAACTCCCTGCTCTCTGTGTTGCAGAGGTTTCCAGGCATCCTGCTGTGGGGCTGAGCTCCTGTAAAGCTAAGAACTCTTCCCAAGTGGAGGGAGAGCCATGTTGCCCAATCCCTGGGTCTCTTTGTAACGGCCCGGTCATTCCTCACAAGCTACAGCTCTAGCCCATTCTTCTGCCTTTTCTTCATGATTAAAACGGTCCTTTTACCCTTCACTCAGAGATCTATTGATACACAGACCCACACATCAGCTGTGGAAACCACCCATATCCAAAAGATCCACCCAATACACCTGCCGTTCATGCACCTCTCCCAGTGTGAGACCCCAAAGTGGAGCAGGGAGGAGAACCTGCAGCAACCAAGGATCAAACCATAAATCAAACACTCTCGGGACTCCTGTCAGCTCAGGCAGACATGGGACATCTTTCCACTCAGCCTGTCCTGCTCTTTCTCACCAGTGAGGAAGGACAGTGCCCATCCCTCATACATGGTGCAGCCGAGGATGCTAGAGCTTGCACTCCAGCTCCCTCTGATCATCAGGCTGGTGTCTTGGAGCACCATAACCAGGACCACAACCACAGTGTTCAAAAGCTTCTGGAAATATACAGCAATATTTAGGTACCGTTCTACACTAATCTCTTATTTGATGATGCTCTTCCTGGTACGTGTGCTGGGTGAACCCAGGCTGTGGATGCATGTTGAGCAGAGCAAAACCTTTAGGGTCAGCTGCCTGAGGGCTGCGAGGAACCCAGCTCTTCACAGTTACTGCTGTCTTCTGCCTGCCCTGCAACTAAAATTTTGCAATTTTTTGCATTTTCTCCCCTCTTGTTTTTTCTCCTTTGTCCCTCAGCCACACCATCAACTCCTTGGCCTTTCTTTGTCTCTCATCTCCTCTGGAAGTCACAGATTTTTCCGTCCCCTTCCCAGGGAAAGCACTGTGGGCTCCTTCTCCTTCCTCAGTCCTCATATACAGTTTATTCTTTCCACATGCTGGGAGATACGCTGGAGGGTGAGGTGAAGAAAGCAGCAGAGAGCAGATGAAGACAACCCTATACTTGGCTGTATCCAAAGCAGTGAGACCAGCAAGCAAGGGAGGGGATTCTGCCCCTCTGCTCCACTCTTGTGAGACCCCATCTGTAGCCCTGTGTTCAGTCCTGGAGTCCTCAGCTCAAGAAGGACATGGAGCTGTTGGAGAGAGTCCGGAGGAGGCCACGGAGATGATCTGAGGGCTGGAGCATATGAGGACAGGCTGAGAGAGTTGAGGTTGTTCAGCCTGGAGGAGAGAAGGCTCCAGGGAGACTTTAGAGCAGCTTCCAGTACTGCAAGGGGCTCCAGGAAAGCTGGGGAGGGGGTCTTGATCAGGGAGAGGACGAGGGGGACTCGTCTTCAACTGAAAGAGGGGAGATGGAGCTGGGATCTGAGGAAGAAATGTTTTCCTGGGAGGGTGGGAAAGCCCTGGCCCAGGTTGCCCAGAGAAGTGGTGACTGCACGATTCGTTCTAAGCTACCCAAACTGTTCTATGATTCTCCACACAGGTCAAAAATCAGGAGGGTGCTTAGTTATGGGGCTTATTTTTCATTCCAGTTTTACCTCCCGTTCCTTTCCCAGCAGCTGAGGAAATGCTGCAGAGGCTGCCTGAACCCTATTCCTTCCTCCCATGCAAAACTCCTACAAACTTCTCAGAGAAGAAAAGAGATCTCTGGCCCGGGCTCCAGTACACCCAATCCTCTTCCTCTCACAGCAATACTGCTCACAGTAGGATTTTTCCTCAAAGCAACACTGCAGCTCTCTTGCAGCAAGATAATCCTGCAGGATTTTGTGCTGTATCCACATCCAGGCAAGGACAATCATTCACGGCATCGCAGAGAAAGGTGGTGGCTGCGGAAGCTGCCCATGAAGCACCTGTTTCACATATTGTCTCTTACCTGCTGATTTGTTCTGCTTCTTTTCCCACCCTGGGCGATCCAGTGTGCCTGCTTTCTTCAGCATCTGCAGTCACATGCAGCCTTCCCTCCAACTGATGCATGTGGGTGCACGTCAGGAGTGTCTGATGAGTGGGGCTGGGGAAGCTGGGGAGAGAAAACCCATCTCATACGATGGAGGAATTTATAGAATAGAACCATAGTGAATATAG
Source organism: Piaya cayana (assembly GCA_013389865.1). Lineage (NCBI taxonomy): Eukaryota > Metazoa > Chordata > Aves > Cuculiformes > Coccyzidae > Piaya > Piaya cayana. The sequence continues at coordinate 12,179 of WAAB01006353.1, read as the reverse complement.
AATATATAGAATAGAACCACTCTTCCAGTAAAGAAATTTTTCCTGATGTCCAACCTAAACCTCCCTTGGCACAACTTCATAGAATCACCAGGTTGGAAGAGACCCACTGGATCATCGAGTCCAACCATTCCCACCAATCTCTAAACCATGTCCCTCAGTACCTCGTCCACCCGTGCCTTAAACCCCTCCAGGGAAGGTGAAACAGCCCCCTCCCTGGGCAGCCCGTTCCATTGCCTAATGACCCTTTCAGTGAAGATTTTTTTCCTAATGCCCAGCCTAAATCTCTCCTGGTGGATCTTGAGGCCATTCCCTCTCATCCTGTCCCCTGTCCCTTGGGAGAAGAGCCCAGTTCCCTCCTCTCCACAACCTCCTCTCAGGTAGTTGGAGAGAGCAATGAGGTCTCCCCTCAGCCTCCTCTTCTCCACGATAAACACCCCCAGCTCTCTCAGCTGTTCCTCATAAGACCTCTTCTCCAGCCCCTTCACTGCCTTCATTGCTCTTCTCTGGACTCGCTCCAGAGCATCAACATCGCCCCTGTCGTGCCCTGACCTCAGGGCTGAGCCATGGGATACAGCTCAGCAAGGAGACTTGTGAGAGGTCATGGAGTCAGCTGGGTTCTCCCCAGGCAAGAGCAGAGCCCTGTGGTGGGATCCCGAACCCAAATGCAACATCAGGAGGTTGCTCAGATGGATCCCCACTCAATCAGATGCTACAGAGGTGCCTGCACAAGGGGACACCTGGCAGAGAAGGTCCTGAGGGCAAACACACAGGGGCAGACACCTGCAGCAAGCCTCACGCTGCAAGAAATGGAGCGACATCTGTGTTTTACCCCAGGCAGCCACATGTACTGAACCAGCCTGGCCAGGAGAGCACAGAACAGATTTTCCCAGGGGGAAGAGAGTCTCAGCTGAGATATCTGAGCACCAACAGCGATGCTGCTCGCTGCCAACCAAGCACCTTCCCCAGGAAGCCTCTCATGGTTCTGCACAGGGAGCAGGGCAGGGGTGCAAAGGGAACTGAGCGTAGGAGGGTGGTGGCAGAGCATCCCATTCCACCATGGCCAAGCACCAGGAAGAAAGCAAATAGCAATAAAAACGTTCCTCACAAGACCTCACCTGAAGCTCTGCATTCAGTTCTGGAGTCCTTAGCACAGAAAGGACATGGATCTGCTGGGGTGAGTCCAGAGGAGCCCACAGAGATGATCTGAGGGCTGGAGCATCTCCCGTGTGAGGACAGCCTGGGAGAGAATTGGGGTTGTTCAGCTTGGAGAAGAGAAGGCTCTGGGGAGACCTTAGAGCACCTTTACTGAAAGGGGCTCCGGAAAAGCTGGGCTCTTGATCAGGGATTGCAGGGAAAGGATGAGGAGAGACGGTTTCAGCCCATCCAGTTCCACCCCAGCTATGGGCAGGGACACCTCCCACTGGATCAGGGGCTCCAAGCCCCATCCAACCTGGCCTGGAACCCCTCCAGGGATGGGGCAACCACCACTGTTCTGGGCAACCTGGGCCCGGGCCTCCCCATTCTCATAATGAAGAAATTCTTCCTTATTTCTAATCTTAATCTTCCCTCTCCAGTTTATAGCCTGAGCTTGTGTTTCTTCACGGGGCTGCCTCCTGCTCCCCAGGATATTCTGAGTCTACAAAAATCACACTCGGATGATATAAAAGAGGTGATAAACCAGGAATGAAAAATTTGTTATCAGGAGACAAATGAGCAGATAAAAACAGGAATGGCTGAACAATCAATCCACACAGTGAAAAAAACTGGTCATCAACAAATCCTGCTACCTGGAACCTGCTTTTCTAAAAGAACCAGGTTTGGGTTTTTTTTTTTTTCTCATACATAATAAATTAAATTTAAGGATATCTACCAAACATGGAAGAACTCATTTAAAAAATCCCAGTTTATTCAGTATTGTTTGGGAACCTCAGCCAGGCAGCCCCAAACCCCTCTGGGGTGCACATTGCTCACATTAAGAACCACCCAATGGCATTGGTGGTGACGCTGGTTTCATCCAATCATAGAAACACAGAATGGTTTGGGTTGGAAGGGAGCTTTAAAGCCACTGTGTGCCCCAAACTGCCACACGTGAAGCAGACTTAGATTTCAGGGTCTCATTTTCTCTTCAAGCACTAGCAAACACAAAGTTTGAGACACACACAAAACCCAACAGTGGCAGTGGGCCATCCACAACTCCTCTGGGACACTTGGGTCAGTGTTTCACTACCCTCGGTGTAAAAGCCTCAGGTCTTCAAAGTCCCTTCCAACCCAAATCATCCCATGATTCTATGGAGGGAGCTGGGCTCCTCTCCCAAGTGACAGGGGACAGGATGAGAGGGAATGGCCTCAAGCTCCACCAGGGGAGGTTCAAGCTCAACATAAGGAAAAAAATTTCCCAGAAAGGGTGATTGGGCACTGTCAGAGGCTGCCCAGGGAGGAGTTTGATTCACCTTCCCTGGAGGTGTTTAAGGGATGGGTGGATGAGGTGCTAAGGGACATGGTTTAGTGTTTGATAGGAATGGTTGGACTCGATGATCCAGTGGGTCTCTTCCAACCTGGTTGTTCTATGATTCTATGAATGTGACATGACACAAAGGGGAAAGAGAGGTCAGCTCTTTTGTGCTGCATACCTCTGTCTCGACTTTCTTTCAGGCTACTTCTGCTTAAAAAACCTTCAGTGTTTACATACTTTTCCAGTTGGGTGTAAAAAGAAGAAAATTATATGTGATAGCTTTGATGGGAAAGGGAAAAGCCCCAGCACAACCATGTTGTTCCTGCAAAGAACAAATAAAATGCTTTTGCCAATGAGCTTGGTACATGAAGGTCCATGAGGTTCAGGTTTCCTGCCAAAGTTTGATGTCGCCCATCCAGACAAAGGCGAAGTATTTCTCTAATAAAAAAAACAAACCCAGGAACTCTGATAGAAACCTGGTTTGAGTTGTAACCAAGGTAAATGCAGATGTGAAACAGAAAACAGCCCTGAAGTTGGACTTGGCTGTGCAGCCAAATTACCTGAAAGCAAATCCCTCACAGTTATTGTGGGCATCGTAATATGCGTTTGTTAACTTTGAAACGCATAATGAAAAATGTCTCTTTTCCTACAAAGACAGCTATATCGTTGCGTAATGAAGAGCAGATGTCAAAAAGTATTTCAAAGATGTGAAAAAGAAAACATTGAGAAGCAGAGCAAAGGCTACACTCGCTGACTTTGCTGGAGCTGCTCTCGTCTCCCTGACAAACATTTACCCTACATGTGTTGTCGCTTGGCTTTAATTTGAGAGTGTGGTCCCCGGGAGCTCCAGCATGTGCAGGCTGGGCTCCTCCACCCCCTCCACCACACTGGAACATCACGAGCGGGGAAAATCTCCCCTTAGTGCAAGTGGCAGCATAGAGCCCCTCCTTCTGAGGGGAGCTTGAAAGCCAGATGGGAAGGAAAACTCAAAGAATAAAGTCTGTGGTAGAGGATGAGAAGATACATAGCAGGGACTCAAACCATGCTCTGGGCTCCGGGCAGCCTCCCCAGCAGCATTCATCCTCATCCTCCCTCCTCCGCAAGCCCAGCGGGGGCCAGGGCAGGTAGCCAGGACTCTCCCACCAGGAGAAAAGGTCTGGATCCTCATCGGATGTATTTCAGCGGGCTCGCGTTGGCTACAGGCACCACCGCCATGTTACACCGCTGAGGAACCAGCTCATTTTTTAAACCGCAAAACTGAGTTCAAGCACAATTTTATTAGAGGGCTGAATTGCAGCCAACTGTTTATCTGGTGTCTGGCTGATAAAGAATTGGCTGAAATGTATAGAATCTGCCATTAATAAAGGCAATTTATGATGTCTCCAGGAAAGACACGACCGCTGCTGGCTGAGCTCACGGTGCGCTCAGCAGAGGCCAGGGAATTAGTCGGTACAGAGACAAGACTTAATTCATTTCTTGTCCCTAAATGCTGGTGATTTAGGTCAGGCCCAAGGCAAAAGCCAACGTATATCTCAAGGCTCCATGTCAGAGCTGCCAAGGCTTTGCTATGCGAGCTCAGTTGCTTTGATACAACTCAGTGCCCCAACTTTATAACTGCAGAGACGCATCCAACCACACTCCAGCTAAAGTGATAAGTCCTGCACCTGACATGATAGAAGTACGAGTTTAATTTCACATAGAATCATAGAACAACCACGTTGGAAGAGACCCAACGGATCATCAAGTCCAACCTTTCCTATCNCCCTGTTACCAGCTACCTGAAAGGAGGTTGTAGAGAGCAATGAGGTCTCCCCTCAGCCTCCTCTTCTCCAGGCTAAACACCCCCAGCTCTCTCAGCCATTCCTACAAGCTGAAGTGCAGCAGGACACGGCCCATAAACACCTTTTCAGAACTGGAAGCACTGAGATCAGAGAGAGAAAACCCAGCACACCGTGTAGTCCACAGCCCCGCTCTGCTCTCCTTTCTTTTCTCGCTGCACTTTGGTGATTTGTGAGCTGGCACAAAAGTGTCTTTGTGTTTCCCGTTTGCCCAAACGCCAGGATTGCAGCTCCAGACAGAGCTCAGTGCTCTCTGCAAGGAGCTGCTCAACACCTCAGCGCAAAACCCTGCGAGGAGAAACAGCACATGCAAGCTGACAAGAAGCTGAATATGCAGGAATAACTTCCAGTTCCATTCATGATACCTGATCAGAATGGAATTAAAGGAAATATTTGGCAAACGTTGTCGTATTTAAATCCAGCTTAAAGGTCCATATCACATTGCCTATAATACATTTAAAATTCACACTTACCCTTAAATGGGATGTATACAAATCAGATCCTTGTGTAAGCTCTGCGTATTTAAGGTGCCTATTCTTTAAACATACATATACTTTATAGTTCAAATTTATCCTCTGAAAAATTCCGCAGCCGTAGCTGAAAGCCCAGAGATATTTCTTTTTCAGGTCCTGTGATGAATGAGCTCCAGACACAGGACTGTTTCACAAAGTATCAGCAGTGCCAGAAGTCTTCAGCCAAAGAAAAATTCCAAGAACAATTATGAGGATCTAAATATCAAAGTCCACATTCTGCCATATTCCAAGCAAAAGAGAAATTTATAAATGCATGGATAAATCACTTTAAAAGTACATGTCAGAAGACATTAAAAGGCAGGCATCTAAAATAATTTCTAAAATATTTCTGAATGAGTAATTTTTGGACTGTCTTTTCAGGCGCTAATATAATATCGCTGTGATTTACTGCTGAAGGATCCCAATATGCTTACTCATTTTAACACAGAATTTTAACATAGAGTTTAACTCCCCTGGATAATCTGACTCTGTAACAGGGTGAAATTCATAGGAGACAAGGCAAATAACAGCAAACATTGCACAATCTCACTGAGAAGTGTCTCAAAACTCATCTAGGTGCTTTTCTTTCTCTCTCTCTCTCTCTCTCTCTCTAACTCCACCTACCTTGAGCCACCCCAATACATCCAACCAGACAGGACAAAAATTCCTGGCATCAAAGGTGACACCCCTGTGAAAATTTGGCTCCAGATATAAAGTTACCCAGAAGAATTTTTCCCCTGACGGCTCCTGCCAACCGTCTCAGCTCCCAAGTCCTCTTCCTGGTCTGTCCACTCTGCTCCACACCTTCATTTCCTAGAAACCTTCTGGTGCTGGGATCCCTACACTTGCCTGAGATGGGCTGGAATTCAAGTCCGAGCATTTCCAACCTGCAGTCCTAACGTTGCTGATCTCCAAAGGGGCCTGAGAGCAGGCAGAAAGCTGAGCTCTGTTAAACAACAACATCTGAAGATGCCAACAGATGGACCGCTGAGTGTTTAGGAGCTTGGGCAATCTCCTGCTATCAACTGCATCTAATCCACGGCAGTGGTGGACACGAATTACAGAATCACTAGGTTGAAAGAGACCCACCAGATCATCGAGTCCAATCATTCCTACCAAACACTAACCCATGTCCCTCAGCACCTCATCCACCTGCACCTTAAACTCCTTCAGGGAAGGTGACTCAACCCCCTCCCTGGGCAGCCTCTGCCAGTGCCCAATGACCCTTTCTGGGAAATATTTTTTCCTGATGTCCAGCCTGAACTTCCCCTGGTGGAGCTTGAGGCCATTCCAATTCCATGAGTCCCATCTGCAGAGAGAAGAATTTGGCTCATTTTGAACTCAAGACAAAACTTGACCCACGGTGTATCTGCTGCTTTCCTGGGCACAGTGCTGCTGCCATGGTTTTTCTCCCAGATACCTTGATCCTGATGATGCTCAGTCATTTCTAACCACAGTGAGGCAGGCAAAACACCCAGGGGAAAAATGCAACAGATCAGAGCCCTGAAGACTCTCCTTGATTTAGCTCTCATACACAGGGACCCCTTGGGTATTGAGGGGTGACTGAGACCACTCTCGGTGGCATCCAGGCAGAACAGCCCAAATGGTGGGTATTTCCGTGCCAAAATCCCCACAACCAAATGTAACTATAACCTTTTTTGTTACCATTGATGAGAAAAGATGTTGATTAATGTCCCCTCCCTGGAAGTGTTCATGGCCAGGCTGGATGGGCCTTGGGTAGCCCGATGCAGTGGGAGGTGTCCCTGCCCGTTGTACAGGGGTTGGAAGTGGATGATCTTTAATGTCCCTTCCAACCCAAACTATTCTACGATTAAAAGGCAACAAATATCTCAGTGCTGAGGCCATTAGCCAGTGACCCAGTCTGTTTAAATAGAAATATATTACAAGACTTAAGTGAACCATGATAGAAAAATGAAGTCATTGAATCATCTGGTTTGGAAAGACCTTTCTTATCATGAAGTACAACCATACCCGTCCACTACTAAACCAGACCCCTGAGCACCTCGTCTGCCCATCTTTTAAATGCTTCCGAGGATGGAGACCCAACTGCCTCCCTGGGCAGCTGTTCCAGTGCCTGAGAACCCTTTCAGTGGAGATATTTTTCCTGATATCGGATCTGAACTTCCCCTCATGCAACTTGAGGCCATTTTCTCTCATCCTATCCCTTGTTCCTTGAGAGAAGGAATCCACCTCATCACNTGTCTTGAGGGGCCCAAACCTGAACCAAGGATTTGAGATATAAAACTCACATATCAAATCATTAAAAAGCTTTATAACAGCACTATGTTTGAAAACAACATTCCACAACATCACTAGTTGATACATTTAGTAAAAACAATGTTTGTAAACAACACAGTTTTTCAAACTTGCTTTATAAGCTTTTGTCCCCGTGGCATTGGTGGTTTGCATTCACACACTGCATTCACCCCGTGGGCATCCCTTGGGAAAGCATGAGATACCAGCATAAAGGGAAAGAGCCTCTTAAACCACACAGCCAAGCCCCCAGGACTCCATGCGGGGGTCTCCCCACATTCGGGGCTGTGGGCTCTCTCGGAGCAGCCCAGGTCCTGCGCCACGGCACAGCCAAGCAGCCCCCGCACCAGTCGCTCTTCTCCAAGGGTGGCACGTTGGCTTTTTACAGCTCATTAAACTGTGCTGATCCAGACGCCTTCCCTGTTCCTGTTTGGGGAGGGGGGGATATTTGATTGTTTTCCTTTTAATTTTGTGAGCATATGCTGAACCTATTGAACATATCCACTTAAGGCTGCTTTCATCGCATATTTAACTCGAGTTTGCTGCCCTCAAGCTTCCTCCCCTTGCATTAGCTGCGCTTAAATGAGAGCAGATACAGCACTAAATATTATTCAAACTGCACAGAGATTGCATTAGCAGCTGGGGAGCTGCACTAGCTCAGGCTGCAAGCAGCGTTCCCAAAGAGAGAAACCAGCTCAAGTGCAAAAATACAAATAACCACTTTGGCAGAGAAGCCTGAGAAATGTAATGAGAGGTAAGCCTACAGGGAACGCTGCCTCAGAAAAACCCACCTATTATCTGGTCTGACACAGCAGAGTTTGGTGCAGCCCTAGAGCAAGTTTTAAAGACAAAGCCAAATTCTCTCCTAATAAAACTCCTCCTTCTCCCAAGGAACAAGCGATAGGATGAGATGAAGTAGCCTCAAGTTGTGCCAGAAAGGTTTAGATCAGATATTGGGAAAAAAGTCTTTATTGAAAGGGTTCTCGGGCACTGGAACAACTGCCCAGGGAAGAGACTGAGTCCTCATCCTTCGAGGGATTTACGATGAGTAGATGAGGTGCTCAGGGATGGGTCAGCAGTGGACAGGGATGGTCAGACACGATCTCAAACAACTTCTCCAACCAAACGACTCTATGAAATGAACACAATCCACATTTAGCACTGCTTCTGTATTTGATTGGGGCCTGTACAAAAGCAACCACGCTCTACACATTTTCATACACGGACAATTACAACCCACCCATTCTTGACATTCCCTTTTTCCAAGTAGCGTTATATTCTGAGTTCCCCTCCTTTTTTTACCAGAAGCTTTAGGGCTACAAATCTCAGGCATCCATCAGTCAACAATACATTCCCCAGCCGACTGTCTTTCAAACTCGAGCCTCAAGAGACCTCCGCACTAAAACATTTCCCAAAACAACTGAAAAGCTGCTCAGCCTACAGGAAAAGAATTCACCGCAATTATATCAACGGAAATTAATAAAGCTATCATGCATTTCTAAGTGAAAGAGTGTTGGCGGCATTCAGCAAGGAAATGTGCAGAGATTCTTTCTGACCAAAGGACAGAAATGCTTCCTAGGAAGCAAAAAATGTGCCAGTTGCCTCGCAGCTCCAGACCCTACCAGTGGGGTTCATAAGTCTGGGCTGCGACATTCACCTGCCTTCAGCCAAATCTATTAGTTTTCCTCTCTTTTAAGCTCCGTGAGGTTCTTTGCGATTCTATTATTCATATAACAATACCAGATTTTCCACATTAAAGGAGAACCCATGCTACGCTCCAGGCTTGGGGAAGAGTGGCTGGAAAGCTGCCCAGCAGAAAAGGACCTGGAGGTGCTGGTCGATGGAGGCTGAACATGAGCCAGCAGTCACCCAGGTGGCCAAGAAGGCCAAGAGCATCTGGCTTGGCTCAGCCTTGGGGTGGCCAGCAGGAGCAGGAGAGTAAGTAAAGGACAAAGGTTACCAAGCCTGATGGAGGCTCTAACAATATGCATGAACTTGACTGGTCACTAACACACAAGAGCACCCAACAAAAACAGTTTTTAATTCTGTGGGGTCTTCTAAAGTCAACCTGCCCTGGGCTGCACACAAAGCTGTGGGACCAGCAGGGCAAGGGAGGGGATTCTGCCCCTCTGCTCAACCTGAGTGAATTCCCACCTGGAGTCCTGTGTCAGTTTCTGGAGTCCTCAGCACAGGAAGGACATGGAGCTGTTGGAGCTAGTCCAGAGGAGGCATGAAGATGATCCAAGAGCTGGAACAGCTCCTGTACAAGGACAGGCTGAGACAGTTGGGGTTATTCAGCCAGGAGAAGAGAAGGCTCCAGGAAGACCTCAGAGCAGCTTCCAGTATTGAAAGGGGTTCCAGGAAAGCTGGGGAGGGGAACTTGATCAGGGAGGGCAACTTAATCAGGGAGGGCAGGGAGAAGATGAGGGGTAACAGTTTTCAGCTGCAAGAGGGGAGATTGAGATGAGATCTTAAGAAATGTTTTGCTGTGAGGGTAGGGAGGCCCTGGCCCAGGCTGTCCAGAGCAGTGGTGGCTGCCCCATCCCTGGAGGGGTTCAAGAACAGGTTGGATGGGGCTTGGAGCCCCTGATCCAGTGGGAAGTACCCAGGCCCATGACAGTGGGTTGGCACTGGAAGGGCTCTAGGGTCCCTTCCAACCCAAACTGTTTTGTGATTCTAAGATTCTGGCGTGGCTCTTTCTTCGAGGCACTGAGCACTAAGATTGGGTATTTGCTTTTGCCTGGAGAAGGGCAGCAGTGCCATCACTCCTTGGACACGGCTTCAGCTCCAAGTAGAATCAGAGTCAGGGCAGTACTGTGGCTATTTACAGTGCAAAATAAAACAATATATTGCATTGAAGGCTACGTTAAGCCAACAGAAACACAACCCCTGTTTGGCATTTTAAACATGTAATGATTAATTTCCTAATAATAATAATAAGACAGCGTCCTCTAGTGGTTAAAGCACTGGACATGGAGCTATGAGACCAGCAGCCCACACTTTGCTCCACCAATATCTTCTATGTAGCTTTTTGCAACTCATATCAGATGAGTTCTATGAAGCCACAGAGATGTTAACATGCCTTTGATCCAACAGGAATAAAGAACTACTCGAGCCCAGAGTGCCCAGCTTCTCAGAAATTTGGATCCCAGTCAACACCTACTGGTACCCTACTTGCAATATTTAGGACTTTCTAGGGTCTTTTTATTCTTTAAAGAAGTCACAAAAATACAGACACACCTCCCAGTGCTAGCACAGCACTTGTGTAAGGACAGAACAGGCAGGATATTGGAAAGCACATAGACAACCCTTCCACTGAGCCACATGGAGAAGATGTTGGGTGGCCCAGAATGCAGAATTTTCAAGCTTCGCTTCCCAAATTTCAGATTAAAATAAAAAACGACATCAACCACTCACTGTAAAGACCCATGAAATCACCTTGAGTCATGCACATTGTAGAATAAGGGGGTTCGTGGGGATCCAGCACGTCACAGGATCAAAAATACCCAATAACATGAGACTACGTGGAAGATTAGAGCCCAGTTTTACTATAAAATAACTGTATTATCAACATCTTTAGATGGAAGTGGTAACAACATAAGTTTCTTGGTTCTATATGCAAATTGCATTGTTCTTTCAGTTGAAAATGAATCATTAAATAAATTCTTGGGTTAGCTTTTAACAAGTTGATCCAAAACACCATGCCAAAGCCAAGAAAGAGTGGAAAAGGAGATGAGTGGCTAGAAAGCTGCCCAGAGAAAAAAGATCTGGGGGTGCTGATTGATAGAGACTGACCATGAGCC
>WAAB01006351.1:145492-176158 GCA_013389865.1 Piaya cayana | reverse complement strand
CTGCCCAGCCCAGCCCGGCTCGGGCGCCAGAGTTGGTACATACGGGTCTGCGGCGGGAGGGCGAGGAGAAGGGTGTAGTTTGTTTTAAACATGGCTTGCCTCTCTCTGTCTCCCCCCCGATCCGCCACCCCCCCGACTCCTCCCTTTTTACACCTCCGAGCCATCCATCCCTCCATCCCTCCATCCACCGGGCGCGGGGAGGAATCCGGTCGCCCCCGAGGAGTTGGCGAGCGAGAAACTCCTCCCGGAGGGGACCCGGGGGCGAAGCCGCAGCGACGCGGGGGGAAGGAGGGGGACACACACGGCGGCGGCTTCACTGCCACACCGGGAAAGTAAAGAGCGGGAGGGAGGGAGGGCTGGGGGCCGGCAACAGGCGTGGATGCGCGGCGGTGCCGGGGGGGCGGGACCCGCGGCGCCTCACCTTTCTCTTCGGCATGCTGCCCGTGCGGGAGGAGCCCCGGGAGACGCGCGGATCCGCCCGGCGCTGCCACCGGCGTCGCTGGTGCCCGCGGCTCNAAGCTGGAGAGGGACTGTTCACAAAGGCTTGTGGTGATAGGACGGGGGGGACTGGGGATTAACTGGAGAGAAGATTTAGACTAGACATAAGGAAGAAATTATTTACCATGAGGGTGGTGAGACACCGGCACAGGTTGCCCAGGGAAGCTGTGGCTGCCCCATCCCTGGAGGTGTTCAAGGCCAGGTTGGATGGGGCCTTCGGCAGCCTGGTCTGGAGGGAAGTGTCCCTGCCCATGGCAGGGGGGTTGGAACTGGGTGTTCTTTAAGGTCCCTTCCAACCCAAACTCTTCTATGATTCTATGATCATCAAGCCCACCTGTACCACCACAGTCCCCTGCAGGATGCACCACAGTCTTTCCCCGTCATGACACCTCCCTTCTTAAACCCCGTGGCTTGTTTTGCCATACAACGGGACAGGACAAGAGGGAATGGCCTCAAGCTCTGCCAGGGAAGGTTTAGGCTGGACATTAGGAAAAATATTTTCACATAAAGGGTCATTGGGCACTGGAACAGGCTGCCCAGGGAGGTGGTTGGTTCACCTTCCCTGGAGGTGTTTAAGGTACGCGTGTACAAGGTGCTGAGGGACATTGTTTAGTGTTTGATAGGGATGGTTGGACTCAGTGATCTCGTGGGTATTTTCCAACCTGGTTATTCTATGATTCTATGTAGATCCATTAATTCTCCAGTCCAAGGAAACAGTTCTTTTCACTCTCCTCTTACCATGACCTCATAAATCCCCAGGGAGACCAAATGGTACTGCTGATAGCACTGCAACATGACAAGGTGGTATCATTGATACTTCTGTGAAGTTCAAATGCCAGCAAACACCTTTTTTAAAAGCACTTGACTTGTTATCAGCTCGAAATTAAATTATGACCCCTCGAGCACATGCAGAATAAGCAGAACGAAAACCAGAGGCTTGCCAAGGGGCTGGGCACCTTCCTTTTTAGCCAAGAGGTAAGTGGGTAGGATGCACACAAGGATAAGCTTGGTTTTTCTCTTTACCCACAAGGATTTGAATTCATACCTCTTGTTTTCCCATAGCTTTATTTTGACAACAAACAACAGCATCTCTGCAGTAAGAGACCTTAGATTCTCCTGTTGATACTGTTTCAACAGCTTTGTTGAATGTATATTAATTAATTAGTACTCATAATTCACCAGGGCAGGCACCCAGCTGGGTTTGCTCCCAGTCAAGTGTGTAAACCACTGAACTCGGGAGTCATGCCCACTTATTTGCATGCCACTTCCATGCATTTAAGGAGTTTGTATAAACTAGTATAGTTGCATGGGGAAGGGCTGAGATACGTGTACTTTCAGGAGGGGATGCCTGTGCTAATCACAGACTTGGTCTAGCCTTACACAGTGTAATGACTGGATAATGATTAATGTAGAAAGGAAATAAGCCAAAAAGATTATCGCTTAACCTTTCCCTATTCCTTTTTTTTTTCCCAGCATTTTTGTGTCCTTAATTTATGGATGATGGGAACAACCTCTACAGCTTGGACATGCCTGTACATTCAGAAAAGAAAGCAGAGCTAGGCCTCTAAGGAGGATGGTATTGAGAGAAGAATTGCATTCAACTACAGAGTGGAGCGTAACTGTGGTGCTTCCTCTTATGCCTCCCAAAAATTTGGGTTAAGTCCACACCGAATCCCAAACCAAAACAACCTGGAATGCAGACACACATTTTAAGTGTTCCAATTAGCTCTATGACTGCCTTCCTTCTAGTTTTATTAAATTCTTACTTCATCTTGTCCTTCTGCTTTCAGCTTATAAAATAATCCAGGTTGAAAGGGAACTCAGGAAGCCTCAAAGTACAACCCTTTGCTCAGAGCAGGTACCCAAGGGCCTCATCAAATTCTGAATACCTTCACAATCAGAAATTCCATGTTCTGTCCAGGCACCCTGTGCCAGGCCTTCAATTCTTTCCCTGCTTATACATAAGTTCAATTCTAAAATTGTTCCACCTTCTTTCCACAGTTAGTTACTTCAGTTTCTTTAAACTTTCAGCTAGTAGAAGACAACAGTTCTGTGACAGTAGCAGGAGATTGGGAAAAGGCAGAGAAAGTCCAGTAGATTGGAAGAGGTGATTTTTTTTTTTTTTTTCTGGCTTTACCAGAAGGGAAAAAACAATCCTTTTTACATTTCATTCATAATTAGCAGTGTGACAGAAAAGCAAAAAATTTAGCAGCAAGAAACCGAGAGAAAGACCTGGTGGAGCTGATAAGTTCCTTTGTAGATGCCTTTCTTCACCTGTTGAACCAAACTCACGTTCACTAGAAACATTAGACCTCAGGATGAAATCACTCAGGAAAGCTGCTGCTCTGCAGAACAGTCCAGTTAGTGTCTTTCTCCACTCCTTCAGTTATTTCTGGCTTAGTACGGAATTGTTTCTGGTCACATTTCTGTCACCGCATGTCCTATCAGGTCTCTGGACTGTGGCAGGTTGTAAGGGAAATTCACTGAGAAATACGAAGAGAAGCAAGTTGTTTTTCTACTACCTGTGTACTCACCTCCTGTGTCTGTTACGCTCTCTGTAACAGAATTTATGCTCAGACTCGCTGGCTTACTGCTACAGCCTTCAATTAAAAACCATGGGAATTGTCTGGTAGTTTCTTTTTTCTGCAGCTGTTGTCTTTTTCCAGCACACCTGACCCACCAGTGTTAAAAAGATGCCTCTTGTCTGAAGAGAACCATGCTGCTCTGTAGGTTTTCAAAAGGAAAATTTAAAAATACTGTCTTCCAATATGCGATGAAAACTTCTGCACCATAGATATCAGCCATGCTAGAAAAGCCATATTTTCCCATACTTCTGTTGCAATAGAAACCAGTTTATAGCTTAATTTAACTTCACAATTGTTTCTATTTATACCTATACAGGGGATGCAACTGTAATACATAACTACTTGTCTATAATAATATTTAGGAAGTGCACAGACCAAAGTAATTTGGCCCTACATCACCTTTCATGTCTAAGGGATGACACTTGTAATACAGAGCCACACAGACAGTCTTGTAACTGTCAAAAGAGACATTCCTATCAGTTCCTTATAAATCAATATGTGGCTGCAGGCCAGTAATTAAAAATAGTGGAGGTAAGGGGTTACAGATATGCAAACTAAGCAATCACACTTCCAGCTAGTTCTACTCTTTCAAACGTAGCAATCCTGAATTCCGGTAATTAATTTCTTATTAATTATTTTTAATCATTATTAACAATTAACAATTAACAATAATTATGTTTGCTTACAAGTAACAATTCTGAAGATACAGAAATTTCTAAACAACACCAGATTATTAAAAAATTGTGATAGTTACCTTCAGAAATAAACCCATCAAGCAGTTCAGCTGGTATAAAGGAAGTTCCATAAATAATTTAAAATAAATTTCAGAACAGCCTTATGGCTTCAGATTCACCACACTAACTATTTGTGATGGTTTCCACACTATCAAGGTTTTGGAACACAACACAGTTCTCATCAAAGCTCTTCTAGCATAGATTCGTGGATATCTCTCCCACCTCAAACCAGTAAAACCACACTTTAAACTTCTCCGGTACTACAAGGAATGCAACTTTCATTCAATAGTGCTCTGCACAAATTCTGCAATGAACTGAAGAAAGCAGAGACAGTAGGTGGCTACTACAAAAGCTTTAACGTCAAATGCAGGGCAACCATATCAGGACACTGAGAACTGGGAGCCACTCTCAGCAAACTTCCCACGTGCAAGAGGAGCATGATGTTCATAGTATGGAATTACTTCCATTTGCCAGTTTGGGTTAACTGCCCTGCCTCTGCTCCTCCCAGATTTACACACCTGCTCACTTGTCAAACATGGGAAACTGGAAAAAAAACAAACCCTAAAAACCAAACCTTGATTTCTTAGCAACAATAAGAAAGATCAGTGTACTTTCAGCATTCTTCTCATAGTAAAATCTAGAAAAACGGCAATTGCTGGGAAGAAAATTAACTCTATCCCAGCTGAAGCCAAGGCACTTACACAACCCCAAGTAGTTCTTCTTTATTTGTAGGTGTTGTTTCTGGGTTGACATCAATAAGCAGCTAGACACCACACAGCTGCTCACTCACTCCCTCCTCAACCACAGGAGGGCAGGGGAAGAGAAAAGGACTTGCAAAAGCAAGAAAGCTTGTGGGTCAAGATGCAAATTGTTTAATAAGCAAAAGAGAAGTAGAAGAGGAGAGAAAGAAAACAAAACAAGTCATGCAAAGGTGATCACTTTCCACTTCCAATGCCCAGTCAGTTCCCCAGCAAAATACGGCCAAAACCTTCTGAAACATTCTTCTCTCCTTTTTTATTTCCTAGCATGACATTATATGGCATGGGGTAGCTCTTTGGTTAGTTTGGGTCATCTGCCTGGTTTTGCGTTCTCAGTCTATTTGTGGGGAAAAGCAGAGTAAGAAACAGAGAAGGCCCTGACAGTGTAGCACCATATGAGCTGCTACAAAGAAACTTCACTCCATCCCAGCCAGACCCAGTACAGGAACTATCAAAATCATCTGAGCATCCATTGCTGTCAGCTCCCCAGTGGCCCATCAGTGATGCGCTGCAGAAAACTCCTGGATTGCTAGGACCCACCCCCACAAACATGAGGCTTCTTCCAATTGTCTGGAAAAGGCCTCATGTATTTCTTCCTGATCAGGCAGCTGATAGAAGACACCCATGTTGGTCTGTCCTTTAACCCACCCAGGAACTCTCAGCTGTCCCCAGGCAGAGCTCCATGCACTCCCACTGCTCTGTCACATCAAGGGCAACTCCCATTCTTACCATCCTTGCCTGTGTGTCCTGAAGAGCCTGTATCCATCTACAGCGGCATCCTATCATATGAGTTCTCAACATATCCAGCAAAGCAAGTCTGTTTGGAAATTTCTTTGGAATCTTCTGGAACTGCTTTGGTTCTAGAGAATCAAGAAAAAACGAAATAATGGGGGAAAAGATAGAAGCTTTTAAGAAGGCGGATCTTGAAGGCTTATTGAGCAAGTAAAGTGATTCTTTTCAAATCACTATGAGGAAAATTAGATATTCCCAACATTCACTGTGACTTGTATAAAAATTAAGGACTGCAGGAAAAGAAATATGAAAAGCTAAGGAGAATCAGGGCTTCCTGACAAACAAGTCTGTTAAGCCTTGATGGCAGTAGTGCAGCAGAAATGCAACCTGGAGAGGCAACTGCATGTTGAAGTTACATGGGAAGCACATCATGTGGCTATTCAGCCTGTTGTCAAAGAAAGGCAACCACCTGCCATTCTAGCTTTCTTACTCCATCACATAAATCCACAAGGCAACTTATGGCTTATTTATACAAGCATATTGTTTTATGTGACTTGCTGAAGCAAGAGCAAAGGCCTTCATCTGTCTTAGGTTCAGCTACATCTCCAGGTGTGATGCCTGCTAAATACCAACAAAGACACCATCTTGCCACAACTAACAATATTATTACAATAGTTTTACTCACTTGTCTCAGCCTCTTACCTTCTATTCTTCTGGCATACAAAACCTGAACCAAGAAAGACTCCACCTTTTGAGATTAAGTAGTACTAAAAGTATTAAGTCTTGAATTAATCTGCACAGCCAGGGGAAGAGCCTTTCTGATCTCAATTAGACAAGAATTCCAAAGAAGTGATTCTATCTTCTTAAACACTCTACTGAATCATTCCACTTGCACTAGTCCTGTGTTCAGAACTCTGTCTTTAATGCTATGCCAGATCTTTCTGAGAGCACCACACATAACTGTATGTATATACTCACACTTCCACTGTAATGTTTGTATTTGTTTTTGTGACTGCAGGAGACCTACTTTGAATACATTCCTTTCCACTATTTATTTCCACATTTATTCCTAGCATGCTTAAAAATGAACTATTGAATAAATGAGAACAGAGAATTACCTTGAAGCACTTTTCATGTTGTAGTATACATTAAGCATGCAAACGCAGTTCTGACTCCCCTTCAGAGGGGTTTAACAAAGGTCTCGTGTTGCTCTTTCTACCACTGAGCCAGGTAAAGCTAGACATTCCTTGCAGATCCACCCTAGTTCTCTGTTTATCAAAGTAGCTGGGTTACCAACACAAGTATTTAGCGGTATTCAATTAATCAAGCCATTTAATAGACTTGAGCCTGAGAGCAATCACAGATAGTGTGTGGCATTTGGGCAAATGCTAACCTGCAGTTAATGAGGCAATAATCTGTAGCTGGGGGCAACAGATTTCATGTAGCTGCTGGTGGAACAGCCCATCTGACTGCAGTTCTACTGTAGCGTTTTTCCTGCCTTCTAGCTTTGGGACACTTAATGGCAATGATACCCCATTTCATTTGCATCTTTGCTAGGTCAAGGGACCCCTCCACCCCCTCAACCATAAAAATCCTCTAAAAAGCTGCTGCCTTCAATTCTGCTGGCCCAGTCTTCCAGACAGTCACTCCCTATCTCAGTTTGAGCAAACTAAAACAGACCTGTGAAGACATGTTATTGAAAGCAAGTGGGCCTGGCNCTTGGGAGAAGAGGCCAGCACCCTCCTCTCTACAACCTCCTTTCAGGTAGTTACAGAGAGTAATGAGGTCTCCTCTCAGCCTCCTCTTCTCCAGGCTATGGAGAACACAGGTTAGGGAGCAATCAGACATGTTATGCTGGAAGGAAGAACCTGAGAGCTGGAAATCTATGATGAGGGTGGCAATAAGCATCTTAGGGTGCTCCAAATGTTGTTTGATAAGCATAGCTACCACCAGCACTACCTGTGTGAACACCAACCAGTTGCCCCAAGCAACCTCTTTAACTGATGGAGAGAGCTGG
The DNA here is from genome assembly GCA_013389865.1 of Piaya cayana. Lineage (NCBI taxonomy): Eukaryota > Metazoa > Chordata > Aves > Cuculiformes > Coccyzidae > Piaya > Piaya cayana. The sequence continues at coordinate 168,834 of WAAB01006351.1, read as the reverse complement.
GCAGCTGTAGTGGGTACATGATCCCACTAAGTGTCTCAATCACTCTTTGAAATTACAAAGACCACACAAATACTGTGAAGGGATTAATAAATCGAGACTCATATCTTTCTGATAGTTTAGACTAGCATTTCCACTACTATCATGTTTTCCCAAAATACTTAAGCTGATTGACAAAAGCAAGGAAAAATTTCATTTAAACTTGATTTTAAAGTTTAATTTTAAGGCATATTTAGGAAAGTGATAGATCCTCTGTTAATATACAATGAGAACCTTCTCCCCGTCCCCTAAAAAAAAAAAAAACCCAACCCCAAACTATTGACTTACTGCGTTCCATAGCATTAAGCCTTGCTGTAAATCATCAGTAAGAATTTAAATGCAGGGAACATTATAAAGAGACTAATTGAATCAGCTATTTAAAAAAAATTCTAAATGTGCTGAATACAAATTTATTTACTTCAGTAAAAGGTAAATGGATTTTTTTTTTTTTTGGTGTAGACACTCTATCAAGTTCATCTTAGTTGGAGAAGTGATGAGTCCACTTCAACTAATGACAAAATGCCGCTACAGTACAGGAGCAATATTTTTTCTGAGCTTGCCATTTAATGACACTTCAAGCAGCTCGAGCCAATGCTCTTAATGTCCTGTTGAAATTCTGGACCAGCTAAACAAAGCAAACACTTTTTCTGCATCCCCTCTTACTAGCTCTTTTCAGTTTTTGCTTAGAGTTTCTCTGCAATCAGATCATTTTCTTCCAACAGGAAAGGTAGAAAGCATTCAAGAGAACATGAACTGTAGCTGCATTGGTCTGGCACAGAGTTCCTGAGACTACAGCAATGAGAGGGCTCTCATCTCCTCTTTACGTTGAGGCTGCATCCGCTGCAGGGTAAGAGCCTGCTGTTAGATGTTAAATATGAACCAGTCTTCTGTAAGTTTGCACTAGGGATGTAAAGGTTAGTTTATTAGCTGTTTTGTAACAAGGAAGTAGTGTAAAAATATATTCAGTCATTCCACCTTCCTTACATATGTTTTCCTGGGCTAAATGTGCTTGTCCCTTTTTGTGTATATTTCTTGATAAATATGTCAATAAATAATTGATTGAGCTGACAGGAAGAAAAAGACAATGTGATGGAAACATTGTCAAATAAGGTCTTTAAATAGCCAGTGTAATTTAAATGGGAAATGCTAAATTGACTGCTAGATAATGTAATGTGTAAATATATTAACCAGTAAGTAAACATATTAATCAGCCACAAAGCCATAAATTATGTTTGTTTCTACATCAAAGTCTAATCATAGCAGTCAACAAAGGCATGAGGGAAGAGTTAATGAAACTCAGGAAATAAAGATAGGATATAACTTTATGGACTTCTAAACACTTCTTTAAAAAAGCATTTCCAGAGTGCTACTTTAGTATCATTGTTGAAAAATATGTTTTGTTCCCTGTTAGACCTAACCGCTTAGGAGATTTAGTAGCATTGATTCACAAAGGATGCTTAAAGTTCAGCAATGCACAGTAGAACTGTTATCTTTGTTCTGTACAGTAAATAGTATACAGTCATTGTACTGAAAAAGTATTTGCTGGAGAAATTTTCTCATTATTTAAAAAGAACCCCAAAACCCCCATATGCCTCCATGCAGGATGTTTATGATGTATTCTACTAAGATACTGCTATAAAATTTTTGGTGTATTAAATATGGCTGTATTTTAAAAATCCCTTTTTCTTTTATTTGCAGCGTTCTTGCACCCATTCATGGGGTTTTCTCCATTAAATGCAGATTTTTTTTTCTCTGAATTAAACTTGTAATTATCCCCTTTAGTAAAAAACAGAGATGAGAATAACTCATCTGCCGATTTCTGCCACAAATTGACTACTAACACCCTAAGCTAAGTAAAACAAAAAAAAATAAAACAAGCACCACCACCCCCAAGCCCACAAAACTTTACAGCATGCATCCTCTTCAAACTTGGAGACAACATTGTTTGGGTTTCCCAAAGACTTGCTCTTAGTTGTCTGCTGCCAGTGAAAACAATGAAACCATTGTCTTTGATAGAAGCAAAGCTTGGCCAAAGCCAGGCACTTCTATAAATCCTTTCCCTTGTCAACTGCTGAGACAAAAAACATTTGGAAATATGTATTTTGCTTAAAATGTTTATAAGCCTAAATGGCTAACTCTGTAAACTCCCTAACACAAACTGAGCTAAAAAGATACTAATCTTCCTGAAAATTCATATTGCTTCTTCTAATACTCCGATGATAAACGATTAGCTATTTTGCTCATTGTTGTCTTAGGGGAGCTTGTGCAGATGGGTGAACAGAAGTAGTCAGCAAATACAGTAATAAGTATTTTCAGAGGGAAGCTGTAGGGACCCCATAGCTGCTAATTTGGATTTAGATTTTAAACAGTGGAGAACTTTAGCTCGTGAGAAGAGGGTTGGCTGAACCTGACTGAAGATCGGGTTTTGTTGTGTTGATTTGGTTTAACAAGTAGGCATTCATAGCCAAGGCTGTGTACCAGGTATGGCCTTTACTGATGCAGCAATGCCAAACCCAGGGCATTCTAACAGAAAACTTCAGAGCTCTACAACACATACCAAACTTACTGCCACTTTCTAGAGTAATTACATTTTTTCCAGTATGGTGATGATGTCGATTATCGAAACCTTAAGAGATGTTTCTGGCAGGCTCTGATAAGTGAAGCAATCACCCCCATAGGGATCAGCCTTGTATGTACAAGTAGTGTGTCTCCTGGGTTTAATTTTCTTCATCCCAATTGCCAGCAGACTTTGTAATGATTGTTTTTGAGGGTTCACAGTGCTATATCCAGCAAGGACATTTAGAATATTAAAAGAAGTTGGTAAGCTGATCCTAGATGTACTGATTAAGTGAATTTCTTAACTCCTGTGAGAAATCGAAGCTACTGAAGCACAATATGCGAACATACTCTGAAAGCACTTCCACATTTTAGTTTGTAAAGCTGAACTGCCTCAGTGTTCTGCTGCAGCATCTCTACATGGCATGGGCATTCAGAGACCTGTCTTTGAAGCAGAGGAGAGATGAGGTGGTTCTGCTATACCGAGTACCATTTATGTTAAAATCTTTCCTTAAATGAAGAAGTAAACTCAATTTTATATTTATACCTATAACTATATATACACACATATATAAAATGTATAAATAGGCACAAAATGTACCAGGTAGTAGACAATGTAAGACAATATACCGTCAGCTCATGCACTATATATTGTAATGTATCACTGTAGTGTTTGTTACATGTGACATGTTATAGATTATATGCAGAATAAAATATACATTAAAAAGTAACATTGTTGATTTAAGGTTTCTCTAGCTTCTTTGCTGGAAGTTTCTCTCAGTCCTTGGAGAGGAAAGGAATGAGGTCACGGTCTCAAGCTCACCTCTACAGCTTCATACATAAGCTGTTCATCTGCTTCTTTATTTCCCATCAAATACCTTATTTAAGAGTGTACATGCAGCTAGATTAGGAGAAGGAGATTTGCTAGAATTACTTTGTAATGCAGATGTAATATCTTTGTTGTGGAACTGGTGTGCCCAAATGGTGCTGTAGCACACAGCATGTACCTCATGCTTTAGCAATAGAATCATAGAATCACCAGGTTGGAAAAGACCCACCGGATCATTGAGTCCGACCATTCCTATCAATCACTAAACTATGCCTGAATCAGCCAGCATGAATCAGCCAGCTTCAGCCAGCTCTGGTTGGTAGCCCTCTGTAACACTCTTATTCATGTATGATATAGACTTGCTTTCCACCACTGACTGAAAACATTGCCAGGTTTGGCCATCATGCTGTGAGACACAGAGGAGAGGTATCTATGAAGAATGAAATCTTATCCTTACTGAAACTAAGGAAAAAAAAACCACCCCAAACCTTTCATGGGTTTACTTAGGGTCAACATTTCAGAACACAAGATATGAAATTTTCATTCTGTTTTCTTTGGAGCACATTGTTATGGTGTGGAGTTCACACATTCATAAGACATACCAAGACAGGAAAAGGCCTGGAGTGGTTGTCCCTGAAATGATACATATCGAGATAAATGCAATACAGCCACGATAGCTGAGAAATCAGTGTCTTTCCTGAAAGGTTTCATCTAGGTTCAAAAGTGAACATCACAACAATGAAAGATGCAATCCTTTTGATCTTGTGCAGGATTTATGAAATTTCTGTACAGATTCAGCTCAGGTCCCTACACAGTATAGACAGAGGAAGGCACTAAGAGAACATTTAGAGTCAGCACAGTCTTTAGATATTGGCTTGCCTGTCCTTAGCCAATGCTGACTGCTCTGCTCTGGAACCGAGACATTCAACATTATAAGAATCTCTTCTCTCCTCAGGCCATGTGGCAGAAATGTCTTTTTAAGAACAGGAACAGGCCTACAAACTTGACACCAGTGGTCGTTTGGTGTTATTTATGGACATCTGCTGCCAATTTTATGCTGCAACTGCCGATAATTTATCAGCACCAGAGGAATAAAAAAAAGTCTTTTGAGTTCCACCCAGTGGAAAAGAGGATGTGATCCTTGGCTCTTCAGCCTTAGGGCCCTTAACCAGGAGGAGGGAGATCTAGTTTTTTAGGTTTTGCTCCAAGAAATGACTTTTCCTCACTGACTGTTTCTTATAAAATGGAGAAATTGTCAAAGAAGAACTTGGATCCCAGATGTTTCTCTAAGGCCAACCAGTCTTCCTGACCGTATTTCCTCTTTCTCCTCAGGGAGAAAAAGGAGCATCTTGGATTTGGTGCTTCAGCTGGTGCAAGTGGGAGACAGTTGCTGAGATGCTTCACATACATCTGTGGAAGAGAGCTGAGAGATTTGTAGAGATAATGTCCAGAATGAGCTGAGGTTTTCAGAGTGTTGTTTTCGGGTCTGGAGCTTGAAATCATTGCTCTTTTGGTTTTGTTCATTTTTTTTTCTTTAAATATGCGTATCAGTGTTTGGTTTGATGGATACCACCTGAATTAACTGACATAACACGATATGGATGAGGTGGTAAGAGAACAGAAAAACGAAGCAAACTCTATCTCGCAGCTGAAGGCTGAAGACAGCAAAATACCAATGAAGATTAGCCCACTTATGACACAGGTAACTGAATGCATCCCATAGTTTCAAAACAAAGAAGTTTGCCAGAAATTATGTGTAGCCCCATGCTGAATTGCTAGATTGGGGAACAAGAACTACAAGATGAATTTCTATGGCTCAATGCTAATAATAGCTTAGACTTAAGGACAATGCCCCACTGCAAGTTTAAGATCTATATACTTTTCGGAGGAGACACAACTTGTTTATTCTGACATTGCCTGGAATTGTTTTTCTGGTCTCTCTGGTTTTAACTGCACAGTTGTGAGCCTTCACTCTGGTAGGCATGAGTCAGCTCCAAACCATAAACAGTGTAGCCATGGTTAGTAAGCCTGAGCTACTAAGCCTGTGCTGATGGTGTGGGCGCAGGAGTTGTGTCTGCTTGGAGCACAACCAAAGCAAGCTCACATCTGCTCGCAAAAAAAGAAAAATTAAAAAAGTAATCATAAACATATCTTCTCTGTTCTTTTCCTGCTTCTTCCCCCTGCCTTTCTTGTTTCCTCTCCCTTTTCCTTCTTCTCTGTCCCACCCATAGACATCCACAAAAGCACTCACAGAAGCTCCACCTATCCAAGCCCTACACCCAGATAGTTCAAATTCCTGGGTGGGATCTCAAGCACACATTTGTTTAGACCAGTAACAAGTGGCTATGATTTAGTATGAGGCCCCTTGCACATTTCCTTGCAACAAACTTGAAGGAAGAGCAGTTGTTATATTAATTCATTTCAACAATGTTTTACTCAGTAAGTGTTAATTTTTGCTGACTACAGCTGACGGAATCCAGAAAAGGGTCCTCTAGGTGATGGTGGAAGCTGCTGTGCCGAGCTCCAAATGGTTTTTGAGGATNGCTCCCTCCTCTCCACAACCTCCCCTCAGGTACTTGTAGAGAGCAATGAGGTCTCCCCTCAGCCTCCTCTTCTCCAGGTTAAACAACCCCAGCTCTTTCACCATAAGTTCACTAAATCCACTATGTCAGGGTGTGTCATAGCACAGGCTCTGGCTGCAGAAACGTCTATAGCAGCTCTGCTTTGTTGTTGACGGTGACAGCTGATGACATGTGAATTTGGGTGACTTTTCATATGCCTGCAAGATTCAGGTTTCTATGGGGTTTTCTCATGCGCAGTATAAGAAACAGGTTACTTTTTCCCTAAATTTTCTTTTAATCTACCTTTTCTTCCACTAGCTAGGTACTAATTATGTTGTACATCATCTGCCATTCTGGCACAAGCAGCATGTTGGCACAAGTTAGTGGAAATTCAACATTCATTAAGGTTAGACTGTATTTCCTGTGTATCTTTTTTTCCCCTCTAAGACAATCACTTACAAGAATGAGACTAACCACTTAATTTTATAACAGGAAGCCCTCCACGTTAGACAGCAAAGCTATGTAAGCTGTATCTTGGCTATCATAGCCTTGATGCCTGGGATTTAGTTTTTTCTGAGATTTGAGGATTTTTAGCAGAAGGTTTTGAAAAACATCAACAATCTTAGCCACTGACACACTCGTGTGAGGACTGTGAGAATCAGTACTTTTTACAGAACAAATATGAAGAATGTTGTGAAGTAAAAGTGTCATCATGGAACACATCCCTTTCTCTTTTTAAAATACAGTATTGTCCTTACAGGAGATTATTGATGAGTGACTACTAGAGATGGTCCACCTTCTAGACTGAAAGCTTAGTTTCAGGGAAAGCTGTCTTCTGGCAAATGTTCTGGAGGTGTTCGAGGCCAGGCTGGATGGGGCCTTGGGCAGCCTGGTCTAGTGAAAGCCTCCCTGCCCATTGCAGGGGGTTGGAGCTGGATGATCTTTAAGGTCCCTTCCAACCCAAACCATTCTATGAAATTAAAGGAAATGGAGTTTCTCAGGCTCTAATTTCTCCCTACACAGGAGAAATTGATGTAAAGGAAAAGAAGCTTGCATATTCCTGTGAATTATTCCTCTGTGTGTGTGTGTGTGAGAGAGAGAGAGAGAAAGAGAGAGACTTTTATATCAGTAACAAACCTCAAACACATCAGGGCAGACGCTACCATTTTCTTTTCTCATGTTATCTCAAGGAAACATCAGGAAGGTAGATAAATATGGCCTCTGTCACTTAATCCTGCTACCTGCTGGATGTCACAGGTCCTGCAGGTTCACCCACATGCTCTAGACCTCGGTTAAATGTGGGACGAATATTAGTGTCACTCTCCTAGCTGGAAGATACTTACATAGCTCCACTATTACACCATAGTCATAAACATATATATCTTCCATAAATCAGTTGCTGTCAGACTAGCACTGAAATTCCCATTTGAAAAGAGGGAACAGAGAAATAAACTGTAAATTACTTGCCCAATATTACATATACCCATGGTTAAGAAAAATCACATTTGTTTCCTGGCAGCGCAAGGCTAGATTTGTTTCACCAGCCAAAACAATGCTTTTAAGAAGCCCAGAATAAGGCTTTAACCCTTACAGCTCCAGACCAGTGCCTCATTATGGTGGAATTAAGAATTATACAGTACCTAAAAAAAGCACAGTTTTCTCATATCTGCCAAGTGTATATATATATAAACTTCACAGTATTTGGGCTAAGCGAGACAGTCAGAGATAACAGATGGAGTGTAGAGCTCCTCACTTTTGTAACTGGTTTTGGGACTTAGAAAAGTCAGTCAAAAAACCCATCAAGTCCCACATCATCTTACCTGCTGGAGAAGGTGAGAATTCCATTCCCATGTCTTCTGCAGGCTGATTTCCTGTTCCTGCTCAGCATCCTAAAGCTTCACAGTCTGCACTCTAGGGTAGGTTACGGCATGAGAATAGAGAATCCAATTAATTATGTCCTACCTTGCATTCAGCTTTCAACAAGCAATTATTAGACAAAACCTGATGGAGGCCCTTATTTGATTTAGGAGGCTTATGTGTCTTGGCATTCATCAGGATTTACTGATGTTGACAAATCGCTCTTCTCTGTCATGGCTCTAAATAGATATATCAAGTTTGTCCAAGGCTTCTTGCTGAGCCTTGATCTAAATGTTTTTTCATCTAAAAATATGGAGGAGCAGTTATTCTTTTGTCTTGAACTGCAATCCAGAGTTCAGAAGTAGTGAAACTGGCATTTGTCTAATTACTAGCTCCGTTATTATTTTCTCTTCTCAGACAGCTGGGGGTAAATCGGCATGAATCTGTTTGAGTAAAGCTCTCTTCAACTAGCATAGTAAGATAAATTTAAAGTAACACGAGCCAAATATGTCCTAGGATATCTTTACACACAATATTTTAAAAAGCCTAGATTGCAATCTGTAGATTTGCTGTTGATAGATTCAGTGCAACCAAACTAGAAGAGAGGGGTTGGGAATATGTTCTCTATATTTGCTATTCATCTCTCTGGGATGCTGTGTCCTTGCCTCCATCCAGCATCTCTTTGTGTAAACTGCTCTTTGAAGAGTAGTTGGAAGAGTAACGTGCAGACAGATTGATAGAGGGGTATGCATACAGCCTCCTGGTAGTATAGCATGAACTGATTGTACTAAGTTAAGTTTAGTTAAATGTCAAGATGATTGACAGGGTGCTCAGAGCCCTGGGGGACTTCTGTATCTTAAGCCGAAGGAAAAGCAATGAAAGAGGGAAAAAAACCCATGAATTAAATAATTTATTGCTCGTTCCCCTCAGCCTCCTATGTTCTTTACCAGGAGCTTTGTAAAGTACTTTGACTCATTTTTCACACTAGTTCTTGAGATAATAGCCACAATGGGCAGGAATCTGCTCTTTCTCACGCATGTACTGAACTGGAATCACTTGGGGTTTTTTCTTCCTAAATTTGTTCTAAGTTCTTGTGAGTCACTGTATGATTTGACAGGTGAACTTAATGCATTTGATTGTTAAGTTCCCTAGCTGCAAAATGTTCAAAGATCACTTACTGGCAAATATCATGTAATGTCTGCAGAATTGCTGCACATGTATGTTAAACAGCTTCGGAATTTTGTTCGTTAATGCTAGATAATTCAGGCTAGACTCTTTTTTATATAATCCAATATAAAATCTAATCCATTTTGGTCACCTCCATCTCATGTATTATTCAAGTTTGTGGCAGTTTTACACCAAAAGCTACAGAAAGGGACAATTATAAACTTCCATATTCCAAAGAACTGCCTCATACAACTATGTTCGAACCCCAAATGTCTTTTTTATATAATGGGTTTTAAATGCTCAGCACAATAATGAGATTTTTCCTTATCAATGTAGCTGTGTGTTTATAAAAAGAAAGTTTGTTTTTCCAGAAATAATGCTTGCTATCTATTGTTTGCTACCTAGCCGCTTTAAAAGTTTGCTGTCTGATCAATAAGTAGAAATCATGTGAAGAGTTAGCCATCACAAGTGAAAAACAGAGGGAAAAAACCCTCAGATCTGTAAGGATTTTCAAATAAGTACCTCCTAGAACTATTACCAACCTAAAAACTGTCATGAATGTTGCTCAAATGTTCACAAGGATGAGAAGGGCTTAAATTGCTGAAATGAGATTACCTGGAAAATGCCATGACTGTACAGCTCAGTAGTCTGTGAGCAACTCGCCTGGTGCAGAACTTCCTATCCTTGAAATGGAAGTGATATTCTTTCCTTCTATCGCTGTGTACCACCTTCAAGGGGAAATTCACCTCCATTTCACCAGGCTATCATCTCAGCTGAGCCTGTGGAAATCAGCTCATCTTTTGGCACTCAGTGTCTGTATATCACCTTAAGCTTTCTTATGTCAAAATGTCAGTAGTACCAGATATTTTTATACTGCTTAATATCAGTATTATTGTTCTTTTATATGTCAGCCTGAAGATATAATAGTATCATAAAGTGGTCTAGATGTCAAGGTATTTCATTATTACATAACAGTCAGTGCAGTTTGCTCTGCTCTGCTTAGCCTTACAGTAAAAATTGACATAGATCTTTAGAAATATTTCAGATATGTGATTAGCATAACAACGTATCAGGATATACATTTACAGAAAAGGTCTATTGGACTTAACAATTAAGTAATCAAACAAAAGCAAATACCCAATTGCATTATTTGTTGCTAGAATAATATTTTCAGTGGTAAATTTTTGTATGGATAATCAGAGGAAAAGCTATTCCTATCTTGAAGAAAGACATCGTAAATTTGTAACCTATTGTTTTCTGCTTAACTAATAATATAGGAATGCAAGGTTAATCAGGGTGACACAGCAGGGAGAAAGAAAGCAACTGTGTGCTTTTTTATGGCTGTATATATTTAAGTGAATCATACCATTTTAGACAAATATGTGTATGTCCACTAGCACAATATTGTGTGACAAGTGAGTAATCATCTTTAGCAGGTACCCTTGTATGAACGTACACAAGTTTATATGCATCAGATAATGCAGAGATCTCCAGAAACTGTTGTTTTCTGTACAAAACCTAATATACAATTTCAGGCAGATATTCAGAGAAGCACTTCATTTTGAGCATTGTCTTTTGTACTTAGTATGTAGGGCTGTCGAGGGATAATGCTAATTATTATCCAGCAAGTGAATGTCATTGTTATTAAGTATCAATGAACTGAAATCTAAGTGACAGAATTATTTTGAAAAATGTCTGCAATAAGGACATGCAGCGCTGTGTCATATCAAATGTCCCTGGAACCCAGTATCCTGTGTTCAGCAGTGGTAATAGGAAGAAAAGAGAATCCACAACCTTATTAGCACTGGAGTGGGTGCAATAGTTTGTTTCAGAAACAACTGGTTAAACTACAGCAGGACCCTGATTCATCTCCTTTAGAAGTAATCCCCAGTGTAGATGTCTACATCTGAGCTAACTGCCTAGCCTGACTGTAACAGATTAGTAACTAGAAAGACACAGAATTATTAATGTCTGATTTTCAGCCTCAGATGCTTATCTGCTTCTCTTCAGAGACTGCAAGAGGACCCTGCAGTGACTATCTCAGACATAGACATTTACATGACTCCCTCCACCGGACCTCATGTTTTAAAACACTCAAATGTTTATATATGCAGGTAGGACAGGAAAGCCAGGGGCACTGCATTCATCTTTTCTGCAAAAAAATCCTCAGGCAACAGAGATGCCTCAGGTAAAACAACTTCATTTGAACTCATTCATCTGGGTGTATAAACCTTCGCCAAAACTATCAGAGTTTGTAATCTTTTAGACAAAGGGAATTCACCAAGGAACTTGTTGTCTCACAAAGAATGGTGATGGAATGGTAGAATTAACAAAAGTGATCAATACACACAGTGAGGATTTTACATGGGCAAACTTTGATAAGCTGGGAAAACTATACAGTGAAGCTTGCAGGACTGAAATGCTTAGGGAAGGGAATGCTTCAACTGGGTTTTGCTGAAGTCAAAACTGCAAAAATTAGTATGGAACATCTAGAAACTGATAGGAAAAGTTCAGAATCAAGATGGACAATTAAACACTGCAAAAGTATGTTAGAAATAAGTAGACACACTTAGAGAAATAGCAAGAGAGACTGAAGAGTTTCCTAGAGGGCAAAAATTATAGAGCTAAATTAAGAATTGCTGAAAGTTAGTGAATTAGATTTTGTAAAGGTAATTAAAATAGTAGTTTTTAATTTTAGCTATATAAACAACAACAACAAAAAACAACTAGAAAAGAAGAAGACAGGGTCTTTGGCAGCAGAGTTGAGCTTGCTTACTTTTTTGCCAGTATATCTGGGATAAAGGGAACAGAATCTGTTTTGTGTTCAGCCAAATTAGATTATACAATAACACAATTCTTCTTTTTAAGACAGAAATATTTATCTGTGTTGTCTTTCCCTTGAAATGCAGTTGCTTCAATCAACTTGGACATTACTTACTTACTTTCTATTCCTCACAGGGAATCATCAGTTTCTGAAGAGGAGGATATATACGTACACATAAGAACTGAAAAGAGGATGGTTAGAACATAGATGACAAGGGTTTGTGCTGAGAAAACAGTCATAATACTAGAAAGAAGTATGTAGCAAAATTCCTTCAGGAACAGGTTTGGTCTGTCTTAATCTCTAATTCAATATTTTTGAGTAGTATACGTTGTCATGGGAAAATGTGTATATCCCAATGCAACCTGATGATCTCTTGGAGCCTTCTTTTCTGGCTTAACAAACCCATGTGTCTCAGCCTGTCCTCATTCATCATGTGCTTCATGTTGAAGACATAGGATGGCCCTTTCTCTCCTCTGTTTTGATATTTGTAAAATCGGTTTTAGCATTTTTGGCTAGGACAATTTTTTCCAAGACTATCTTAATCAGTTCCTGCCTGCAGGAACCTCTTCACTGTGGACAGGAGAGGTCTGAAGATTTAGGGAAGACTTCTGAAATAATTATTTGGAATAAGGATCATATATTTTAACTGAAGTTAATTCTAACCAAACACATTCAAGACTGTTCCAATTTGTGGCCTTCGGAGATCAATTAAAAAGAATTATGGCTTCTATAACTAGTGGATGCATTCAGGTCTCACTTTCAAGATTTTTCTATACAAACATGAGTATAAGAAATGTACATCTCAAAAAAACCTCCAAAAAAATGACCACTACTTCATCTCAGTTCAGTTTTAGAAGCTGATGCCTCACAGAACTGTGCAATGCTGTGCACAAAAGACAAAGAAGAGGATAAAAATTCTTCCCCCTGTCCTAATGCAGAAAATAAGTGGTTTATTCTTCTTACATGGAAGATCACTTTATATTTTTACTAGTAGTTACAAAAGGAAAGCAGGGAAATTAAAATTGAGATGGCTCTAAGTCCCCCATGTCTGGAGTCCAGAACAAGCCATGTGCTGCCCATCATTAGACAGACTGTGAGGAAAAAAATTCTTTTCTTGCATTACTTTTATAGTCTGGAAAAAAGTATGTGAAATGGAGACCAAGGGATTAAAATTCAAAAGCTCTTGCTGAAGTGGAAAGATACAGACAGAAACCATTCACGGCAATGGATTTCTAGCTGCTAGCTACTGTTATTTTCCTTTCTTGGGAAGCACAGCCTTTGCTAAGTAAAGAGTTAATGCAATGCTCTGTGTTACTGTGTTGAACATCCTCTAGCAGCACATTCGGCTTGACATTAAAAGGAAAATAATTCAGCTAGTCAGCTATAGAGTGCTCCTGCCTGCTCTAAAATTGCAGCTATGCTTACTGTGTTCTCTTGATGTTAGTGATCAGATCATAGAGACTCCACTTTTGTTTACAAATAATTTCTTTTTGAACTAACACCATCGGTGCTGCTAATGTTTTTGGGCTGACTGCAAATCATGTCTTCCTCCCTTGCCTAAGCTAATCAAATAGAAATTAACCTTGATGGGCAGATTCTCTGAGATGATCAGTGTAACAGACCTCTGTCAGCAGCATGGATTTTGGGAGCATTTTTCATGCATCTAATCTGTTGACATGGATCATATTGTACAGTTAGGTAGTGTCTATGATTTTTAAGAACTCAGACACTGACAGTAGGAAATAAAAATTCTCAGGCAAAAAAAATATGGCGTGTTCTGAATAAAGCCCATTTAACTAGCTTGCTAGCATCTCTTAATGACTTTCCTGCTTCTTTTGATTCCCACAATGAATACTTTTCTTCCTAAACAAAAAAAGGGTTATATGATTTCCTAGCAGATACTTGCTTTACATTGGGAAGAGAAATATTAATTACACAATAGAACCCCAGTATTTAAAAACTCGTGACCTGAAATTCTTCCTCTAACAAGCTACTTCTTCCACTATTATATTCCACTTTTGTATTGATTTGCAATTAGCTGCAGTCCTTGATGTTACCTAACTGATTTAGGCAATTAGGATTTCATTGCAAAGCAATGATGCGCTAGCAGTCTATAATGTGTTAGAGTGTTCTTTCTGGAGTTGCACTAATAAAATAAACATGAACTTGCAACTCTATGTTTATGATATTGTGCATATGGTCATGTTATATTGCTTTAATTGGTATAATAAAATTCAAAAACCCCCACCTATGAACTGAGTTGTGGAATAAATACACAGACTTCTTCGAAAGGCATGATGAACTCCCAAAATGTAATTATATTTTCATAACTTTTTCAGCTTAAGCAGCAATTTGGGTTCAATTGGACTTCAATTTATTCCTGAATCATTTGCTCATCATTCGATATTAGATTGCCTAGTCGTACATTCTTCTCTGCCGTTTTCAAAATGTGAGGTTACAGTACAACATGTACTGAATTAAAAGGCTCTATCAGGTGTATGTTCCCACTAAAAAGAACAATGGAAGGAAAAAATCCACAACACATCTAGCCATGCCAGGCAGTAAGACAGTAAACTATCTTCCCTCTGTTCTTAGGAGCAGCACCTTTTTCTAGCACTGTACCTACATTTTAAATCATTATAATTCTTTTCTTCATTATTTCCATTCAAGTTCCAGTCCCTGGCTGCTTCCTTGTCACTGTTGTGTATTCTTGTATTCTTGGCCTCTTATCTTAAGGGATTCTTGAAGACAGGGCAGGAATAGAAACACAGCACTTAAATTCACCAATGACTGAAGCAGCCTAGGAGACATTCATTAATTATAATAATTAAGGAAACCATTAAGGAAACATTTGTAAAGCCTGTGCCTTTGTAAACGGTGTACTATAGATTCATTGACAAATACAATCAGATTATTTAGTTTGGAGAGGACTCTGTCATCTATTGTCCACATGCATACATTTCAACTGTAAACTTGGGCCGGAATTTGTCTTTTTTCATATGCTTAAATTGTTCTTTATTTATTTTATGAAGAACTAAAAAATACAAGTCTTGCATGGTCCTTTGCTTGGGAGTGTCAGTCTTCTAGACACATCATCAATGCCGTACATCCCTCCCAGCAGCACTGTTGATATTTAACATGTATTACAGAATGATAGAGGACATTCACCCACTTATTTTCAAAATGCTTTTGGGAATAATGTGGTCCATTTGACAGGGCATTCCTGCTGAATGAACCTTGAAGGAAATAATGTCAGCTCATGCTCTTTGTCTTTGTTAACAATCTTGTGTTTTCCCTTAAGGTTAGCTGTGTAAAAAGCTCAGTACTGAAAGTTGACTCTATGCTGATTTTCCAGACTGACAAGCAGAAAATTGGCCAAATATATATTGCTAAGCACACGTTAGACAGTGTTAAGCGCTAGCAGTTTAAAAAATTGTAAAGACAAAGAAGCACATCCATCTTCAACCAATGGATTTTCAAAAGATGATCTATTGCTGAGGAGGCTCACTAGCACTCAATGTGACCGTGGAAGAAACTGCTTTACACCAGCACCATCACGAGCAGCTCACAGACCCCACAGTCAGAGTGTGGATGGGGAGAGAGTGCGCTGAGCCTCTCATTTGTGTATGTCAACATTATGGGTTTAATGAACCACCTTGTCACAAGTCCTATGAGAAAAATCAGTCCTGTGGGGACATCTGTTTGCAGAGCCAAACTCAGAAAGTGGGAAAGCTCCCGTGCACTCTCTAAACAGCCTGTTGCTGTACTCAGCAACAGATCTGTGGTGTGACCCATTTCTTATACTTATACTTAGAAGGACAGTAGCAACGGAGGTACCCGAAAACCACATCCCAAGCTTGCAAAATATTCATATAAGATACAAAACTGGCAGCAGTTTTCAGACTACGTCTCACACTGTATTGTAGGCAACGTCATTCAAGACCAGGAGCCAGGAGCCTGAGATAACTTCTGATTTCTGCTCAGTAACCAAGCAAAGCTGTGACAGCAGCTGGATTGTACTTTGGAAATGTGCCTGTGGGGACCGGCCCTACTCTCATTAGACTGAGAAGACAAGTCTCCATGCCTGATGAGGTTGCCAGAAAAACAGCCACAAATGATTATTTTTACAAAGGCTGCAAAGGGGAGCTACAGCCAAGTCCTTGTCAGTCTAAGCATAGAGAACATCCTTCATGCGTGGTTCCATTGGCCACAAGGAAACTGTTAGTTCAATACCATCCAGCTCAGCTTTGTAAGATTGCTTTGAAACAATTCTGATTTATGGCAGGTAATCACACAGCTAATGAATTTATTTTAATTGAAGAGAATTAGCATAATCTAGTTGTAAAAACTTTAGAAAAGTGTGGCCAGTTTTTACACTAAAGCCAAACAGGATGACCCAGCTAATTATGGTTCTGACAGCCTCGTATCAATCCTTGGCAAATTAATGGAATGACTGATACAGGGCTTGATTCATCAAAAATTAAAAGAAGGGAATGTAATTTATACCAGCCAACAGGGTTTTACTGCATATAGATTAAATCCTACTATGCTGATTTCTTTTCCCAAATTAAATTTCATGTTTAACCTCTAAAGGTAATATAATAAATTAAAAAATACATGGCCTGGCATGTCACAACACTTTGACTGAGAAATCGTACACATTTTAAATGTACTGATATATATACTATTGGCAATAAAAAAAAAGTATAAACTCTTCAACTGATGCTGTCCAAACATACTCATAAACTTGGAATCACCAGTGAGACATGGTGTTTCCTCTGGATGCCAAAGGATTCAGCTGGGAGGAGGGCTGGACTAGCAACAATGTTCTGATGCTAGTGCTGTGGGAAGACCACAAAAGAAGGTGTGAAAGCAGTAAGAAAGACACGAAAGCAGCATGGATTGCTCTTCAAGAATGTTGACAATGCACTACAGGGCAGTCTGAGGGAAATTGTACCTCTGGGACAAAAAAAATGTAGGCAGTGTTTGAGAATCAGAGGATCTATCCTGTCAGGCTGAGGCTGTGAAAAGAAGTGGTGGATCAGAGATGTAAGGACATGATATGAGGTCTGACTGTGGCCAGTCATAAAACACAGTGTAAGCTGGTGAGAAAGCTCAAGTAGCATTGCTGCACTGCTTAGCCTCCCTTTCTTCTGTAGAAATAGCTTTTCTATAATGTGCTTTCATCTCCCTGCTCTCTGTAGGGCATCTCTTATCTTTAGCAGCCTCATCAGTACTGGAATGTTTCTGGAGGAATACACCACAAGTTTCTAGAACAGATCGGATGAAACACATTCAAGAGGAACCCATCTCTCTTCACTGAGAAAAGGCGAAATCTAGAAACTGGCTTAGATTAAGACCCTCAGTTTTAGAGAGATAAAATTGAATAAAATTAATCATGCCTGATAACTGCAATTTTAGACACACTTGGAGACCACAAATCCTTTTAAGTGTGAATGGTGATGAGACTATCTGGCACTGAAGTTGATTAAGCTTTCTTTCTAGTCAAGATAAAATGACAGTACTCGTTAAAATGTTTTGAAGTGGTTGTCTGTGTTCCTTGGAGCTGCCTATGATCCTTCAGACCAAAAGAACTTACAATATTGAAATTAAAATACTTTGTACCACAAGCTCCTACCACATGACATGAAGGGCAAAGATAAAGAGTTACAGAAGCTAAGAGACCGCAAATTATTTTCAAGGACTTGAGTGAGTTCAGCAGCAGAAACAGGTAAATTAGAATTTTCTAAGAATGCATTAAAGTGGTTTTGAATTGAGAAGGACAGAGAATGTTTAGACAGAATTTAGTGAAACAAGTGTTTCCTATAATCAAAACTGTATCATAAAAGATGAATTGCTGATACAATCCAAAAATCTACAGCAGTGTGCCCAGGTGGCCAAGAAGGCCAACAGCATCCTGGCTTGTATCAGAAACGGTGTGACCAGAAGCTCCAGGGAAGTTGTTCTCCCTCTGTACTGAGCACTGGTGAGACTGCACCTCGAATCCTGTGTTCAGTTCTGGGCCCCTTACCATAAGAAGGANGACATTAGGAAAACAATTTTCACAGAAAGGGTCATTGGGCACTGGCAGAGGCTGCCCAGGGAGGTGGTTGATTCACCTTCCCTGGAGGTGTTTAAGGCACGGGTAGATGAGATCCTGAGGGACATGGTTTAGTGTTTGATAGGAATGGTTGGACTTGATGATCCGGTGGGTCTCTTTCAACCTGATTATTCTATGATTCGATGATTCTATGATATGTGTACTGAAAGCACATTGCAAGCAATCATTCAGACGTATGTATCATTTCATACCTCATGAAACAGGACCAGGTGAGAGGTTTTTTTCTTCAAATAAAGCAACATTGCAGGTATTTAAAACAAATGGTCCAGCTCTTTTCTATATTCACACCAG
This sequence comes from Piaya cayana, assembly GCA_013389865.1. Lineage (NCBI taxonomy): Eukaryota > Metazoa > Chordata > Aves > Cuculiformes > Coccyzidae > Piaya > Piaya cayana. Next base: position 150,592 of record WAAB01006351.1, on the reverse strand, counting down.
CTGGAGAAGCAACTCTTACGGGAACCTCAGCTACATTTTGTACCTCCATCAAAACAGATGATCAAAACTTTTTGGTAGCATAAAAGTAAACTTCCTACAGCCATTCCTCCATGCTCCCATTCCTTAATGTAATTCATCACATTTAATTTAATTAATTTGGAAAGAAGGAAGAGAATTTTTCCCGAAGGAATCTCTCGGCTGACAGCTGTTTTACATAATCAGTGCAGGAAAGGTGGTGGTGGAGCATACTCCAGCTATTACTTCTTAATGGACATTTGTTTTGCTTTACTATTTGTTTCCTAAGAAAGATAACTAGAGAGATTCCATATGATTTCCTTCCCAAGTACAATTAATTCTTTAGCCAAGCATGTAAGTTACAGAAGCTTCTGCTCTGGGGCAATAATGAGCACCCAGTGCCCACTGAGTCTGCAAGTCACACATATTCCCCAGAAGTATCATCATCACAGAACATCAATTAAAGAATTCTCTTTCCCAATGAGAAAATGCTAGCATCTTAGATACTATTCTCTTTGTGTGACTGCAAAGTAAGGAAAATGCAAAGACCTCAATAATGTTCGTAAAATTACTTGTGAGTAATTAATGAGCAAAACTATATTAATTTTGCTAATTATTCAAGCCTCTTTGACTGAATTTGTGAGGTGAAATGGAAAAGCATTATAAAGAAAGAGCAAATTATCATTTAACACTTTTCAGCAACAAAGTGTAGTGAAGAGAGGGGGTAGTGAGTAGTAAATATGTAATAAATTGAATATTTGATTCCTCCTGGAAAATGTTTACCTAATTTGTGAGAGGGAAAGAATCATAAATTTCCCTCTTTACTCATATAATATATAGGTTACTTGTGGAATGCGTCTTTAATTTTCCATGTTTGTTTTAAATTAAAAGCTGTGTATTTTTCTATTCTAAATTTGGAAAGAACAATAAATTTGGTAGGAGTTCACACACACAGCCCCCTGCCAGTGTACATGTAAATGTTCAACAGTAGGTGGTGCTCCCAGGGTAGAAATGTATATAGTCTAAAATGTATATTAGAGAGATTTTACAGAGGAAGGAGAGATCTTTGGGGCTTTTAAAATTGTAACTGAGGAGCATAAAAAAGTGCAAAATCTCTATAAAGGTACTAAATGTTATACTAACTGACTTCTAAAACCCGTGCAACAATGTGACTACTCAAACAAACATGGCAGATGTGCATTTTTCAGTCTGTTCTTTTTCTTCCAAATATTAACAGAATAAATTGTTCACTCAACATATACCGTGACTATGGAATTATCTCCATGTGCTTTATTGCCCAGATTTCATTCAGATTTGCTGAGAATGTTAGTATCAAAACCAAATTACCTGCATGGTTTTCTCAGTTGTTAAATGATTCATCTGTTTTATTAGTAATTGTGCACTTTAAATATTCTTTTTTAATTACATCCTAGTTTTATAACACATACTATGGGATTATTAAAAATCCTAGAGTGTTTTCCAAGTCATAAATAGCAATAGCAGCTAACATTTTCTGTTGGGTTTCTTTGCTGTAGGCATTCTTCATTCAATATACATTTGCCTTTCTGTTTTGTTGCTTGAATTTTCTGATACAAATATGGTCTCACACATTCTTTATATGATGAGAGCATCACATGGGGGGCATAACTTAGTACACTCCAATTCCAGCTTGAGTGGCACTGGCAGAGCATCCTACAAATCTCTAATGAAATATAGAACTAAAGTTAAATTGCAGTTGAAAACAAACCACAAAGATCAAGTATCCCAAATATAATGGCTTTTAAAGAATAGGGTGTTGGTTTGGGTTTTTTTTTAATTGAATATTGGACTTCACTTGCCTGTTTACATTTCTGTAGGAGTTCAACAATATTTGTTATAAAATACAATTTGTTTATACACAATCTGACAAATCTGGTAATTTGCAAACAGTGTATTTTGTTAATTATAGTAGGTGCTTTGGCTATTTATGCATTTGAGCAGCTTGAGCTAAATTGAGAGAATAAAACCAATGAGGCAAGAAAGTCCAATTAAGAGTACATTAATCAAATGCCCCCCAAATGCCTTTCCTCTGTTATACATATTGTTTTATTTCACGCAGAGTGCTTGTTCGATGTCAATTGTCCTTCTGTATCTAAACCAGCATCTTCCTCAGTCAATGTGGAGCAATAAATGTAAAACAAATGTCAAATGCCTGGTTTTGGATACTTCATTTTATATTCGTATAGATTTTGTAGTTCATTTGTATTTAAACTATTCTTCCTTTTTAAGATTAATTATAACCAAGAAACAAAGAGGAATGAGAAAATTACTACCATGTTAAGAAATGGCTGTTTAAAACCCAGGCTGCTTTTGATCTATCATAGCTGCAGTAGACTATCTTCTCATCTACATTGGAATAAGTAGAAGTAGACTCTGTTGGTTTTCACATAAAATTCAAAATAGAAAAGCACTTTAACATTGCACTTATAATTCGTTCCCTCGATATCTGATCAACAGCATTAGCTTGGCTAAGCTTCTGGTCTAATACCATAAATCAAGAATAGGTCTGTGGGAACCCATATGAAAAGTTTATTTTGCTGTACTGATGCATCACTCAACAAACCAAAAATGGGGACTTGCAGTTGTTCTGAAACACAAATGAGGTAGTCAGGTAATCTGAGAGGTGGGCATTGGAATTCCACTTCTCTGTTTCATCACAGCATGTTTATGTGATGCCAGGCAAGATTTTTATGACCAGATATTAAAAAAAACCGGGATGGACCATATGAAAAAATGGGTGGACCACTCTGTAGGTAAGGAATTGGCACAATGTTTGCACTCAAAATGTTGTGGTCAATGGCTCAGTGTCTGAGTGGAGATTGGTACAACATTCCAGAATTTAAAGGGGGTCTACAGGAAAGACAAGGAGTGATAGGATGCAGGATATCAATGCAGTGATAGGATGAGAGGTAATGGTTTTAAGCTCAGAGGGGGTAGATTTAGATTGGATATTAGGAAGAAATTTTTTCTCGTGAGGGTGGTGACTCACTGGTACAGGTTGCCCAAAGAAGTTGCAGATGCCCCAATCCTGCAGGTGTTCAAGGCCAGGTTGGATGAGGCTTAAGCAACCTGATCTAGTAGATGATGTCCCTGCCCATGGCAGAGGGGTTGGAATTGAATTGATTTAAGTTCCCTTCCAACAAAAGCATTCTATGATTCTATCTGAAATTCTAAATAAAAAGGACAGATATATTTTGTTGTTAATAAGGAGTAAATAAATATGCTCAGGTATATGATTGCCCTTTTATTTGTAATGCTCCTCTGCAATCTGGCATGTATTTTTAAAAAGCTGAAAAAAAAAGTTTGATAGTACTTTATGCCTTGGGCTAATTTGTTTAAATTTAAAATATTGTTCTGAACTAAAATTAAAACATATGCTCTGCACATATGTTATTCAGGCATAAAACATTTTATACATGAAGTATTTCAGATTGAAGTTCTTCTCATAAGTAAGTGAAGATATTTTTAAAAATGTATACCTAATTTGTTTCTAGGGATATGCAGGCTAAGCAAATGTTCCCTGCCTCAGTGCTGCTTTAAAAGCAGACTCATAGAGAACCTCGGATCAAATATTTGATACAATCCTCTGGCACTCAATGAGATACATCATAGCGGCTTTTATGTTTATTCTCTTATTGCTGTATCTTGAAAAAAATACCAAGAAAGAACCCTGGCAAAAGTTAAATATATGTATATATTAGTCCTTTCTGCCTCCTAGCAAAAAATAGAACTTGTTACATATTTATAAAGCACTGCATCCATTCCTCTGGCATTCCACGAAGCAGCTTGACCTGTTGTTTTGCAGAAAGGGAGGACTGAGGGACCAAGAAGTTAGGAAGGCTTGCCTGAAGTCACAAATAGTGTAAAATAATAGAAGTAGAGAGAAAATAGAATAAAACCTGACTGTTTATCTCTCACAGCAAATTAATAGTTCTCTCCAGTGCTATTAATGAATTATAACAGAGTCTTACATTCTCAACTTTCTTACCTCTAATAGGATTCCCTCATTGTCCAGTAATGTTTTGCCACTTAATTAGTTTGATGGTAAGCAGAGGCAGGAACCTGTTCCTCAGCCGATAAAATCCTCCCACAATTAGGCTGAAATAATAAAGAAGCATTTAAATGACAGAGAACCAAAAATCAATATTTCTTTCACTAGGAAAATACACATTGTAGGAAGAAATTACTGAGCAACACGTGTGCATATATGGCTCTAGGCTTCAGCTGTAGGGTTGAGTCTCCTTGTCCTGGCATGAAAAATGATGCTTACACACAGTATGAATTAAAGAAGTCAAAATAAAATTATCATCTCACAGAATAATTTGCTTTCCACGGGATTTTCTGAACCTTGCAGTGTACATCAAACTTCTCAGTGTGCCTGGAAACTTTATCCTTTAAATAGGCTCCTTGGCCACCATGCTACTTTATTGACCTCTGTTATCCTGCAAAATAATATATTCTCCCACAATACGTCCACTGTTTCATTTGGCCTGTAGACCTGTGGGACTCATTCCTTTTCCAAAATCATATATTATGGGATCACGTACTGATTGTGGAGCATGGCCAAGAGCCTAAACACAGTTTCTGAGAACAAGTTGATAACATCAAGTCACATTGCTTGGTTCTTGATTGCCAGATGGCTCCAGTATATATTTAAAAGAAAAAAAAAAGAGTTTAAAAGTGGACTAAGTATGGTTTACATGGTCAGGCAGTCTCTGAAGACTGACCTGTGCAGTCTGGCCCAGCTATCTCTGCCACTGGCTTTGCTTTCTACCTGGTACATGGTAGAACTTCCCTGGCAGCATTTTGAGTCCCAGGCTACCACCCAGTGCTGGGTCCTCAGAAAAAGATAAAAACATCCTCCATTAAGAAGAAGGGGAGGGTCATTGTTGTAGGGGACTCCCTCCTAAAAGGAATGGAGGGACCCATTTGCAGTCCTGACCTCCTCCACAGAGAGGTCTGCTGCTTACCAGGGGCATCAGTGAGGGAGGTAGCTAGAAAACTTCCTTCCCTGGTCCATGAGACAGACTACTATCCTCTGATTGT
>WAAB01006351.1:76852-144055 GCA_013389865.1 Piaya cayana | reverse complement strand
AACAATTTTCACAGAAAGGGTCATTGGGCACTGGAACAGGCTGCCCAGGGAGGTGGTTGAGTCACCTTCCTTGGAGGTGTTTAAGGCATGGGTAGATGAGGTCCTGAGGGATATGGTTTAGTGTTTGATAGGAATGGTTGGACTTGATGATCCGGTGGGTCTCTTTCAACCTGGTTATTCTATGATTCTATCTGTTCCTCTAGGCAGAGGTAATTCAGCTAAAGCCCTTGCTGCCTACTGCTGCATCTGTTCCTGAGGGAAGAAGTATCAGAGCATTTTAAAGGAGGCCTTGCTCAGTCTTCTCTTTCCATTTCAGGCCATCATTTTCCACCCTCTTCTTGATCATGGCAATTGGGACAGCTGGAAAATCTATGGAGAAAGCTCTACTTGATCACATGGCAGATAACTGCACACTGAAGAACATTAAATGTAAACGCAGCTGAGATTTCTCCTGGAATTTACAAGTTCATTGGGTGTTTCTGCAGACAACTAATGTATTGGACATCTGTTTTAGCTTCGAACTCAACCTAAGAACCTCTGTGCAGCAGTGTAAGGGAAACTACTTACAAACAGAGGTCTGCATGTCCTATCCAAAAAGAAATGTGGAATTATTTTTTTAAATCCTAATGAGGTCCCCAAAGCCAAATATCTATTCTGTAAATTGATAAGAAGTATGTTATTTCTGGCCTAGGCTTGCATTAACTCAAAATTTGGGCAGAAAATCATTCTATTCTTTTTTTTCATTTTACTATTCAAATTAACAGATGCACTTCCTATCATTTGGTACTTCTTCTGTCAATAACACACAAATACCATGGAAACATGCCAAAGATTTTCTTAGCAACCAAGCCTCTTGCCTGATATACATGATTAACTGTAACAGCCTGTTAAAAGCTTAAAATAAACCTGTCTTTTTTTATTTAGAATTTCATATAGTGAAATGAGTTTCAGTGGTAATGAATTTAGCACAGTTTCAGAAGAATTTATTTATCTTTGGGGGAGCTGAGCACTGAAAGGATGTCATGGCGAAAGCAAATGTCGCTGTAAAGTCAAATCTACTGGGGCCGGTCCAAGACTGAGTTCAGGTAAAGTAAAAGCACTCTCACAAATTACCAGTATTGGCTCCCCTATGATTAAAATGTGAATTGATTCATGCCTTGTTAGTGCATAATACTGCTGCAGAAAGCATCCTTCTCCATGAAGAAGTAGTGAATTCCATTATGAAAGATGGGATTTTGACAAGGTATTTGTAGTTCCAAGTGGATAAACATTTTGGAGGATAGTATATGGACTCTGGGCACTGCTTTCTAATTCTCTGGAAGATGAAGATTAATCACATTTTCAGGAAACAGAAATTGTAGTTTTTATGTCTTTGGTGAAGTAAAGTAAAATGAAATATCACAAGTTCTACCCTGTTCTAGGGAATCTTTTTTTTTTTTTTGTATTTACTTAGAATAATCTCCATTGCACTCACGGTCCTTCAATTAGACCCAAGGTACAGGCTGATGGTATACAAAAAAAGAATTATTTTTATAAGTGCACATAACTGCTATAAAAACTTAGAAAACAACAATATCTAAGGTGAAGACTGATATTCACTTGAACTCAGCTTCTTGGAGGCTCATGTGGCAGGCTTTTGTCACACACTAGCCATCCATTGACGTTGCAGCCATCAAAAACTGCAGAGACTCTTACATGTCTGTGTAGGTATTAGACACAGCTAGAATTTACATATCCTGTTTCTCCAGCAATCCTAAAAAGAGGTTTCTGTGACCAGGAATTTTTCTGACACTGAGAAAAGAAAGCATTATTAAGTAGGAAAATAAGAAACAAAGGAACAGCAAGACACATCATTAAGCATTATCAGCTGAAGACCTGAAGTAGCCCTTTATTCTGGTCTTTTAAATAGTTTATGGGCAATGGCAGCCTTAATGATCTCATAGGAAGAATGACTTCTCCAGTAAACCTGTTCATTGAAATTTAATGATACACCTCCAAGTACAATTCTCCTAGTTTGTGCCTTCTGTTGGCAAGCACAATATATCCTAAAAACTCTCCTCTCCACAAGTGACCCACAAGACGTAATGCAAACAGCTGCAGTATAGTAATGTAGAATGATCTAATGGCTGTTCTAAAGCTCACAGCAAGTTAGATATTCTTAAAGCTCTACAAAGCTATGCAGACTGGTAAGGAAAAAAAAATTAAAAATTTAACTCTTGTTTTAGTGGGTTTTACAGGAAAAAAGGTGTTAGAAAAGTAAATATTAGATATAACTTTGAAGACAGAGAAAACTTCAGTTACCTGGAGGTGAGCAGCTTGAGCTGTGCCCCACTGCTGCTGTTAGGAGTCTCTGAAATTGTACTGGTGCCAAATGTTAGCATGGAGAATAATATTTTCCTGTGTTATGGCATGATAATAAAATGCAATGACCAGTATAAATGGGCTCAATTATTCACTTCTGCTGTCAGGGGATGGGAAAAGGGCTTCCATAGCCATTTTGACAAACACATTGGCATCCCTCAGTGCACTGTGCTTCTGTCTGATGCTGTCTCTAACCTTTATAGCTCTGTTGCAAAGGTAGAAAATGACCTTGAAATAACAATCATTTTTGTTAAAATTTGGTCTGCTAATATGTTTCTGAAGCAGTAAAATGCTTCAGAAAATGGTCTTGTAGGTAAGGGATGTACTTTCATCTCTCGTCTCCTAAAACACAGATGGCCATAATTTCTTAAGGATCTGACCCATACATACGCAAAACACTCCTGTAGGAATTGAGAGAACTGTCTGACTTTTTAGTCCATGTGACACTTGCTGTCTGCCTGAAGTAAGACTAGTTTTCTGCAATAAAAGCTGTGTTTGTGGTAGAAAAAGAAGATCATTCAAATTGAACCACGCCACCCCTGGAACTAATCACTTTTAAAGCTGAGAAAGAAGCCTCTTTCATGCACAATGCAGTAGTTCATTTCTCATCAATTTCAATTAGAAGTTGACGAACTTCTTTTGTTTATTATGTTGTCGTCTGCACTACATTTTCAAATTGCAGTAAGACATTAAATATTCTCAGAGGTGGTAACAGCTTACAGGGGATTTCATGCAATGCAAAACACATAATGAAACCAAACATCATTATTATTATTATTATTATTAATTATTTGTACTACTTTATTGCTTAGGACTTGTAGTCATAGATCAAGACCTCATAGCATGATGTACAAAGCCAGAACAAAAAGGCTTTTACTTCTGTGATTGTTACAGATCTGAGGTTGTTAATAGCATTGCTTGGCTTAGGAGCCTGAATTTGAATTTTCATCTTTCCAAAACCCGTGCAATGCTATCTGAAAAGTCAATCAGGTTATCTGTTGAGTGTTCAAACTGCCCTTGCAACCTCTGTTAGGAATTCATGCTGCTCGAGCAGCCATCCTCACCCAACTGACCCCTGAGGAAATCTCCAGTATGTGGAAAACTCATTACTCACAGCAGTCTCAGTTCCCTAGCACTCTTCTGCCTGGCCTCCCACAGACTGAAGGGCAGGGAGCACCTCAGCCCTGCCTGGTCCATTCCATTGCCAGTTCCCTGCACAGAATTGGCACTAAGATTCTTTGTAAGTGCTAAGAAAATGCTGAGGTATCTTGTTGTATGAAAGAGTCTCAGGAAGAAAGGGCAGTTGCATTTGGCACCTGTTGATAACTTCTCTCCTGGCTTCAATGCGGAGGGTCTGAGAGCCCTTACACTCACATCAGGTGGCTTTCCTGGGACAGAAGGATGCTATTGGCCCCCCTGTGGTCTGAAGCAGGTGCTAGGAGGCAAGATTAATGCAAAACCCACCCCCAAAGAGGCATTGCTAGAGTACAGCTAGCTTGAGGCCAGAAAAAAGATTCTGTGGGTATCATTGTGAGCCTGGGCAGCAGTTCTGGGTAAGAAGTGGATAGTGAAACTACATCTCCTGGAAGACTTAAGCCACGAATAAATGTTTGATACATACAAAGTTTCACATGTCTATATATTTATGCAAGTTACAGGAAGAGACTGAAGATGAAAGCATGACTTGAAGCATGTTCCTTGTTCTAGTACTGCCATGACCCAGCCTGGACAGTCCAGGGGTTTCTGGGGAAAGATCCTGGGTCTCCCCATAAAATATTGAGGGAACTGGGGTTGTTTAGCCTTGAAGAGGCTGAGGTGAGACCTTATCACTCTCTATAACTACCTGAAAGGAGGTTGTGGAGAGGAGGGAGCTGGCCTCTTCTCCCAAGTGACAGGGGAGAGGACAAGAGGGAATGGCCTCAAACTCCACCAGGGGAGGTTCAGGCTGGATATCAGAACTTTTTTTTTCACAGAAAGGGTCATTGGGCATTGGAACAGGCTGCCCGGGGAGGTAGTTGAGTCACCATCCCTGGAGGTGTTTAAAAGATGAGTGGATGAGGTGCTGAGGGTCATGGTTTACTGGCAGATATGAATGGTTTGACTTGATGATCCAAGAGCTCTTTCACAACCTAAAGATTCTGTGATGTCAAAGGCTTTACAGAAGTCCAGATAGATGACATCCATTGCTTTTCCTGTGTCCACTGATGTGGTCACCCCTTCCTGGAAAGGCACTACGTTGGTGAGGCAGGTCTTGCCCTTGGAGAAGCCATACTGGCTATCTCTAATCACCTCCCCATCCTCCATGTGCTTTAGCAGAGCTTCTAGGAGTATCAGTTCCATGATCTTCCCAGGCACAGAGGTGAGGCTGACAGGTCAGTAGTTCTCAGGGTCGTCTTTTCTACCCTTTTTAAAAATGGGGACAATGTTGCCCTTCATCCAGTCACCAGGGACTTCTCCTGATTGCCTTGACTTTTCAAATATCATGGAGAGCTTTTTGGCAACCACATGTACCAATTCCTTCAGGACCCTGGGTCCCACAGACTTACATATATTCAGATTCAGGCTCCTCAGGTGGTCACAAACCTGATCTTCCTCTACTTGACTCAGGAGGTAATGGATTCAGGTCAAAGTCCCAGCCCAATGCCACTTGGGGCTGTTTATTTAATGCAAGTGGTACAAAGGGCTAGTAAACATCACACAGAAGGTACGAGAGATGTGCACACTTGTAAGGTTGGGCAGCCAGGCAGGCAAAATATGGTATTTAAAACCCCCACACATAGGTGACTATTAAGCACTTGTTCAATGCAGTTCAGCTGACCTGGCATGAGGCGCCTACTTCAGAATGAGTTTAACTGGCTCCATTGATTCACAATGGAGAACTCTACACTTGAGAAGCACAGACATATGACATGCTTTTACAACCTACAGACAGACATGTAAACTTAAGTTTCTTATCTGTATCTGTCGTGTGCTCGTTCTCCACAGAGCTGCCATGTGGGCATTGCAGAGGACTGACCAAATTCCCACCCTGGATGAGGGCTGCAGAGTCTGAATACATATCAGTGTGTGGCAGTGTCAGTTTTGCGGTTGGACCTGATGATTTTTAAGGTCTTTTCCAATGTAAATGATTCTATGATTCTATACACTTTACCATCCTCAGTGCTCTCACCCTCTGTGCAAAAATAGATAGAATAGCCAGAAAATTCTGGGGTTGTTCTGGAATGTGTAGGAGAGTTTTTGAAACCTGAAATGACTTTTCAGCAAGGGGAAACTGTTTCCCACCCAACTCTAGCTCCAGTCTTATCAGACGCCTGAGACATTAATATATGAAAGAAAAAGTTCACTAGGGGTTGATGAAAAAAGTAATGAGATTCTAACTATTTTCTTAGATAAACAAATGGAATCTTGCCAGGATTAACAAAGTAAGTTTCAAGAGAGCAAACCAACCTTAGTACTCCATAAATAACAACAAAGAATGCTAAGAACAGAGACAAGAGCAGTGCTCACATAAAATTAATGAAGAAAGAAAAGTATGTTGAGGTGAAGAAGCATCAAAGCGAGAGTAAAACAGCAGTGACCATGTCCACGAGATGAAAAGAAGTAAAAGGAGTTGATTCTATCATCACAAAAAGGTGCTTCTTGGAAATAGATGGACTTAATATACAAACACGTATAGTTCTGTCTGTTCTGGAGATTTCTCTCACATTTTTTGTGTCTGATTAAAGAACATTTTGGTAGTCTCATCCTGTCAAAAAATGAAAAGAAGGCAATACACTGGTTTATGCGTATATGCGTTTTATGCAACTATATTTTGACATATTGTTTGGCATTTGAAAGTGCATTTAATAAGAGAAGCAGGAATAAAAAAAATGTAGCTACATACAAGAATGTAAAAGGCATTAGAAGGATTACAAAATTAACCACTCTTCTATCAACCTAATATCAGTGCTAGTAAATACAACAAATGATCAGATATGGGACTTCATTATTAAACAAATGGAAGCAGAGATGTACAATCAATAGCAGTAAGAAAACAAGAAAAGAAGGTTTTTTTCAGAATCAACTCAGCACCTGTTTTGATCATGTTACAGATTTGGTTGATAAATGCATGGATGCCCATCTAATATATTAAATACATGTATATATAGGAAATGATTATATTTCTGCTGAATCATCACTAAAACTGCAGATGATAAAATCAGATAACTGACCAAATATCAGGATACCTAGGGAATCTTCACCAAGGAAGTGCATTTTTTAATTTGTTGTCATGTCTCTTCACATTATTTAATGTGTTGTCACGTCTCTTCACATTATTTAATGTTTATCAGTGAACCAGAAGGAAGTATAATACTGCTGATAACGTCAGCACATAAAGCAAAAAGGGGAGGTTTGTTAAATAACAGAAAAGATGTCTTCCCTCCAGCAGATGCAATAAACTGAGTAGAAACGAGCAAACAGAATTCATTTACAGTGAAGCCAAATAGTTACATACTTGGAAAAAGAACATTTGTGACTATGGGAGCAGAGATTACGCTCCAGGAAAAAGAAGTAAATCACAGTAGATGGTGTGTTAGTCATGAAGCTTCAGTACAAGGTGATGCTTTAAAGAATTAACTCAATCTTTAAATGCGTAAGGGATGGCACACTGAGCAAGAGTAGGGGGTTCTATGAGCTCTGTATTTAACATCAGTTACTCGAAAGATAAAATTTCTGGCCTCAGCAGAAACAATGGGAAATTGTCCCTCATCACATCATTTCTTTGCCCTTACATTAGCTACATGTGAGAGGCGGTTCACCTGTGACGTTGAAAAATAGTAGGGACTGTGGCTGTATGTTGGATGAATATGGGAGGGATACCAAGTAAATGGAAGATTAATTGGGACTAAGATAAACATGAAGCTGGTACTAAGCACATCAGAATAAACATGATTAAAAGACTGGGTGCTCTGAACAAGAATCTTGAGTGTGTGAGAAAGCCAGGCTGGAAAAATCCACCTGGGAATGAGAGTGTGGGCGTGAAACAGGCAAAACAAAATATCCTGTTTGTTTTCTTAGTTCAAGAATCGAAGACCTGCATAAGTAAGCTTGAAAGAGAGAAGCTAGTGTATTTTCTTATTTTGGCTTCTTCATGGTGTGCTGATTAAAAGTATATAGTTAGAGAAAACTGCAAGGTCTGCATCTACTTCATTGCCACAGATGTATACTTTTATCTATAGGTCCCATCAGTTATCAGCAATACATTGGATGATGAATATCATTATATATATTCGAGTTAACTGTCATGAAATTTGAAAGCAGCTCCTAATCAGTCACATTTTCATTAGTGTGTTGACCAAATGACTGTAATCAGTAATAAATAATAATTATCAGTTATTAAGAGATGAGGCAGAGATCATATGCCTGGTTCCTTTACCTTTGAAGCTGTTCACATCCACATATCAATTTCAACTCAAAATAATTGTTAATAATGATTCTAACAAACCAATTTACCTCTGCCTGACAAGTTAATAAGGAGGTTTAAGTACAGTAATAGGTACAAATACTGTGTTTCCAGAGATAAGGGGAGCCTGACTCATTTAGCATCACGAAGCCAAGAAGCAAGAGTAGATCCTTTCAGAAACACCTTAGAGCCAGTGGAGAACCAGAAAAGCACCATCAAGGTTATTTTGAAAGTCATAGATTTTCTTTTCACTAAAACAGTGAGAATGGCATTCTAGAGGAAGTATGGGGCTTGAAAGGCAACCTAAGGTAGACTGAGCTAACTAAGCTTAAATAAATAGTTATATGACACATTTTCTTGTCTGAGCATGCGACTGGTGATGAAGGGATGCCTTCTGCTCCTCTGCTGTTACACTGAAATAGAGGCTGGAACTTAGGAGCAGGTGTTGCTGAACGCTGTATGGAAGTTACACAAAGGTCATAAATGGAACAAAACCAAAATCTTTGGAAAAAAGTGAAAGAGGTTCAGGAGTCTGGAGTGCTATGGGGGCTTGCATGGATGCAGCAGGACACAGTGTTAGAATCAGAGTGAACTGGAGAATGTCTGAAAAGAGAGAAATGGAAGGCTTGAAAAGATAAAAAAAGGTAAGACATTGACACTGCTTTAAAGCAGGTACAGCCAGCCAGCCAGTTTTATATTCTAAAAGTTATAAGTCACCCTAACAATACAGCAGTGCTTGAAGGAAGTTGAACCCTCAGAGCAGTGTCCAAAATATTGCACAGGGTTTCCATTCAGTACTGGAGGGTGGATGAAATAGGAGTATCTTGACCATCACTTTTACAGGCAATGGGAAAGTTAGTGGCTTGAGCAAACAGGGGTTTGGTGGTGTCCCATTGGAAACAGGGTCAGGGGAAAAAGCCCTAGAACAGGTACCAGGATGCTACTGGTAGAGGAAAATGAGAAGTCAACTTCATTTTTCAGACACAAGATGATTTTACATTATAAAGAAAATAAATCACACCAGTGACTCCACACAAACTATGAGTATGCAAAAAAACCCAGCAAACCCTGGTACAGTCCCCAGCCAAACAGATACTAACATCAGCTGAAACCAAGTAGTGCCGCGATGGCAGTGATAGAGAGCAGCAGCCAGGATTAATCACTGTACAAACTCCCCAGGAAAGGCTACAGAAACCAGAACAAGCTTTGTGTCCAGGTAGTGATCTTTTCTATGGCACCTCATGCCACACATTTTGCCTCAAGCTTCACCAGGGGAGGTTTAGGCTGGATATCAGAAAAAAAATTCACAGAAAGGGTCATTGGGCACTGGAACAGGCTGCCCAGGGAGGTGGTTGAGTCACCTTCCCTGGAAGTGTTTAAGGGATGGGTGGATGAGGTGCTGGGGGGCATGGTTTTGTGATTGATAGGAAGGATTGGACTCGATGATCCGGTGGGTCTCTTCCAACCTGGTGATTCCATAATTCTATGATTTGAGAGCCTTTCTGATAACTCGCATGGACCAGTCCTCCTCGTATACATTGAGCCCTGCTATACCTACATGTACAGCTCTGGCTTAGCTAACAACCTTTAGCAACAGTTCTAGGACTTAACTAAGCATTGCATCAGAAAAAGGAGTTCCTTTCATTTCATTTAAATACAGTGCATTAATGTCATTGCCGCAGCTCTGATAATACTGTCACCACCTATTGAGTCAGCTGTATAACTTCTGTGATACCCCCACTCCATCACAGACGTCTTTTCTTTGCCCCAGTCTGAGGAGTCTCATTGACTGGCCACTGTCTCTTCACTGAGGGCTTCTGACAAACAAAGCAGTTGTGGGACAACATTCAGAGTCCAAGCTGTCTTTGGTATAAGATGCAACTCTATTGTTGTATTAATGACAGTATGCCCTTAAATAATGAAAATATAGCTAAATTTTCACTTTTTCAGGGAGGCCAGTGACTGTTTTGGAAAGTTGACTCTAGTTTAAAATTCAAGCAGCCCCTATTATGGACAGTGACAGAGGAAAAATTCCATAATTTTGCATTAATGACTGCAGACCATTCAGAGTCAGCATTAATTGGCCTTCAAATCAGGAAGATCAGCCCACACCTTTTGGCTGGAGCAGGTGAAGTGCTGCTGTATTTGGGATAAGCCTCTAGGAAGTGGAGAGAGGACAGCCAAAACTGTACTTGAAAGAAGAGAAGTAACCTCCTGTGCTGCTGAGAGCCCCTCTCACAACTGTGATGAGAACGCAGCCCCGGACTCGACCTCTCCTCAGTACTAGAACTGTCTATGCTGCTTTGCAGTGGAAAGGTGAATTTGGAGCCTATGAGGCATCCAGCATCCCAAGTGCTTTTTAATGCTGTGTCTGAGCCCGCAGCAGGGAGCGGCACTGAAAGGGGAAGATACACCATGAGCAGCAAGTCAGCGCAAGAACCAGCTGCAGGCTCAGGTTCAGTTTGTGTCTGTGCCCAGCTTTTCCTTTGCAAGTTTTGATTTTTGACAGCAGGGAGTCCACTTATCATAAATCATTATGAGCAGCAAGCTAATGAGATAAACCTGAGATATCCCCTCGTATTTAGTAAGAATAAAGCATTCAGTACAATGGCACAAACCAGCCTCAAACTCAGGACCATCTTAACAGATGCTTGAAGAACTGTTTCTCTGAGGTATTCCAAAACCATGAATTATCACCTTCTGTCAGGAAAATACAGTTGTTTTTTTTTAAATGAAATATGCATTTAGAACTTCAGTTGTTTTATAATGTATTTGCATTTCTTAAATGTGCTTTTTTTTCTTTGAGACCTCTATCTTCTAGATTTCAACGTTTTCTCCATAACAATAGGGAAAAAACACTGCAATTTTAAAATCACAGCTGAAAATCACATGCAGTTTGCAGACTGGAATGAAATGCAATTGCCTGAGGTTTAGGATCACAGAGATCTAAACACACCTGCCATAGAGGACTACCCAAATAAACTAAAAGTCTGGGAGAAATAAATGTTCTTCCAACTTTGTTCTACTGATACAACTGAAAAAGGTATTTGTAGAAGAGATTGCATGTTTTCAATGTGTTCTAATGGTGAGGCTGCAGCCCTTTGGGGGTTGATGCATAGCAGTGAATCTCACTAACATAAGATAAATTTAAGTTGAATTTCCTAAATATCAGGTCCATTCAGAAGGTTTAATCTGGTGGGTGTTATGAAAATCTCTTATAGTAGGGATGGAAGAAGAGATAGGCGATGGGTTGGTGAGATTCATAGGGTTACATACCCAGAAACATCTGCTGGGCTGCCTTCCAGCTAGGGCTACTGCCCAATGACTGCTTGGTCCTTCCAAACATCATGGAATGGTTTGGAGTGGAAAGGACCTTTACAGGTCATCTGCTCCACCTCCCACTGCAATGAACAGGGACATCTTCAACTAGATCAGGTTGCTCAGACGCCTGCTACCACCTCCTGAGCAACCTGATCCAGTGTTTCACCACCTTCATAATAAAATATCCCTCGCAAGCCATCAAAGGATGATTTTTCCATCCACATATGAGCTTTTTTTCTTCCTTCAACCCAGTCCTCACAGTCTGCCTGTGACAGCCTGCTCCTGCTGTAGGCTGTGGGTATCTTTCAAGCCAATGATACCGCACCACATTATGAGTGTGATCAGAGATTTAGTTCAAGGGCTACTAATGCACTGAACAGTACCCAGTCATCTGCAATGCTGGAGATGGTCTCACTGCAGCTCTGCAGTTAACTGTATAAGCATAAAACATAAACTCATATTTTCAGGACCACATTGATGAAAATGCACAGAAGAGTGCATAAGCAGTCATAATGAGTGAGAAGGCAAGCATCTGAATAACCATTATGTTGGATGCTCCTTCACCTCTATGAAAGGATGGTGATTGTCTGGACAAATGAGATACATCCTTTTGAGGGTTCAATTCTAAAATTAAGCTCATTTTTTATTGCAGAGCAGACATTTATTTACACGATTATCCTGCTTACATCACTGTGGACTTCCCTTGAACCATGCATTGCCTCAAGCTGGGAGATTGCAGGAGGCACTTTTAATATTTCCACCATATCTGTGCTTCTTAATTAAAAATTAAGAAGAATAGATCAAGAGATCTAAAAAGCAACTTTCTTCATTCTATGAAACAATTCATGTCACCGATCTGCCTCTTAAGACTGCATCCTTTTGGCTTTGCTTTATCATGCAAGATGACCACATAGCTGTATCCTGCCCAGCTTGGATACAGTGTGCAAGAAAAGAAAGTAAGAGTGAGGGAGACAGACTGCTACATCTGGCTGCATAAACATCACTTCTGCAGGAAAACAGGTAAAGCCACAGGGAAGGATAATCCAGTATGTATCTGTAGATCCAATGACTAGTCACATAGGATGGGAGAACTTGCATCCCTGATACCACACAGAGGAAATCACAGAATCATAGAATCATCAGGTTGGAAAAGACCCATCGGATCATCAAGTCCAATCCTTCCTATCAATCACTAAACCATGTCCCTCAGTGCCTCATACACCCGTCCCTTAAGCACCTCCAGGGAAGGTGACTCAACCACCTTCCTGGGTAGCCTCTGCCAGTGTCCAATGACCCTTTCTGTGAAAAAAAAATTTCTGATATCCAGCCTGAACCTCCCCTGGTGGAGCTTGAGGCCATTTCCTCTCATCCTGTCCCCTGTCACTTGGGAGAAGAGCCCAGCACCCTCCTCTCCACAACCTCCTTTTAGATAGTTGTAGAGAGCAAATGAGGGCTCATTTGCCTCCTGGCCTCCATGGCTTGAAGCTAAGCCTTCCAGTCCTCTAAAACTCTCAGTTAGAATCCACCATTCAGCACCCTGGAGTGTGTGCTCCCTCTGGCTTGGTGACTAAGAAGGTCATAGTAGCCAAGGCCCGAGAAGCCTACTGTAAAATATATTCTATGCCTAATGGTTACATACAGTAGACAGTGTACACTAGCCCACAGCATCCCAAATTTTTAGAACAAAAAATACTCAAAGGGACCTCAGGTGTCCAGTCGTGGATAGCAAGACTCCTTAACCACAGGGACAGACATTTCTGTAGACTTCAAGGAAGTCAATGGTGCCCTCTAAAGGAAACTCATGATACACAGGAGTTCTTGACAGCTGTTGTACCCACTGCCCATACAGCCACAGAATAATCCACAAACTATTTCTGAGCAATCATTTAAATAATCAACAAGATGACAAAATACAGGGTTCTTAATAGCCCTTCTGAATTTGGGAAGGACAGCCTGTGCAAAGTTCATTTTTTTCCAAACATTTATTGTCTAGGGTAAGATGGCATCCTTGTCCCAAAACATGTAAATGCTGTTGGGAGCAAGACCTCACATCATGACTCAGAAAAGAAAGCTACATCAAACTGGCAGGAGAGTCTGCACAAGTGACAGAGGGCTGTGATATATTTCATAAAAGTTTATTGTGAGCTTGATAAAACAGCAGCAGGTACATAGAGGGCAGTTACAAGTGCTATTCAGGGATGAAGTGTGTGAATATACAAGCACCAGAGAGGATCTCTGTAGGCAGTATTTTGTCTTGGTCTTAGCCAACAGGAGTCTACAATTAGTCTGTTTTTCACTTAGGAAATTCAACATAATCTCTTTCAAGAAATATGAAATACCTTGAATAATAACACATGCTTTTTTTCAAACTCCCAGCTGAGCTCTGGCTGATTGCACCAGCCAAAGAACATCATTTGGCCAAATCAGGAAAAGAGCTATTGATCTCCAATGTACTGATGTGCAGAGCTTATACACGGGGATACATTATTTCAGGACAATAGCCTGCTGCTCAGGAAGATTAATCTTGTGTTGAATTCAACAGGCACTGCAATTCTTTGATGCCCAGAAAAGTAAGGACAATAATTCCCAGGTTTTGTGATTGCAAGTCACTAAAATGAAGATTTACTACATTCTAGATCTTGGAGTGTAATTTACAACTGAGGAGAACAAAAAAATATTACTATTGCTTAGAACTAAATATTTCTAGTGAATGTTGTAAATATTGCTCATGCTTTAACTGTGCATTTTTTCACTGGATTGTGGGTATAGCATCATGAGAATACTGTGATTTATCAGTTATATCCTTTGTTTACAAAGGTTATGCCCATGTGCCAGCATATGCAAAGCTGGGGAGGGACTGTTTACAAAGGCTTGTTGTGATGGGACTAGGGGCAATGGGTATAAAGTGGAGAGGGGCAGATTTAGATTAGACATAAGGAGGAATTTCTTCAGTATGAGGGTGGTGAGACTCTGGAAGAGGTTGTCCAGGGAAGCTGTGGCTGCAGCTTGTTCCAAGACTGAAGACTGGTGGAATGCCTTTTCATTAGAAAATCTGAGATTGGCATAGAGGGAGCCTATGCACATACAAAAATGGGGGCAGTGCCTTATAATGCATAAGAATGGACAAATTCCTAGTCAAGCTTCCATCACCAACCGGGGTGACTTGGAGGGGGTCCTTTGCACCTCTCATTTCCTTCCAGTTTCTGCATGACAGTGTGATGCCAATAGGTTTAGAGCAGATGTTGAGATAAAAATGTCTCTGAAACCCAAGCACTGTTGCTGTTATTCTATACAATGAGAAAGGAGATAAAGAAAACCATGTACCAAGCAAACAAATGCTTACTACTTAAATAAGAACCATTCCCTAGGTCTCAGGTGTTTGGTTCACAGAGACAGTTTAAGGCTTAGTTTTGTGCTTTTTTTTCAACTGAAAATTCAAAGCCAGAGTTAGTTTTACAGCGAGAGGAAGGTCAGGAATGGGAGTTCAGTTTGTGAGCTTCGCCAATCCAAACTCTGTTTTGTCAAGCTGAGTACTAGTAATTAACTGATCTCTAGTGAATTACAGCACCTGAGTTATCCATCCCTGCTACCATGAGAATTATTAAGCAGCAAACTGTGAAGCTAACAGCTCATTAGTACCTTTGCAAAACACAGCAGCACACAGCCCGAGTCCCACAGACTCCCAATATATCACAGTGTAGATAACAGCAATGGAAACCAGAAGACTGGTATAAAGGGAAAATGACTGGGAAAATCTGGGAGGAGGGAGTAGCAGGAGGATCAGCACAAGGGCTGTAAGAGGCACCCAGATTAGCAGATCATCAAGAACCTAGCAGAGCAACATGAAGCTTTTCAGGTTTCTTGGAATAGAAGAGGGGAAGCCTATATCCAGAATAAAAGAAAATCTTAAGCCATTGAGGGGCAATGGAGGGAAGATGAAGATCAGGCTGGAGCCCTCGGAAGCTCAGAGGAGGTGAGAAAGGACAGTGAGGAAATCCTGTTGACTTGGAGAGGTGGAACAGGACAGACAGAAAAATCACAATCAGCCCCTAAATGGTGCAAAGGGCACTTCCCAAGCAGCCACAATCCCCAGTCAGTGCAGTGACAAGGAGAAGTGAGGGAGACTTCCGAGCAGGCAAGTCTTGTTCTCTGGGTTGCTGTAAGGACCCTGACCAGGCCAACTGAGAACAAGTATCTCGGTGCCTGGTTACTGGACAGGACAGACTGCTTGAGTACATGAACCTTAGTGTTCATTTGCAGGTGTGCGAGTACAAGCAAAACCAAGATAAATCAAAATAAATCAAAATTTCAGAATAACATCACATCCCCTTCCTAACAAGACTTTTTCTACCCTCTTGCAACGTTACTTCCAACCACAGGTGAGAAGCAGCACAGCAAACGTGTCTGGTAGGGAGCTCCAGAGTGAGGAAAGAAACTGTGAGAGAGAAGATATAAAGGCAAGGACAAGAGGAGATCTTGTCCCTCAATCCATCCCACTCCTACCAGTTTGATGACAGTGTCAGCAACAGATGCCCAGAGCCTGAAGAAGGATCACAGGTCAGGAGGAGAGCACCTGAAGAGCAACAGAAAGGATTTCCAGCCAGGAAGATGGCTTCACTGGGGCCCAAAATCAAGCGTCTCTACACAAACACATGTAGCACGGAGAATCAACAAGGGCAGTTAGATGTGCACACACCTGCAGGGCTATGATCTCATTGGCATCAAGGAGACATGGTGGGATGTCCTCTGGTTGCAGTGATAGAACACAGGGATACAGCCTCTTTAGGAAGGATGGGCAGGGGAGACGAGGAAGGGTGTCAACCTCTATGTCAATGACCAGCTGAAGTGCATGGAGCTCTGCCTGGGGATGGATGAAGAGCCAAACAGAATTAAAGGGAGGGCAGGGACAGGTGACATTACAGTGGGGGTCTGCTACAGGCCACTGGACCAGGTAAGAGGGTGAGGACATCTATAGGGAGATAGGCACAGTCTCACATTCACAAGCCCTTGTCCTCATGGGAAAATTCAACCACCTGGAAATCTGTTAGAGGGACAACACAGCATAGCACAAGCAATCCAGGAGATTCGTGGTACACGATAATTTCCTTCTCCAAGTGACAGAGGAGCCTACGAGGAAAGGTGCTATGCTGGACCTTGTTCTCCTCAACAAGGAAGGGCTAGTGGGGAGAGTGAAGCTCAGGGAAAGCCTTGGTTGAAATGGTGGAGTTCAAGATCCTTAGAGCAGCGGGGGACCTTGACAGGCTTGAAAGGTAAACCTATGTGAACCTCATGAATTCAATGAGGCCAAGTGCAAGGTCCAGCACCTAGATTGGGGCAATTCCCAGCATAAATACTGGCAGGGTGGAGAATGGATTGAGAGTAGCCCTGTAGAGAAGGACTTGGGGGTGCTAGTGGATGAGAAGCTCAACATGAACAGGCAACATGTGCTCATAGCCCAAAAGGCCAGATGTATCCTGGGCCACATCAAAGGAAGCGTGGCCAGCAGGTTGAGGGAAATGATACTGCCCCTCTACTCTACTCCCATGAGAGCTCAGCTGGAGCACTGCTTTCAGTTCTGGAGTCCTCACTGGAATGACAAGGATCTGTTACAGTGAGTCCAGAGGAGGCCACAGAGATAATCTGAAGACTGCACCACCTCCCATGTGAGGGCAGGCAGAGAAAGTTTGGCTTGTTTAGCCTAGAGAAGACTTCAAGGAGACCTTGTAACAGCCTTTCAGTACTTAAAGGTTTAGATTGGGTATTAGGAAAAATTACTTCACCAGAAAGGTTGTCAAGCATTCGAACAGGCTGCTCAAGGAAGTGGCTGAGCCACCATCCCTAGAGGTATTTAAAGGATATGTAGATGTGGCACTTAGGGATATGGTTTAGTGGCAAACTTAGCAGTGTTAGTTTTATGGTTGGACTTCCTGATATTAAAGGTCTTTCCCAACCTAAATGATTCTGATTCTGTCAAAATCAGATTAAGGAGAAAGTAGCTGGTGCTTAGGAGACAAAAGTGGAAGCCTGTTCAGATAGAATGAATGAACAAATAATGATCCATCAACAGGAAAGACACAGTGGAAACAGCAAGAAGAGTTTATGACAGTGGGAAAGAGAAGAAAGAAGGTTGTGGGACAAAAGAAGATCAACAGAAATGACAGTAAAAGGTCCTGAAGACAAAGTTTGAAGAAAACAGGATGGTGGAGAAAAAAAGGGTATTGGAAGGATAAGCATGCACAAGGCAGCTATTCTAGAGAGAGGAGAGCCGAGGTAGGATTTGTGTCCTGAATGCAACACTTCCATATTCAAGGACACATGGACAATAGGAGGTGTCTGAGGCAACTCTGTGCAAGTAGCATGAAGGAGCTTTGCGTAACAGCTTTCTGCTGGAAGAGAGCATTAATACCACGGGGACATGGCAAGGATGACAGAACCATAGAATAGCTTCAGTTGGAACCTTGGTGGGTCACCTTGTCCAAACCCCTGGTCGGAGCAGAGAAAGAAAAGCCCATAGGAGATTCCATTGCATCATCACAGATAGAAAAATAAATCCTTAGCAGTACACCTGAAACACATACCCGAAGTCAAACCTTCTCTTAGTTCTCTATGGTTGGTGTTCCCTTCTGGAAGCAATGCTTTTACAGATGACTGGAACTGCTACTATAATTGCTCTGGATTCTTTGCTATGGAGCACAGGGGTTTTACATATCAAAAACAGGCTAAAGACACACATGACAGTGAACCTGTAGCTTGCTCTAAACACACATGCACATCAGATACAGAGTTGATGCCAGCACAAAACAAAGACAGGAAAAATATTTCTCATGCAAACTGGGTTGGTGGTTAATCAAGTGAATCGTACCTTTTAGCGAGGTATCCTAGCAACTCCCCAGCAGCCACAAGTCCCGGCTGACAGTGCACACTGATGCAATTGTTCTCCTCCTGCAGACATCAAAACTTTGCAGCTAGTCAAAGAGATAATTCGAAACAGGAGACCACGTTAAATTTGATCCAACAAAAGGGAATTCTATAAATGAGCAATGTCAGCCAGAGCATCTCTCACGCTTAAAGTCATCATCTCAGAACAAGAGAAGGTCAGGCTTAGTGAAGCCATGCAACTTTGAGAACAAAATCCCTTCCTGCAATTGGCAGCACAATTCTCCAAAAGGCGTTTGCTTCTGCTGTGTCACTTTTTGCTGGTCTGTGCTTTAGAATGCTACACAGTACTTATTACTATTTTCTTGAAGAGCAAAGGCTGCCTCAAAGCACTCTTAAAAGCACAAGTATCAGCAAAAGCTCTGCTGATGCCCTTGTAGCCATTTGCCTCAGGATGTTTCCTTGAACAAATTCCTACTCCTAGCATGCTAGATTGGAAATTCACATCTTCCAATAGTGTAATTAGCCTCTGGGCTAGCTGGGTTAGACCTTCTGTCTCAGGACCAGCAACAAACCTGAAGTTACCAAGTAGCCTAAGCACATCCTCACCAAGCTGCCCTCGCTTTGGAAGCATTATAGACTTGCAGTTCACCTTGTTTGGCACGTTTGCAATAGGTGAAGCAAAATCAAAAATACTGAATTTATTAGTGTTCTGAAAAATCATTTTTTTTCTTCACTCTTTTGCTAGCCTAAAGAAACCACAAATCCAACAAAAACATTGCAAACATTTCCCCATTTCTCAGTTCACTTTTCTTACTACTATAGTGTTCTTCAGGCTTCAGTTCGGAGCTGTGAAGGGCATCCCAAGTTCTCCTCCTACAGCTTTCACATCTTCCCCTGGATAACACAGACCTACTACATTTCCCCCATCCTCTGTCATTTGTCTCTCCCAAAGAGAAAAATCTTTATTCTTAAAAATTCCTGTTTTCTCTGTCAGGTGAGCCCCGGCACTTGACCAGCTTCATCAAATGCTCCTCAGAGATTTTTGTTTGATGACTACTCTTCTAGGGATCAGAACTGGAAGTAACAATCTCCCTGAACATTCCACTAAATGATCTTTTCTTGTTGGAATGTAGGAATTTCTCCTCTCACCTGTGGTGGTTCAGGAAGAAAGCAAAACACAACAGATGTAACAGCCATATGATCTGAATATCTAACCAATAGAATCTACAACTCATAGAATTGGTTGGGTTGGAAGGGACCTCAAAGATCATCTGATTACACAACCCTGCCATGGACAGGGACACCTCCCACCAGCACAGGCTGCCCAAGGCCCATCCAACCTGGCCTTGAACACCTCCGGGGATGGAGCAGTCACAGCTTCCCTTGGCAACTTGTGCCAGTGCCTCATCACTGTCATGGTGAGGAATTTCTTCCTAATGTCTAGTCTAAATCTGCCCCTCTCCACATTAAGTCACTCCCCTTCATCCTAACTGGATATAAACATCAAATTAGATAAACAAATTAGATAAACACAGAGACATTATCAACAAAACATTTGTGACCTACTTCTTATCTCCAAAGATGGATTCTTTTGCCGTCAATAGAGTGCTATTACACACAACAGTTGAGAACAGGTGTCAAGAGGACTACAGAGGATCAACGTGTGCAATTGAAAGATTCATAGACCTTATTAAAACCTTGCAAAAATTCCTTATGGTCAGTAGGAAACTGTTAGCCAACAGCAGAAACACGGCTTACAGATGTTAGAAGGACCCAAAGATTTCCCACCACCAACAGAAGGTCCCCTCACTAAGTGCTGGTCTTATACATTTCAACCACAATGGTATTTGCATACACGGAACTCTAAAGCTAGAAAGCGCAGCAAGAAAAGACAACAAGCTGTAAACAGCAATGAAGGGAAAGGGAAAACTATACCTGTGATACTGTTGCCAGCAAATTAATTTATTTTCACCTTTCTATGGCACACACACGTTTATTTTTGTGCAAGGGGCCAAAGGATTTGTTTCTGAGTCTGGTAACAGGACTGGAACATTTATGAACTTAAGAAGAGGGTGATAGTATGAAACAGCTTTGAAACTACATATTTGTGATTGAAACAGCAGGGCACGTCAGTTCAGCACAAGGGTTAGGGTTTGCCAGATGTTAAACAGGCTGACTTGCAAAGAAATAAAAACCAACCCTCCATCTGCTACAGGATCCTTAACAGCCACAGCAGCTACATCATTGTTCCTTGCCTTGGAATCCTCAGCCACAGGAAAGAAAAATAAACAACCCACCCCAGTAGTATCTTCAAGAGCAAAGTGCCTTCTTCTGGAAGGGCATCAGACAGGCACAATTAGGACAAGGAAGTTAACACAAATAACCACCCATTCACAAACACCCAGTGCTGACCCCAGACTTCTACCTCTTACACCACAGTACTCTCCAAAAGAAGTCATTGCAGAAGAGTAACACAGTTAGTCCAATTCACCATTGCTGATCACAATTGTCCTGATATTCTGACCATCTGCAGGCAAAATGAACCAGCTCAATTTCTAATATTATAATAGTTATAACTGGGACTGTAAGGAAGCGGGTGAAACATGAGCTGATCTTCACCGCAGGGTGCCTGCTGAGAGTGGTCCCACACACTGGGTCTAGATCTGTGACTAATTTTCTTTCTGAATGGGGGAGCAAACAAAGTCATTGCATGATGCAGACAGCAGCCTTTCTTTTCAGAAGAGCCAATGCATTCAGAGAAGTCTTGGCTCAAAGCATCTTGAAATCAGATGTTTGGGAATTGGGCTCGTAGGGGGCATATCAGAGAGGCATTTAAGAATCTGTTGTTCTAGTAAAGAATGACCTTCAGCTTATTTTCTGGAATGCTTCTGCTAAATCCTTCATTGCCTACCTTTTTAATTCCTGTACATGGCACCCTGCAGTGAAAAACATCACTAGCAACGTTGCTACCAAAATTCCCTCCCACTTCTAGCATCAATCACATGATATAAAATTCAGAAATTTGTGTTAAAGATGAGCCACACACAAAAACCTTACTCATTTAATAAAACCATTTTGTTAAAAAACAATCCAGTAGTGATTGGAATTTTACATAGAAAATTCAGAAATTACAAAAATTGGCATTATGTAATAAATATAACCAGAATATATATGAACAGTTAGACAAATTTGGTAGTAAGGTCTAAGAAAAATCTACAGAGAAGAGAGATCAGCTGTTCCTGAGTTAATTGTGTTTCTGTTGTTCTTCTGAGTTAACATGATCGCAAAGTAGAATATTCTCTTACTACATGAGCCTCTCTGTTAGGTGCATCTCTTCTGTCCATTTCATGACACTGATGTTATACTGGTCTTCTCTTGGCACAGTTAAGAGGCCCTCTGACATCCAAGAAAGAAAATATCTGAGGCCTAAAAGAAGTATTCTAAAAGAAAAGCAGTGTACTGTGCACAGCCTACGGGTAAAACAACCCAAACGACTGCTATGCAGGCTAGCCAGATGCTCATCTAGTACCTATTCTGAATGACTGGGCTACCACAGAAAAGCTTGCTGCCTTCTGAATGAACTCATTCTGCAATAAACAGCAATGCTCCCTTTTGAAAAGCATAATTTTATTTAACATACTACTGCACATCAGTAAGGCTCAAACACTTGGAGAGCAATGGCAAGAGAGAGAGGGTGAGAAAGCAAAGGGCAAGAATGAGAGAAGGGTGAGGTAGGAAGACAGCCAGGGCACAAGAAAGCACAAGTGAAAGGGAGTATGAAGGCTGCATGAGGGAGTGAGTGTAAGCTCAAGTGTGAGCCCCTGCAAGTCCTTCCATTCCTGCAGCACCTTACCAGCTCTCTACTACCAAGCCTCTCAGACACCAAGCCACAGCTGCACATATCAGATGGTGCCACACGGCAACAATGACAGCTGGTCTGGAGCCCAAGGTGGGGTAAAAGCGTCTTCTCTGATTGACTGAAGCAGCCAGCCAGCACCTATCTCATCTATCAAAGTCCCGTAGGACACCTTCCCTGTCTTTCAGCCAAAAGTCACTGCCAGTTCTCCCAAGGTCTTTATTTGGTTACATTCTAGAAGTTTCCCCGCATATAGGTTAAGCTGTTCAATCAAAGTGCATCTTTCCTGTATTAATATACCCATTTATGTAAATTATTCTGTCACTAGACTTTACAGCGTATCTGAAATGTCTCATATCTGTACCTAATAAATATTACATGAAAATATTTTTTCAGTATTTACATACAAAACATATAAAAATATAATCATTGTAAGATCACTTCTTCTATTTCATCTTCTAAGGAGCCAAGAGTCTTAATTCCTGGCTTGCTTGTAGCGTGTTGCAAATGGTGCCTGTTTAGGTTTCTTCCTTCAGCAAAAAGCTCATTCTCTTCTTTGACTTTGCTGTTTTTCTCGACAAGGAGAGCGTTACTAGATTCCCAATCTATGTCAAAAGGTGTAGCATCATTATTTTTAGAAAGAACAGTACTGGCACTGCTTCCAAAGAGTTGTTCCATTAAATTGGACTTCTTTTCTTTCTTAGTATTGAAATCTCCACTTTCCTTAGCATTTTCATCTAGCATGTCACTTCTTTGAGTAAGCCAACTTGGTCGTCCTGATCCTTTCCCAAAGGAAGGTACATAACTACCAAATGTTAACTCACTACTTATATCTACACTTCTTGGACTTCGTTGCTTCTGCCCTTGTGCTCTTGTGGCATCATCCTGGCTGCCATCTACAGGAAACCCATTGGTTATCTTCCCAGGAATCTCAAAGAATTGACTAGTTTTTTCTTTTTTCTCCAGGGAATCTGATTTTCTTGCTGTATTTGTGAATGGTGCTTGGGAAATAGGTTTCACGTTTGTTATGTTTTGAATTTCTCTATCAATTTCTCGCATTTTGGCAAGCAGGAACTCTCTTTTTCGCTGCTCTTCCAGCATTTCAGTGTTTTCTCTCTCTACTTCAGCTTTATGGATTTCTGTCTCCATCTTTGTTTTCTCCTCTCCATCCAATAAAATGCTACTTTGATTTTTCATTTTGTCATAGTCCTCCTTTTCAGACTCTGCAGGAAATGTTTAAACATTATTTAAAATGTTTTATTTTTGAAATACTTAAAATTATATTTTGAATACAAAGTAATCAAAAAACATTGAGTTTTTAATATGCTCTTCTATGAATAACATGGTTTTCCTACTGCAAAAATAAATTCTTCTAAAATTAAAACTAAATTAACACCAGGTACTAAGATATAAAAGTTCACTGTCATCTTCCAAAGGGATTAGGTCATTGTTCACATTTTACAGTTTTCAGAGGAATTTCATTTCTGATTTCCTGGGTTTGGATGAAAATGAATACATCACTGATTTCAATAGGTCTGACTTGCACAGAACTCTATTCTTCTTTGTCTGGACCACTGACTATGATAGCTCTGGAACATATATTCAGGGTTTTGTTCTATAAAGAAGCTACTCCTGTGAAAATATCAGGTCACAAAGTCATAGGAGTGATTACTGGTTTCAGGTAGGGAATAATTTAAAATATACTGCATCTGCTGCACACAGAAAACACCTTTGCACGAGTGTTCTGTGCATCACCATTTGAGCTTAATGGCAGTGTCTGTGCAAATACCAAACGTCAGTTCACACAGCTGTAAAGTGGCACCAAAGGTGCAAACCAGTAATAAACATCTAGCTAGAGCCTTCAAATACTTAGGCGTACAAGAAAAAGGAAGCTTCCCAAATATGTCTCTCTTCCAAATATTTTTTGGTCAAGACAACAGACATGTTTGGCCAAACAGACATGTTTGGC
This sequence comes from Piaya cayana, assembly GCA_013389865.1. Classification (NCBI taxonomy): domain Eukaryota; kingdom Metazoa; phylum Chordata; class Aves; order Cuculiformes; family Coccyzidae; genus Piaya; species Piaya cayana. The sequence goes on along the minus strand of WAAB01006351.1, from coordinate 120,226 downwards.
AGTTGAATACAACCGCCTTTGACACACTGGCATTGCCCTTAGAACACTTTATTCAAATTCTGACTAATGTTTTCAAAGTTCCATATTATCTATTGTACTTCCGATCAAGCTTGCATAAATAACTGTAACAATTCAGTTAATGTATTTAATACATGTGCTTTTTTACAGCATATCATTATGCCAAGTTAAGTAAGGAGCTACCATTCTGTATGTAAGGTGAAGAAAATATCTTATACTATAAGATGGGAAAGTAGGTCAGAATCATTTTACTTAGAGACACAACAGAGCAGGTTCTTGGCTTGTGTAAGCTGTGCCCTGATGTCAGATGAGGTAGGAGATTCTACACAGAATTTACCTTTGAAGGCAGCTACAGACTTTTAGAATTCTTTCTTGTCATTTAGAGCGTGTGTCACTGTTCATTAACTATAATCACTGAAAGAATATTTTAATATGACAGGTGACAGTCTATCTAAAATATTTTAGGTTGAGGGACTTCCAAATGTAAGCATTTGAGATGTGAAAACCAAATGAGTAAAAAAGCAATACTAAAATATAAAGATAGAAACCGACATTTCTCAGTTATCCACACCAGATGACTGAGATAACCACAAGTGAAAAGAGAAACAACAGTTTCAAATGAGGCAAGTGAGTGTATATATATAGTGGAAAAAACCAGGCTATATTAATGAAAACATACGTTCTATATGTTCTATAATATTAAAAATCCACTGCCTACCTCAGTAACATCTAGCAAGCCAGAAATAACATCAGCATTTACCTGCTTTGTCATTTTTTGTTGCTGCATACTTAATCACAGCTGAGTACAGGGCACAGAACACACTGTATCCTGTATTAATTTCTTATTTTCTTTGCATAGTATATCTGAAAATAATTTTCCACTGTAGTGATCTCTGCAAAATCATTTTGCTCTCCTCTATGAGTCTCACTCAATTAGTATTCTATGGTGTATTTTTCAGCCTTCAACTGCTCGTTTCCTTACCATCATGTAGTTTTTGAACTCTCTCCTCTAAAGCCTGAAAACGTTTTAGTTTCTCTTCCCTTTCCCTGTCTTGGTCTTGCCTTAATAGGTCTGCTTGGTCTTCCCACCCCTTGTCTTCAATTTCTTTTTCCTGAAATAAAATAATACAAAACTGAAACTGATCGGGGGGAAAAAAAAATCAATAAAACAAACAAACAAAACCATATGAACTTCTATGTCAATCTGAAATCACATTCTTACCGCAAAGCATAAAGCCAAGCAAGTCATTTAAACCCAACTAGCTCTGACAACCCAGAGATTTGGGTCTAAAAAAATCTTATAACCTCTAACAGTTTTATGTACCTAAAACAAAAAGAACAATCAACTTTATTCTGTATTATACATTTCAGGAACGTTGCAACTCAAACATCATAAAACTAAATTATCACTGTGTTAGGGTAGAAGTCAGAAGTTATTTTTATCAAGGACTTCAATGGAATGCCAGACCTCACCATCTGATTTTTTTAACAAGCAAACAACCTTTTTACTCAAGTCAGTGGGTTGCGGATTCAGACAGCTTCACAGTGATAAAATTATTGTGTATTAAGTACCAAATAGTGAAAGAGAAAGGTTTAATCTTGGCTGAAAGGTTTGGCTCATGAGTATACATACACATTTAAAAGGAAAGAACCTGCAGAAAAGACATTAACATCAGCAGTAAAGCTACTAACACAGAAAAGTAGTGTCAACAAAGTGAAGAGAAAGATGGTATAACTCAATACGTTGATGCTAACTTGTAGAATTTTAGAATAAAATAAGCTTCTAGATTAAAATACACCTGTAAGAAATGAAAAAGCTACTACTTAACATATACTTGAACAAATAAAACATAACTAATAGCCAAACCAACTTCAGTTTTTTTACCTCCATGTACAGGATTATCATTATTATATTAAAAAAAAAACCAATTTCATGAAGAGATGGTGGCCTAGTGTTTAAAATGCTTGACTAAGAAAGCAAGAAAGCACAGCTGCCCAAATCTAAATTTATGTTACACAAGGCAATAGCTGCATACAAACTAGACAGGTTTGTAAAATGTCATTTAGTTGGATTCTATGAGCTGCACTCATAACAACTTTGCGATTATGTAACTCACGCACTAAAGTATATGCTGGAAGAATGCATACATTAAACTATATCCATACTTAGAGAAAGGATTTTGTGAGACAGAACACACATGAAACAGCTATGAAAAAGCTTCAGTCGTATCAGGAAGCCAGTCAAGACCTCCATCAGAGCATTAATTGTGACAAATACTCCTTGCCTTACGTAATCCAAATTTGTATAATTTGTACCAGAATCTGTGTCATTCTGATTTGTTATACTTTACCAATCTCTTCAAGTTTAGCTTGAGGTCACAGAAGTATTAGCATTACTTCTAGTGGTATTATTTTGTAATAAAAAGGAAAATGAGAAAACAAACAAAAAATCCAAACGTATTCACAAAGCTGGAAAAACAACAGAAGAAATACCAGTACTACGACAATAAGAGGAAGTGTTAGATTTATGCATTGTGAAATAAATCTGGGAAGTAAAAGACACCATAATTAGGACCAAAGCAACATGAGAGACAATGTGGCCAGGATAGTTACAACAGATTTCCTTATTTCTAATGGTTATTTGAGCAAAAGGAAGAAAGCAAAATGAAGTCCTGAAAACTTCAAGGAAACAACTGTGGCGGAAAAAGAAAGTGAGTTAATCAATAAGACAGAATATGATGACCTAAGTGTCACAGAAACAGAGTGCGATATTTAAGAATAGGTTCTTTTAAAAATAAGAATGTTTTCTAAAATATATGTCCTACATGTTCATATTTGTGTATTCACATTGTTTTCTAAAATATCATCTCTGCATTAAATATTCAGTCCAATAAATGAGTTAATTTGGAGCAAGTCTCAAATTTTTACTGTACTCACTATTTTAGGAAGAATTCCTTCTTTCTTGTTTACTGTCTCACCACAGACAAGTTCTGACTCTGGAAGAAAGTCTATCGGTGAGAAGTATCCACTGGTCTGTACACCTTTTGTGACCTGAGTTCCTTTTTTAATGTTCGGGTTGTTGGCTGTAGAAAATACAAACTAATCAAGTCACGTTTTCATTTGAAAATATCCCACTATACATTTATCTCTCACTTTTAATGATTTGCATCTAACAAAAGACTGGAACTGTAAAGTATTTACGAGTTTCACAAAGTTGTATTTAGCATCTGTAAAAGATAATTTTAAACTGCATGCAAAACTTCTACTGAAAAAAATCCACCTAAAAGCTACTAAAAGTAATTACAGTATACTCAACAATTGTGAAAAAATCCCCATGAAATATCTTACTCATCTTACTGCTTGTTAAAGAAGCTACATGTAGAGAAGCAAACTTATAAAATTAAAATCTGCTTATCTGCATATTTGAAATGGAATAATAGAGCATCTATAATAAAATGAGAAGTAGACAAACTGTTTGAAATGCTGGCATTAAATATTTAAAACAGTCCCATAAATTCCTGCTTCTTCTGACAAGTATATTCTACTGAACCTGTGAAAACAGTCTAAGTACACACACAGATACAAATTTATACACACACATTTATGTGGGTAGCATAAGGCTCGAGCCTGCCTTGCCACACCAGAAAAAATCACTGCACTGATATTTGTAGAAGATTATGTTCTGGGACATATGTGCTCTTCAAAGAAAGAGAGAGCGCAGCTCATCTGACAGATAGTAAATCTGAATTAGCAAAAAGTAAATAAAAACATCATCAAAAGATTCATAGCAGTGAAGTTACAGATTTTTAAAGTCTCTAATTTATTGTTATGTAGACATTATCTATGACCCACTAGAATATTTACTAAACTATGTCCTCCTCTTCCTTCACCCAGGAACATCTGCTATGAAAGGAGGTAAGTACACTGTTTGATGAAATTCTGCGCTTTGGCTCTACTGCAGTTACAGTCAAACAAACAACATGTCCTTCTTTGCAAACAGTGCCAAGTCAAAAGCAGTGCAAAAAACATAAATGCTCCCCAACAAGCAGCGGTAGAGACACTGAACAGCACAAACGATAAAACACAGCAGAATACTTTTAAAATGTTGCTATTAATTTTTGTCTTTATTGCTCAATGTAAGTTACCTCTTTTTCTTTGTAGAACATCTGTGTCTTTTCTTGGGGATAGCTTCAACATACGATTGGCATATATATTTTTTGCTTCAAGCTCTCTTTCTTTTTCCTGTGTGTGGAAGAGGTAGGTACAAAGAATGTGTTATTAACATTTAATGCACTAGTCAATAGCAAAGCTGTAAACTAAGTAAAAAATACATGTATGCAGAAACAGAGTAAAGTAATCCATTGTCATATCCAACATTTTAAGAAGCAAAATCACATTCCTAACTTCTCCCCCAAAAGAAAAAGTCATTAGCAAATATTCAGGCATGAAAAAAAAAGCCCCTCTGTTGTGAAAATAAAACCAGGTGCAAATGTTCCCACAGACTTGAATAAGGGTTACAATGTATGGATGGACTGTGCAACTGAACTTTCAGTATTGTAGAGAGTTAAACATTTCAATGCTAGCAACATTACTTGTCACAGGGCTCGTCAGTACCATGAAGCAGAGGTACAGTGCATCTTAGAAGCAGAGATTTATTTTCCCTTCATGACATTTATTGAATAAAATACAGATATGAAGAGCAAGTTATCAGAAATCATCTGAAAATGAAGATATTTTAAAAATATCAAACTCTTCACTAACAAATCAGCCTTAAAACACACCAAATAAGTTTACTTATATAATAAGTTACTAACGCTACTGTTAATAGCTTCACAGCTAGTAAGGTGGTAAACTGGTGCAACTCCATTATGCAAGTGTGTTTGAGTGCTGAGGTTTCAAGGAAGTTTTCCTAGGAACTAAGTCTTTGTTCAAGTCTTATTTATTTTATTCCTGAAGATAAAGTGAGTAGGTAGAACACAACAATATTTTTAGTCAAATTTAGAATTTGGGCAACAACATAACCCTTTACACAAACTCCGCTATACATGTGGATATCACAAATACACTAAATTAATCTTTACACAAACCTACTGTAATGCTACTACGCTAGTAACAAAGTACAGTATACACTTGCAGATTTAATTTTGTAAATTAAGCCTTCAAAACCTAATTCTCCAGTAGATCTTATGGCTTAATCACAATGCTTGGCTATGTACTTGATCTTGGGTTTTTTAACTAGTGCTAACAGTAATGATTAACATAGAGACATTCCTGTTATAAACACTGTAGGGGCAGAGCACAGAACATTTCAATTTAAAACAGGAAAAGAACTCACATGTGGTATTATAATTAAGTACATATCAGAGAGTGCAGTCACTGGTAAACTATTCAAACCTGATTACAGATACTAGATAATAGAATGCCAGCACATGGTTAGCAACTTGTATTGCTTTACATTTTACCTTCAGCTTTTGATTAAGTTGAAGCAGCTCTTCTTGGAGAACCCTGTTTTCTTCTTGAGCCTCGTGTATCTTTTTTTTCTTTGAATGTAACTCACGTTGAAAACTGCTACCACTTAATTCAAGATTTTTTTCCAGATCCTTCAATTAAAACAAAATAATATTTTTTCAATTACTGAGTTACTTTGTTAATAGTCAAATTACTTAAACAGAATCAGAGTAAACCAGCATCACGGATTCAGATATTGGTTCTGCTACAACAGTGAAGACACCTAAACCCTTTACCCTAACTTTGAGGGGGCAGACAAAACACATGCAAATGCAGCAGTTCATCCTTGAGGAATACTGAGAGGTGGTTTGAGGACATGATGGGAACACACACTGCCTTCTGCAAGGCTCTTGGCCTCCAGATATTGAAGACAAGTCTCAAACTGATGGTTAAGAGACAAAACACCTCCATGAAAGTGCAGGATTAGAACAAACATGATAAGAATCAATTTTGAACCTTTCTACTAGAAGCAATTTTGTGATTTTGTTTACATATCCTGACCCCGCAGTAGCTGTTTTAAGTGAACCTGCAATGATAAGAGAAGGAAAAAAAGTAGAAGGAAATACTTTACTTTTTAGAAAATAATTCATTTTAACATTATCCAGTACTACAAATGCTGAAATATGTGATCATAAAACTACAGATGCCAGATGGTGACTCTACAGGGTGAGGCAATTTGGGTAACTCAGCATTTTTTACCTTGGTATTTTGGGATTTATTTTATGAAAGCTTAGTTTCCAGCTTAATCCTTTGGATTTCCAGATCCATTATCTCTGTAATGTAATTTAGGTTTAATTACTAATATAGACAAACTTTAACACCATTTTAATGGCAAACAATTTCAGCTAAAACCAGTATTGCACACTATAAACTACCAACAGTTAGGTAGTGTTAAACACAATTATTTTTTAAGATGAAGCTTCTGACATATTTGTAAAGATTTTTGCTGAATAAAACATACAGCAAAATGTTCTTAAAATGGATACCTGTAACACATTCTAAAGCTCAAAATTATTAAAAAAATGCTGCCATTTTTTTCAGCTATACATGTTTCTTAGAATTTTAGTATAAAGTTCCCTAAATACCCGGAAAATTTTTAACAAATGCTTCCCCTCCAAGAGGTTAAATTAGTTTGCATAAAGTTGTATTATAGCTGCATGCATTTCTGATATGTCATTGCCAGTTACAAAAATACTTAAAAGCACTAGCCCACAGTACATATTCTGACAAAATATATTTAACTTGTAAACAGAAATTTGAATGCACAGCTACCAAGTATGTGACTATATAATCACCTTGGAAATAATTTACTTGAGGATAGTTATGTGTTAAAAAGAAAACCCAAAACCTGATTTTCCATTTGCCCCACTACTGTGAAAAAAATGGAACTCATGAAGCTTATTATGGTAAGAAATATCTGTCACCAAATTCCTTACAAAAAGAAAGTAATCTCACCTTGATTCTCTTTTCACTGTCCTCTAGCCTGCTCTCTGCATAGGCTAGTTTCTTTGCCAGGTCATCTCTTTCGGCAAGGTGCTTATCTGCAGACAGCTTTTTCAGTTTCTGTAAGACAGTTTTTGTCCTGTACAGTTCATCTTCCGAATCTTTCAGCCGTCTCTCAGTTGCACGTTCTCTCTCTTGAGATTTTCGTAGGCGCTCCCTTAATATTCTAACCTCATTGTTGTGCCGAGCAAGGAGCTGAGAGATTTCATTTTCTGTATCTTCAAACTTATTCAAGGCTTTCTCCTGTCTGTGCTGAAGCCTCTTCAGTGCCCTGTTTTCCTTCTGCAGCTCATCCAGTTTGATGTGGAGTTCAGTCAGTTCATTTCGGAGCTCATTGATTTTCAGCAGCCTAGCAGAGAGCACTCTTTTTGTAACAAGATCTATATCTTTTGCAGGAGAATCCCCAGTGAGGCTCCGAGAACGGAACCCCCACTGTGTCCCTCGTTTGCTTGGTGCATATTTGGAACTCAATTTCTTTGTGGCTAAGAAAGGACAAATAAAAAGCATTTTTACTATAAGGCAATGCAATTTGTCTATCCAGACATCCTTCTCGGAATAAAGCTCTGCCTGAAACAATTTTACAATACTTAAAAAGAGATTGCAGTTTTCAAGCCAGACAATAAAAACCATATATATGATAGGCTTATGTTCCTTTTCATAGATAAAAAAATGGAGACTTATGTTTGTGATGTACTATGAGAGGTAATATTTGCAGCCATCAATATAGAACCATTGTAAAGCAATCATCTGCAAATTGTATCAGAAATAATAGCCATATTCTGCTAATATTTGAAGATGCTTATTAAAATGTTTTAGAAATACTGTACTCTTATGCATACAATGTTATCAAATGCTTTTAAAATGGCAACAATTAGCTGAATCTTAGCTAGTTATGTTTTATGCAAGATGTAATTCTCAAACATATGCAGTAGTATTTTCAAATCCAGCTGCTGTGCTTACAGACAAAACAGCAGATTTCAAAGGCTCAATGCAAAAAGCCTCCAAAGCAAAATTATAAATCCCATGGAAATTCTTTCTCCTTTGAATAATTTATTTTTGTATCACAAGTTATTTTCCACAGAGTATCCTTATTTGATTACTAGTACATATCACTCACACTCCTATTTGATATTATTATTTTATCATCCCTATAGATAAATGCTAAACAATTTTTTTCTATCGCATTTGCCTCTCAAGCCACATTTGGAGAATGAAGCACATAATCCACCAAAAATATCTCTTAAAACAACTGAATACACAGAGAGTACATAATTCATATTAAGGCACATCAGTGTTCAGAAGAAACATGCTGAGCCGCAGCTTATAATTCAGGTTTGAAAGCTGGGATGCAGCAATAGTGCAGTCACCTATACACAGACAGGGAGTGCGTGTGAAAGTAAATTCTTCCCTTTGGCACTCACCATATTTCTATTCTACAGAGAATACTATACAGCAAAAATAACTTTAAAATATTTTCTTACAATTTCCTTTAAACACTTTGCAAATGTATTAATTTTCTGCTTGATACTCATTTTTATCACAGCTTGGGCAAACAAAAGAAGTGCTCTTTTCCCTCTACAAAGAGCACTTATGTCACATTCAGGTGTGAAAAGATTAACACAAGCACTGCAGATATGATGCCACTCCAATCACCAATTAAGGGAGTTCCCACTAACCCTAGCCTTCCAGCCCCTTCCAAGATTTTCTTCACATTTAGGGCAGAGCAGGAAGTTACAATACCAAGTTTATATTTTTGACCATATAGCTAAATTAGAGAATGGTGTCTTTCAAGAACAACATGACATTCACAACACCTTCATGTAATGATTATGTTCAATTCATAGAATCAGAATCACTAGGTTGGAAAAGACTTTTGAGATCATCAAGTCCAACTGTAGCTGTCCACTATTAAACCATTTCCCTGTGTACCTCATCAACTCATCTTTTAAATACCTCCAGGGATGGTGATTCAACTGCCTCCCTGGGCAGCCCCTGCCAGTGCCCGATGACCCTTTTTTAAAAGGGATATTTCCTGATGTCTAATCTGAACCTCCCCTGGCACAATGTAAGGCCATTCCCTCTCATCCTATCATCTGTCACGTGGAAGAAGAGACAATACCCACCTCACTACAACCTCCTTTCAGTGAGTTGTACACAGGTCTAAGGTCTCCCCTTAGCCTCCTTTTCTCCAGGTTAAGCAACCCCAGCTGCCTCAGACACTCCTCATAACGTCTGCTCTCCAGCCCCTTCACCAGCTTTGTTGCTCTTCTCTGAACACACTTCAGGATCTCAAAAGTCTTTCTTGCAATGAAGGGCTCAAAACTGAGCACAGGGTCCAAGGTGTGGCCACAGCAAAGCTGAGTACAGGGGCAAACCCACCTCCCTAGTCCTGCTGGCCATGCTGTTTCTGATACAAGCCAAGATGCTACTGGCCTTCTTGGCCACCTGGGCACACTGTGGACTCATATCCAGCTATTGTCAGCCAACACCTCCAGGCCCTTCTCTGCCAGGCAGCTTTCAAGCCACTTGCCCCCAGCCTGTAGCACTGCATGGGGTTGTTGTGTTCTGGCTATGTAATCACAGAAGTAGTCATTCATTTTCCCCTTCAAATTCACAGCAGAGTAGAACAGGAGCTTCTGTTTCCCAGACAAATAACCCATGACTGCTGTGGACAAAATGCCACTTACGAACATAGAGAAGCTTGGCAAAACACCAGTTGCCCCAGGACACCAACACTGTCAAGGATGTTAAGAGATATACTCTCTGGCCAAATTTTATTTATGAGGCAGATCTTCTGGCACATTCTAGATCACGTTGACAAAATAATTCATATGGTATCAAGCACTTAGGAATGAAATAGACCATTTGCTTGAGAAAGATAGGATATGCTCTTACTCGAGCAGAAAATGTGTGCAATTATTTAGAACAAGTGGTCAAAGTGTGGCAGAGAGGCTTCACATCCCTACTTTACCTCAGGACCTGCATAACTGTTCTCTCACTTTTTGTAGTGATGTTCACTTCACAACAATCTCAACCAAGAGAGCAGCTGATGTAGGTCAGATGCATGCGAGAGAGATCCAAGTGAAGCTATTTAATCTCAAATTTGAGATATTTATTTTAAGGATCAGTAAAAACTTTTTAGGATTTCTGCATGCACCTAACTTTCACCAAAAGTATTTTCTCTCTCCCACTATGTTAGTAGACTTTCATTTGTTGTTTTTTTAAAAGTACCTAGTATCATACTGTAAGGCTCATTCAACTAGGTTTCCACAGGAGAGGCATCTTTCGGGGCATTTTGTCAGAGAAATCTTAACTGTCTCTCTTTTACAGACTGCATAGTAAAGATTTGCCTTGAGTCCTTGGCCTCAAATCTTTTTGTCAAAGGCAAAAGAGAACATCAGTGTGATTCAACAAACAGCTAGCACAAAAGGCACACTAACTTGTTAAGAAAAATATTAATAATTCTGAAAAAAATCACCCTCCTCCTCATGCATGAATATTGTCCTCCTTATGCAGGAACAGGTTAATTTCAGTTTTCAATGAAGCAGTTGCCTTCTACCTGCCATTCATAGCATAATTCAGCCTTATTTGTAGAGTCTCAATGGTCGTTTCCCACTTCTATTTCAGCTTTCAAAGATAATTACGTATTAAAGTAGTTACAAAGCAGCAAGTTCTGTTATTTACCTACCTTGGTAGTGCACAAGACTGCTGGAAATTTGAGGTTTGTGATCTCTCTTTTCTTGGCTTGTAGATGGATAGCTTAGTGTTGGCGATTGGCCAGATGAATGAGACGTGTTTTCTTCATCTGAATAATAGGAGTCACTATTTTTATCCCCATCTGATTTCCTGTCATGTTCAGAATCTGGGCTCCTTACTCTTTCTCCCATTTTTCAGATTTAATTGCTTTCCAGATTTTTCTCAAAGACTCTTCATTTTGACACAAAGGACTTTTCAGTTGTCACAATGGAAGCAGCTGGATTATTTCCTTGGATTTATCATCTTCATCTCCAAAGCATGAGGTCTTTGCATTTCAGTTCAGCAAAAAGTAGTTATCATTTAGAACACATTTTTTTCTGTAATGATTTAGAGAGGAAAAAAGTGAAATGGTTTTACTGTTCAACTGAGAAAGAAAGGTTAAAAAAGGTAGAGGAAGAAAGGTTAAAAAGAAAAATCTATAAAATTATTCAGAATTCCTGTAACCTTATGCCACACGCTGTGCTACATTAGCTTTATTATTTATATTAAATGTGACAGGTATCACTTTAGGAATGCTACTAGCATTATACTCGGTAGTTTGTGGCACTTAATGCCTGAAAAAGAAATCAGAAAACTAAGACAGTTGAATCTAGAATAAGGAATTACTCCTAGGTTAGAGAAAGGGGAAAAGCAGCATTCAGAAAACAAAACAGAAGAAAAGCAAAAGCTTGATGGTAGTCAGTAAAATAATTTAAACGTATCTTAAAACTTTTAAAATAAATAAATTAACAACTTATTCATGTGGCTAGAACTAAGATATTTGTAGAATTTGACCATATCTTCCATTTTTCTATTTCTGACACTCCAATGATGTCAAATCATGGGCGTGGAAATTGGTTGGCCCATTTGTTTGGAGGACATTCGGTCCCTGACTACTGATGAGACAGCACCTGTATTATCACAGTCTTTTCCTCAGAAAGTACTCTCACCCTCTACAACATCTACTGTTTCATACCTTCAAGAACTGGCAGGAGCACACACGTGTTGTGTGCTTTATAGGAAAATGCAAATACAGCCTTTAGGGGGTTTTTTGTATCTGATAAGGCAGATCACACTGTGAGTATATAACTATCAGTCATAAAATAAGAAAAGAAGCTCCTGCAGCCTGTCTTCTGATGTAAACTGAAAAATCCCCTAATCTCAAGGTAAAAATCACCTTATTTTGCATTTTTTTTGAGACCTTTCCTGAGAATATTAGGGAGAAAATAGATCCAAAATTTCCCCCACTTTCTTAGTCAAAAGCATTTTCTCATCAGCTTATGAAGTATTTTACCAAATACACTGAGCCTCCCATGTCTTTTGTCTTTCTCACCACTCTTCATGGCTCTCAAGCTTATTTCATCACCTATCGCCCTTCAATCCAACTTCAGGACATCAAGTCTCTACTGGGTGTATAAACAGGACTTGTACTGGAGCCCATCAGTTCTGCCTGTTGAATGAACTAAGTTCCTTGCCCATTTCTAAATGGTAAAGCAAATTACACACGAAGAATTGAGCAGCTTTCAATCAAAACTCTTCTATACTGCAAGGCAAACAACATGCCTGTAAATGAGCTGTAAATCTTTCACTATATTATTTCCCAATAAAATAAAGTTAGCATGCTTCTCAGCCTTCTATTCCCCTGTCTAGACAGGCAAAACTGCATAGTCAAGGAGAACAGAAGCATCAGCTGCTTCATTACAGGTTTCATTACAAATTCAAGCTTTCTGGCTCAGTTCACTGTCAGCACAACTCTGTCTGCATTGGAATCCATTTGCCCTCATAATCTATACAGAAGGAATTATGGGAATAAATATCCCAACACATTTCTAAATTGGAAAGCTACTGGGAAATTAATACTGAATGATTTGGAACAGTGTGTCTTTCTTTACTCAGGGAGTAACTTTCCAGAATAATGTCTTTTAAACACCTAAATATTTTCAAAGTGGTCCAAATAAACTTCATGGTTAAAACTTAAGTCAGAAAGGATTCTAATGAAAACTAAAATTGCATTGCAAAGTCCAGGAAGAAGACAGCTATGCTTAAGATCACTTATCCTAGTAATTGCTAAGCACATCTTGGAAGGTATCAGTTACTGCAAACATTCAAACGACCAGTAATAAATATTCTTTTTATTTCTGAAATAACAGAGTTTTTGAATGCATTTCAAAAGCATGTATCTAACCATCACTGTATTATCTGTTTGTCTTTAAGTGTAATGAAGACCCTCAGTTATGTTAATGAGTACTAAGATCATGTAAGAATATTAGAACATATGAGGGTGCATCCCTACTCCCAAGTCCTGGGTTTACAAACTCTGTGCAAGAACATGTGTTATTTTGACCCTCAAAGAGCAAATCAAGCCCAAACTGAAACACGGGTACAATTTTGGGAACAACCTCTCCTCTAGGGGGCGCACAGTCAAGCCTGCATCAGTTCTCTCTCCACAAGACTGAACCTCAGCAAACGCAAAACNAAAATATAAAAATAGCACTCTGGTGGGCTTGGATCTCATATTACTATAGTCATCCTGACTGAAAAAACACCACATAAAAAACAGTAGTTGCATGTGTAACCCACACAAAGTGTGGTGCTGCCACTGCTGCCACTTCATTTCCCAGATAACAGCATGGGCCACAAAACTTGTCAGACTTTGTCTGAAATCATCTTGGGTGCCCAGAGCTTTGCTATGGCTTATTTAGCTGCAACAAAATTAGTTAACAATCAGGGAACTTATCCAATTTGTTTTAGCTTTTTGCTTTGCTTTGTACATTGCCTAGCACCTACTGTTACATTTATGTTTATAAAAAACAGAGGGAAACAACTAGTTGTTATCCTGTGCAGAGCCAACTGTCTATATAACCCTTGCAAAAATGCAGCAGAGAGGTATAGGCGTGGGGTTGTTTCAGGGGCCTAAAAGCACAAATGCAAGACAAAACTATGGCCTTCAGCTATAACAGTTACCCTGTAAAGCGATAACAGCTCCATTACTGATCATCATCCCATCATGAATGGGATGCAGCCTTGGGAGTTTGGTAAAACCAGTCCTATAGGCAACATACAAAACAAAGAACAAGTACTTAACCTATTTAAAACACACCACATATAGTAAATTCAGATGTAACGTGTAATCAATGAATCAATGAATAGACTAGACTGAAGAGTAAGGTGCACAGTGTTTTAAAAATGGTTTGGTACTATAGCTTGTGCCTTTATCACTGTGACAGAGCACAGCTTGAACTGTGTTAGTACCTGGACTAATACTAAGTCTTTGATTAGACTCTTGAGATTTTAATTAGACTAACAATCAGTGTTGACTCTATCTAAAATGTGTTCCTGTTTTGCTCATAACGTGCTTAATAAAACTGGTAGGAATTCAAGCAACCTAGTCTGTTCCATGGAAATCTGCCCCAGTGACACAGGGGCATATGTAGCATCCACAAGAGTCCTGGACTCTGGGAAGTGGGCACATTGGTGTTAGGGGCACTACCATATTTACTAGGGTTAACCTAGCCCTATGTGCAGACAGGGATTACTCTACGTGGCAAATATCTGTAGATATAGTCAAGACACCCCGAAACTACGTCTGCCTTCAACATGCAGAAGGACATCATCATGCACAGACATTTTCTTGAGAAAACAACAAATATGAATGAAAACAAGTGGGATCACATTTAGGGAAAACAAATGCCGACAGTTCAATCATCAGGATGTCTAATTATATATATACATACACAAAAGAAGAACACTCACTTTCACTTACTGACTTAAAGCTGATCAGTTATTTTATAGTCCCGCAAGTGTTTACTTTGGGGGCAATAATATTTTTGAAGAATGCTTTTCGTAACTTATAAAACAGACAAATTGTAAGAACTGAAGGATTAGAATTATCCATCACTACTATACTAGATACTCTCTGCTTTTGAGAATATTTCGCTAAGCACCATTTTGACATACAGCAGCATAAATGAGCAGTAATTTTTGATGTGTTCTAGAAGTACTTTTTAACAGACTGAAAACAAATTGAAAAATATGAACTAATAAAAGCTGCCTTGAAGTATCACCAAAATAATTTTCTGAATCTTCCAAAGTTTCCAGTTTTATAAATTGGTAATTTTACCATATTTTCCATACAAAACAAGAAACCTTAGCCTGCCAAGTGTTGCCAAGTTCAGTTTTCCTCCAGTTTATAATGTAATTTGATTAACAAAGAATGCAGAGTTTATCTCAAGAACAAATTAATCACTAGGCTATTTGAGCTTTACTTCAGTTAGCCTAAGGACTGTCTAATTAAGAAATGTTTTGGTTCATTGACTTTTCAATTGTTACCAACTAGTTTGAGTTGATTATAAAGTAAGTTCAACTTCCGTGACTAAGATCCACAAAGATATCTACTTCAGTACATTCAGTAGGTTTGTGAGGAGTGCGTGTACTAAGCTCCATAACCACCATCAAACCCCCAACGCTCTCCCTGCAAGAGCTCCATGCAGCTTTTAGAAGCCAAGACCAGATCAGTATAGAATAGCTGGAGTAAATATGGGACTTGTACAAACTTTAGGAGCAGATTTTGTTCCAGAATTTCATACTCCCTCACTTCAGTTTTTCTTTATGTATTTTGTATTGAAAACATAGAATCATAGAATTGTTTAGTTTGGAAGAGACCTTTAAAATCATCAACTCCAACCCCTACTCTAACACTGTGAATTCCACCACTAAATCCTGTCCCTAAGCACCACATGTACATGTCTTTTAAATACCTCCAGGGATGGCAACTCAATCACTTCCCTGGGCAGCATGCTCCAGTGCTTGTTATTACTACAGAAACAGTCAATCTCCAGGTCAGTGTAAAGGACGTGACAGATAAAATAGAGGACACAAACCAACCGCCATGTTGACAGACTACTGTCACCTTATCACTCCTAAGTAAATCACTATTTGATTACAGGTATTAAGCAAGAGAAAGAAAGGAATATTACTCAGTCATTCTTCTCTCACAGTGGATGCAAAGCTTAGTTCTGTAATGCAAGACTCATAATACTTCTAAAGTCCTTTTCAATCTTAACACTTTTCTAATACCAGAGGCTAGATGCTTTTGTCACCATATAGACACCTTCTCAGTACAAATGCTGATCTCTAACGGTCCACTCAGTTCTCCTACCTATTCTGAGAAAGGGGCAGCACAAGCAAGAGTCAGCTTCCAACAAGCACAAAAGCATCAATCCAAATTATTAAAGGGTTCAACTTAAGAATAGAGAATACCCTGAAAAGATATTTGTCTCCCTTTTCTTCCTCTGCTTGTCTTTTTTCAGATCCAACTACTGCACCTTTTCCAGAGAAGACGGGAGCAAAAGAATTTACATGTATCACATCAAAATACATTCACTGATGAGGAGTAAGTCTTTCATTAGGGAACCTTTCTGCAGCTGCTGACTTAACTGTACACTTTTCTCCTAAGTTTACCATCTTTGGTAAATTACAGTGCTCTATGGTTTTAAAAGCCAATGTTAAATCTACCTGACTGTGACAGTAATACTTTGTACTACTTCCAACAGAGATCTCAAAATGAAAAAGATTATCTGAGTCCCAGGTCACAGAATCATAGAATTGTTAAGGTTGGAAAAGACCTTTGAGCTGATCAAGACCAACTGTATCTGTCCACTAAATCATGTCCCTAAACATTTCATCTAGCCGTCTTTTAAAATATCTCCAGGGCTGGTGACTCAGCCACCTCCCTCGGCAGTCTCTGCCAGTGCCTGAAAACCCTTCCAATGAAGAAGAATTTCCTATTGTACAATCTGAAGCTCCCCTGCAGCAACATGATGCCATTAATGTCTGGGCTGGAGCATCTCCCATATGAGAGCAGGCTGAGAGAGCTGGGCTTGTAAAGCCTGGAGAAGACAAGGCTCCAAGAAGATCTTATAGCAACCTTCCAGTACCTGAAAGGGTTCTACAAAAAAGCTGTAGGGGGACTGTTCACAAAGGCTTGTGGTGATAGGACTAGGGGCAATGAGTATGAACTGGAGAGGGGCAGATTATAAGGAAGAATTTCTTCTCGATGAGGGCAGTGAGGCACTGGAGCAGCATGCCCAGAGAAGCTGTGGAGGTGTTCAACTTCTACATCATCCCTGGAGGTGTTCAAAGCCAGGTTGGATGGGGCTTTGAGCAGCCTGATCTAGTGGGACAGGTCCCTGCCCACAGCAGGGGGTTGAATTTGCTTTAAAGTCCTGTTCAACCCAAACTACTCTATGATTCCATGATTCCCTCTCATGCTATCTCCTGTCATTAGAGAGTAAAGACCAACACCCACCTCACTACAACCTCCCTTCAGGCGGTTTTAGACAGAGATTAGGTGTACCCTCAGTCTCCTTTTCTCCAGGCTAAAAAACCCCAGCTCCCTCAGCCACTCCTCATAACGCTTGTTCTCCAGCCCCTTCACCACCTTCATCACCCTTCTCTGGACACGCTACAGGACCTCAACATCCTTCTTGTAGCAAGGGGCCCAGAACTGAACACAGGATTCGAGGTGCACCCTCACCAGCAGCGAGTACATGGGCAAGGAGGCGACGTCGGAGATGTTTTTTCAAACAGGTAACGCGCAGGCCAGTCCCACAACCCGGAAAAAACAGATCCCATCCTGAAATCCTCAGCCAAGGAGGCACAGGACGCGACGCCTTCCCTGCTCCAACTCACCCAAATCCCGAGGGCAGCCCTCCCGTTCCCAGAGCGTCAGCGAGCCCTTCGCCTTCAAAAAATCCCCCCAACCAAACAACATACTCAATATTATTTCAAAGGAACACTTTAAAACGACGACCGGCCGCAGCCGAACCGTTCAACCCCACCACAAGCGAAATCACATATCCCCCAACCCCGCCCCGGGACGAAGCCTCCCCCAGCGCTCCCCCCGCCCCGGGACGACGCTCGCCCTCACGCCCACCCCTCAGGCCGAGGCCGGTGGTGCCGCCGCCTCAGGCGCTCGGGCCCCGCACGGACGCGGCAGCTGTTGCCACGCGACGCTTAAAGGGGCCGCGCGGCGCCCGCCTCACTGCGGCTGCGCGGGTCGAGGAGCGGGGAGAGTCGGCCCCTTCTCACCAGTCATTGGCCGGCTGGCCTGTCGGCGTGACGGCGCGCGGCGGGTCGCGGCGGTTGATTGGCTGAGGCGCTAAGTGGGGGTGGGCGGTATGTGTGTGTGCGCACGCCGCGTGGAGGCGCTACGTGACCCCGCGCCACGACGCCTACGTCACGTGATGGGGTGTCACGTGACACCTCGGCGGTAGGGGCCTACCTCGGCTTTGATCCACGTGGCCGCCATCTTGGTTGGGGGGGGGTGTGAAGGGAGGGAGCCACGCGAAAATTAGTTGCTGTTAAAGAGGTGGAATATTTCGATTTAAGCTGAAGCAGAGGTTAAGTTTTCATCCAAGTAACTGTATAGTTGTAACAAGGAGTGGCTGAGGGATCTGGGGTTGTTTAGCCTGGAGAAGAGGAGGCTGAGGGGAGACCTTATTGCTCTCTATAGCTACCTGAAAGGAGGTTGTAGAGAGGAGGGACCTGGCCTCTTCTCCCAAGTGACAGAGAACAGGACAAGAGGGGATGGCCTCAAGCTCCACCAGGGGAAGTTCAGACTGGACATAAAAAAATTATTCACAGAAAGGTTCATTGGGCACTGGCAGAGGCTGCCCAGGGCAGTAGTTGAGTCACTGTCCCTGGAGGTGTTTAAAAGATGGGTAGACGAGGTGCTGAGGAACATAGTTTAGTGGCAGATAGGAATGGTTGAACTCGACAATCAAAGAGGTCTTTTTCAACCTGGTTATTCTATGATTATATGATTTTTTTGAAACTTACAGTGTAGGTTTACTTACAGCATGTTTGGGTGTTTTTTTTTTTTCAAATAGTGTTTTTTTCCAGGTACTGTTACACTCTTCATTCTTCTGGAAATGGTAACATCTTGTGCCAAGTATGATCTGTGCTGATCAGAAGTGCCTTTTTCAGTGTCTTTTTCTCTGTTTGCAGTTACTTCCTGTCCCAAATGCAAGTTCAGGCAGAGCTGGAGCCAGAGCTCCAAATTAGTAAGTTTTGACTGTTGTGATGTTCATAATCACATTAAAACTAGTCCTTGGAAAGTCATAGAAAACACATAAGACTCCCAGGAAAGTTTATACATATGCATGAAAGTGGGAAATGTATTCTGTGAACTTGTCTCACTGCACACAATTAGTGGAGATCATGGAATGATTTGGGTTGGAAGGGACCTTAAAGCCCATCCAGTTCCAACCACTCCCCTGCTATGGGCAGGGACACCTCCCAGCAGTCCAGGCTGCTCACAGGTACCATCCAACCTGGCCTTAAACACCTCCAGGGATGGGGCATCCACAGCTTCCTTGGACAACCTGTACCAGTGCCTCACCACTGTCATAGTGAAGAATTTCTTCCTAATGTCTAATGTAAATCTTCCCCCTTCCAGTGTAAAGCCATTCCCCCTCATCCTATCACTCCATGCCCTTGTAAAAAGTCCTTCCCCAGATTTCCTGTAGCCCCTTCAGGTACTGGAAGGTCACTATAAGGTCTCAATGGAGCCTTCTCCAGTTTGAACAACCCCAGCTTTCTCAACCTGTCCTCATGGCAGAGGTGCTCCATTCATCTAGTCATCTTTGTAGCCCTCTTCTGGACTTGTTCAACAGTTCCATATCCGTATGTTGAGGATTCCAAAACTGAACACAATACTCCAGTTGGGGTCTTACAAGAGCAGAGTAGAGGGGGAGAATCTCCTCCCTCAACCTGCTGGCCATGTTTTTGATGCAGCCTGTGATACCGTTGGCTGCCTGGGCTGTGAGCTCATATTGCTGGCTCATGTTGAGCTTCTCATCAGTCAGCAGGCAGTGTTCCACCTTGGTGCTAGCACCCATCATGAGCCATCCTCCTCATAGCTTTCCAGGCAGAGGGGAGCCTGGGGTGGCCTTGGCCACTAGCCATCATCTGGGAAATGGGGGTTTAGGTCAGGAATAATGGTTGATCAGAGAGCAAAAGGGGAAAAAAAATCTTAGCTTTTAATATTTAAGTACAACAGGAAGCTGGGTGAATAATCAATATACGACAGATTTAATGCATATGTGTCCACAGGTGCTGTGTGTTTGTCATGTAAAGTAAAAGCAAAACTCTTAAAGCGTAGGAAATTAAAAAAGAGGAATCACATAAAATCATAAAATACACCAGAACTTAAAGGAAAATGGGTTGTATTGACAAAAGGGTAAAAGCACTGTGTAAAGCTAGCAAGTAAGCTTGAATTAAAGGGCAGGCCAAATTTAACAAGGCTGTTGTGTTTTAGTCCACAAAGGAGTTAGCAACTTCTGCAACTCCATGGGCTTGGGCAAGAGTGGCTAGAAAGCTGAGTGGCTAGAAAGCTACATGTCGAGAGAAAGGACCTGAGGATGTTCATCAACAGCCAGCTGAACTTGAGCCAGCAGTGTGCCCAGGTGGCCAAGAAGGCCAACAGCATCCTGGCTTGTATCAAAAATGTGGCAGCCAGCAGGACTGAGGAAGTGATTGTGCCCCTATTCTCAGTGGTGATGAGGCCGCACCATGAATATTACGTTCAGTTTGGGGCCCCTCAGTACAAGAAAGTCATTTTGCTGCTGGAGTGTGTCCAGAGAAGGGCAACAAAGCTGGCAAAGGGTTTGGAGAGCAAGTCTTACAAGGGGCGGCTGAGGGAGCTGGGGTGGTTTAGCCTGGAGACGAGAAGGCTGAGGGGAGACCTTGTCGCTCTCTACAGACGGCTACCTGAGAGGAGGCTGTAGCTAGGTGGGTGTTGGTGTCTTCACACAAGTAACAAGTGATAGGACAAAAGGAAATGGCCTGAAGTTGCTTCAGGGGAGGTTTAGATTGGATATTAGTTAAAAATCATTTACTTAAAGTCGTGAAGCCTTGGAAGAGGCTGCAAATGGTGGAATCCCCATTCCTGGAGGTAGTAAAAAAGCATGTAGATGTGGCGCTTCACAACATAGTTTACTAGATGTTTTGGTATTGTGTTGATGGTTTGATTTGATATTGGAGGTCTTTTCCAACCTTTACAATTCTATGATTCTATGGTTTCTAAACTGTGGCTTTTATTTTTTATTTGCCTTTGACAGAACTCTTTCTGCAGTTCTGAATGTTCAAAATTAACACTCATGAATGTCTACATGAAAATAAAAAACCCAGAGGAACAGGACAAGGTAGCGGTTTTGCTAACCAAGTTAATGGAAAAAACCCTAACCTTCACAATAAAATGTGAAGAAATATGTAAGAAAATGCAGTTTTAATGCACTTAAAATTAAGATTGCCATCCCACTCCCAATATAATTTTTAGGAGGAAAAATGGTAACCATTTCTATGGTAAAGGAATAAAAATAATTCATTATTATTAAAGTCAGAATTGAGAGATTGTCAGAACTGACTTGCACAACTGACATCGTGCACAAGAACTCTGAATATGCTTAATTAAATTTCTTGAAAATGTAATTTAGTGAGTGGGCTGGAATGCAATTGTGAATGTGTTGGCATAAACTGTAAAAGAAGAGCAGATAGGAAGAGGTATTTCAAAACCACAGAACACCTGGAAAACGTAGAGCTGCTATGAAGTCTCCCAAGCTGAATGGAGCTTTTAATTTTTTGATCCTAATATCCCATAAAACAGGCATGAAGGATGTGAAAAAAACAACAGCCAGTCCATGAGTTTTGTGATTTTGATTGTCTCCCTAATCACACATAATATTTTTGCTATATTTGCATTACTATTATAAAATTTATTTAAAAAAAACCCACAACACAAACTCATGGATATTTTTTTAAATTCATCCTCCTGTGACTTTGCATAGCTCACCCTTGTGCTAAACAGCTAAAGCAGATAATTCATTGCAGCTATGCTGGCAAAGAGTCATTGATGTCCTTCAAAAAGATCCAGGGAAATGCAGAATAACAAAGACAGAATAATTTTTATTGCTTGCAACTGGAGGAAATGTATTGCTTGTATCTGGCAGCAGGCCAAGCCAGAATCTGAAATGCTGTTGCTGCTGTAAATAGGATGAAAGGGATTCATAATCCATCTCCATGCCCACTGTAGCTAGGAAAATTATAAGCAGAAAAAGCAATTAAAAAACCACAAGAGAAAGCATTAAAAAAAATGTGGTAGAGCCTTCTTTTGTGCTGGTAATTTATAGACTAATTGTCATGACTAACTGTTCAGGTCTTGGTTAGCAACTTGCTAATCATTAGTTATTGAATATAGGTAATAGAGGTATTGAATTTAAGCAGTATGTACATTTAATACATGTATTGAACACAAGTTTTGAATTATACTGAATGCAGGCCTCTTGTTCAGAACAAATGACATCTCACCAGACTTCTCCATCAGCTGCTCCATCCTGAGTCATGCTAACATACTTGAATCAGCTGCTAAACTGTAATAAATCCACATTTTGTGCAATATCGGCATAGAGATTAATTGACGGATGTTTGTTAATGCAAAACCTGCAAGTAATGTATTTAAGGTATTGTCCTCTGCGTAACAGTTGATACAGTGCAGATAAATGGTGTAGTATTTCAGATTCCATTGGACAGGGCAAGTGTATGAATCACCTGAACAAGAATTAATATTATTTTTAGCTTTCTTCTCTCTGCGTAGAGCATGTCTGATGTCTTAACTGCTTGATTGGATGGGAAAGTCTCTGAAAAAGAATATTTCATTCAAGAGCCAGAGGGTGAAGTAGAAGGCTTGAAGGGAACGACCCTAGCTTCAGAGCTTAACTGAGGGGAGGGCTGCTTCAGAAGGGAGGGTGGAAACCTTCAAAACCTGAATCAGGTCTTAGTGTCACACTGCTTGATATTCCCAGGAGTACCAAGAGGGATAAAACCCCTGGGCTTATTCAGATGAGTGGAACTCATGCTCATTTAATTGTTTTACAGAAGTATCAATGGGGAAATCCCTGATGCATAGAAAAAAATGCTATTGATTTCCTTTGCACCATAGCAATGTTGGTGGCATATAAGGAGGGAGCTATTACAATGGCAATGTCTAATGTGATGGATAAAACAGATCCCTGAATTGCCAGAGCAAAGATGGTGTTCAAATTCAGAAAGGCAATGTCTTCCTGGTATTGCTTTGAATACCATTCCTTGAAGAAGTGGGGACATAAAGAACGCAGAATGGTATAAATGGGGGAGCCAAAGTGATGTGCTGGTTGCTGTAACTGGGGGTGTGGCATGATGTGAAACTTGGCTCTGAGATTCAGACTTAGACACTCCCTTTCTGCAAAAGATCAAAGGTTGGTGAAAGCCATCATATTGAGTCTGAAGTAGCAAACACAATTGCTTTCAGCTCCTTGAGCCTTCATGTTTTCTCATGTTTTTTCTCAGAATGGACCATGTGGTACTGCCTTGCCCACTGAAACAGATGCATAAACATTTATACAGACCTCTCTAAATACACATCAGTGGTAGTGACTTGCGTCTGCACTCCCAGAGAAGGTTTGTTCAAAATCCAGGAATTAGCAGTAAAGAGACTTTTGCTCAAAGCAGTTCCACAGATCTAGGTAGCCAGGAGTGCCAGTTCACACTCCTGTTTCCAGAAGGAAGGGAGATATTTGTTCCCTCTCTCCACTGCC
The DNA here is from genome assembly GCA_013389865.1 of Piaya cayana. Lineage (NCBI taxonomy): Eukaryota > Metazoa > Chordata > Aves > Cuculiformes > Coccyzidae > Piaya > Piaya cayana. Next base: position 96,830 of record WAAB01006351.1, on the reverse strand, counting down.
ATAAATGTGGCCAACGATGTGACCAAGATCTCTATTAAGAACCTGAGTATGGATGTAGTAAGATCTCCCTGAAGAATTTCTTCCTTAACATATGTTGGAATATTCCCTGGACACAAGATGTGTTGTGTCACCACATACTTCCCTTTGCTTTCAGTTATCTGCAGTCATATCATCAAAATATTTTCAATTCTAATGCAAATAAAATAAAATGTCAGTCTGTGTCAATGCTAAAAATATTCCTGGTCTCCTTGTATGCTTTAATGCCTTAGTCAAAATAAGCTGTGGTGGTGTGGGAGGCTGGCTGCTTCTCCTGCTGTGTGTTCACCTACCTTGAGAAATGAGAAGCCCAGCATCACTTAGAAAGCCTGTCTCATGCCCTGCACTCTAAAGTGACCTGAGATCTTTTCACTGTTTCTTTTCTCAAGTGCTCCTGAGTCATCTGCTGGAAAGTGACTGCTCACCTTTTACAATTTAGCATTGTAATTCTTCTAAATAATTTCTATTGGTGTCTCTTCTCATGCTATGACTACTTGCAACCCCTTTGAGGGGATTTTCTTGAGCATTCTCTGACTGCACTGGCATTGGAGCTGCCACGCTGTTGCTGCCACCCCTTTTGTGTCTCTGACAGGCAACAGAGAATGGGCTTCCGTGAACTCAGCTGAACTTGAAGATGTATAAAAGAAGCACATTGGACATTGTTCATGGCAAATTGTTTTTAACAATACGATTTTCCAAGCTGTGAAATATTGAAATATTAAAGAGGAAATATAGCACAATGAAAGAGATGTTCACATGTACTTCACACCACCAGTTGATGTCAGAGACTTTTTGAATTTGTTAAAACTCTTTGTTTTAGGATATCTGCTTCGATTCTGAGCTTACAACTGCCTTGGGGAGAAACACTGGGCGAACAGAAGTGGTTGCTGGTGAATCACAGGAATATAATTTACAATATGATTATTTAACATTTCCACATAATAAAATAAGATGTTCCATTACTAAAATATGAAGCTTTAACTGCTCATGATGAGCATGTGGTTGTATTTTAATAAGGACCCAAATTAAAATAATGTAATTATTGCTTATAGGCTGGCAACAAGTATTCTTACTTAATTGCTTCTTACATAAGCAATTTACGTAACAAAAAAAGGTTAGTAAATCCTGGGAAGGTGAGGAGATGCTGAGGAAACAAGTATTGTATGTATGAATAGAAAAAAGTATTGTTTGATGGAGACATTTCAGTTAAGGTCATTTTCCTCCAGAGGACACATGTTACTGGGAAGAAAATTTCATGCAGATTGTTCAGGATCTGGTGGTTTTATGTTAAATGCTGCATTTGTTCTTAGTAGATTTTAGAAACATTTTTCCAGAAACTGCTTTTTGAAGGACAAAACTGGTATCTGTGGACTTCTTTCTACTGCTTTTGCATAATCTACAGTGTCATATTCACAATATGTATATTAGTCGTTGACCAAAAATAATAGAGTGACCAAATAAGTTTGACATATTCTTTATTTAAAAGCAGCATGTGTTGCTTCTAACATCCATCTCTTGTGGCTTTAAAAGTCATTTCTATTGCTAGGACAGCAAATGAATTTTGTTCTGTCTCTCTAGAGTTTAGTGATATAAATTATGTTGTAGAGAAATAAAGTCCAATGTATCTTTGAAACAGTAAAAGGAATGCATATTATATCAAAATAAATTCGATCTCAGTGTTGAATGCAACTGCTTTAAAACATTTTTATTGTCTCAGTTACACAAATGGCCTATAGTGATGAAGGAGAATCTTCCCCTTAAAAAAATCTTCATTCAAAATATAAACGTATCTTATTAGTGTAAGACTCTTTAGAAAGAGACCTAGGCCACTCACACTGCTTCCCAAAACCTGATTGTCTCATCAAAATGTTGTTTTAGTTTGTTTTTTTTATGCAAGATGGAGGTTTTCGAGTGAGGGCAAAGGAGTGCCGACATCTCAGCCCACAGACTTATGTATCACAGACAGGGCAAGTAGGAGTGGGGAGCTGAAACTTGGGTTGTTGGATTGCCGGATGCATCTCCCAAGTCCAGCTTGTCATGGGAATGTAGGCAGACTGAAGTTTTCCATGAGATATATCCCAAGCTGTCCATCACTGTGAAGGCTGAGATGTCCTTGAGCAGAACACATGCCTTGGGAGCTCTGGGCACCACTGATTAGGCCTGCAGCTTGGAGACAGCATTGTTGATGTAATTACCTTCATTTGTTAAAGTCTTACTTAGGGTAGGCCTGAACCTTTTATGGCTTGAAGTGTATGAACTCTTGCAAAGTATGTATCAGCTTACTGGAATTCTCCTTATTGGCGTTAAATAACATTAAACTGACATCTTTTTCGTCAGGATTTGCAGTAGTTTAACTTTTTTTGGTAATAAAATAGCTAGAATATTCTATTCTTCATGTTGTGTCTCCATACTGTGCTTCAAGGATGCTTTGATTGATGATGACAACTTTCTAGATGCTTTTCCCTTTCTGTTTTTATAACCAAAACTGTCAGTCCTCTCCTAAGACCCAGTAAATAATGAGATCAATCACTCTGTAGTCGGCAGAAACGCAAGGACAGTGACTAAGCCAGTGCTGGGCTGTGGGTGAAAAATCAGAGGAGGGGTATTTCAGATAGTTAAAGCAAAATCCTGGTCTGCTTAGAGAGATTGAAGGACTGCACAAGGAATGTTCTCAGAGGCTGATGTTAGGCTGGAGGAGCTAGTCAACTCATGTCATCAATAAAAAGGGAGAGACGCCTGTTCAGACAGAGCAGGTGAAGTAGGATTTACTGTCATTTGCTTCATTGCTTTCTGTTCACCACACAGGACACCTTCTAGAAGCCCAACACAGTGACACAACCTGCCTCCCCATCCGAAGTGTGGTGAGCCAGCTACTCTAAGGTGAGGAAGACAGTGGTGGGGAGTGCTTCCTCAAGAAAGAATTGGATTAATATGTACCACAGAGCAGATTTTTCTCCTTTCTTTCTGTCCTGAACCTTTCATGCTTGTGAGTTTACTGCAGTTCTGAAAGGGTCAGTTTGTAATTGAGGCTTTAAGTCCATTTTAGTTAAAAGTAATTTAAAAAAGGATAAGAAATACTGATCATTGGGGGCTTTGGAGAGGAAAGTGGCATTGCATCTTTATGTGCCGCAAGTGAATCCTGTCAACTGAAATAACTTGAAGAAAGATGCTGAAAAACTAAAAAGGCTTCAGAAGCACATTGAAAGTATCTGTGATATCCCTAAAACTTAATGTTACAGGGAGAGACACCCAAAAGAAGATTCAGTACAGGAAAGAGTTGAGAGATCATTTGATAGCGAGTTCTGTTGTTTCTGGTGGTAGACGGTTGTAGTCTAGCAGAAAAAAGGTGTAATGAACCTTAATGGTCAGAAATTGGAGCTAGTTCAAAGCAGAAAAGTGCGTGTTTTTAGCATTGAAAGGAAGTGCTTTTACCCAAACGCGCTGAGCAGAAGTGGGAGATTTAAGTCGTGAGTGCCCCCACCTGTCTGCTCTGCCCCACTGCTGCAGGTGACCGCTCTTACAAGAGCCTGCAGAAGGAGGTGAGGGGCTGCATCTTGGGTACTTCAGAGTAAATCTGGTATTTTTAGTCGAACTCTTCTTCACTGGTAACTGAAACTGCTGTTTTGGGGAGGAGGAAATTGTACTATGCTAAATTACCATAGCAGCATTTGCCAGAACTGGTGGATTGTGTCCTCATTACACCATGAGAACAACATGAAATGCCTGGTTGGTGGTGACTGTGTGTCATTTGCTGAAGTAATTGTGATGAAGCAGGCTGGAATAGTTCTCCAAAGCAAGATGCTGAAGTTAGGTAACCTCGTGTTTTTAACTGGGTCTTAGCTCCAAGGTCACTTCCAGTCTGGACCAGCCTATGTGTGACAAGGATATGTGTCCCAGTGAGATGATTCTATACTGATTGCTTGAACATAACACAGTGTGTAACTGAGTGTGTGCAAGGATTCATCATGCGTGATACATGAGCATTAGCATGAGCCAGCAATGCTTCTTTGCGGCAAAGGCAGCCAGTGGCACCGGGGGCTGTAGGAGGGGGAGTACTGCCAGCAGGTGAAGGAGTGACCTTTCTCCTCTGCTCAGTACTGGTGGAGCCACATTCGGAGTGGTGGGACCAGCCCTGGGCTCACCAGCACGTGAGAGGCATGGACATACTGGAGTCCAGTGAAGGGCCAGGAAGGCGATGAAAGGGTTGAGGGATCTGACAGAGGAGGAGAGGCTGAGCAGGCTGGGACTGTTCAGCCTTGAGAAGAGAAGGCTCAGGGGAACCTCATCAAAGCCTAGAAATACCAGATGGGGGAGTAAAGGAAAAGGAGCCAGTCTCCTCTCAGTGGTGCCTAGAGACAGGATGAGAAGCAATGGGTATGCTTTCAAATCTAGGAGATTCCATTCAAAGATAAGAATCCCTTTTTAACTGTGCAGGTGATCAAAGACAAAAAGTTTGTCCAAGGAAGTTTTGGAGCCTTTCACCTTTGAGGTACTCAAAACCTAAATGGACATGGTCATGGCTGAACCTGCTTGATCAGGGTGGTGTTGGACAAGACGATCTCCAGAGGTCCCCCCTGACCTCAGCCATTCTGTGATTCTGCAATACCGGAATGCATATAACATTCAAAGGGTGCTGGGGCTGACAATAGTGGTTATTTGAATTCTCATGTATGGAATGTTTTGATTAGGATGTTTCATTGTAGTATCAGCTGCTGTTGAGTTACCAGTTGGGATTTCTTTTGATTGAGTTTGTTCTCCATGTTCTGTTGCATTTCAGGACTCATACTCAGATCTAGGGATTTGTTGATGTTTTTTGTTCATAGGTGCATGAACTTGCATTTGAGTTCACATCTGCATTAACAAAACCAGACAATTTTTTGTCTCAACAAATTGTCAGTTAGTCTGTATAATACAACTATTGCCTCTATTGTTTTCCATTTTAGCAAATTATGTGTCATGTTGCAGATTTTACATGCAGTAAAGTTATGTTTTCATTAAGGGCATTGATAAAAATATTGAAATAAGTTGTGCCAAAACATATCCCTCTATAAACTCCCAAACACACAATCTTGTGGGATGACAACACTTCACCTGTAGTATATTTTTATGACCTGGTAGTTAACCAGTTTTTAAAATTATCATTTAATGTATGCTACATTGGTTTTGTTTCGAGTTATTTTTTAATGCAAGATTATGTCATATGTTTGGTAAAGACACTTTCAACCACAATCTCCATTATCAGCCTGATGCTTAATATCATTAAAACAGCATCAAATGCGTTTGACAGTCCGAGTTCCTGGGAAACCGTGTCGACTGACATTAAGAAATCCATAATCCGTTAATTCTTTCATTAGTATCCCAAATCATTCCCATTCGTTCGCTTGATGACACTCGCTAGCGAGCGCTGCCTGTGTTTACCCGAGCGAGTCTATTTATCGTGTGAATATACAGGTCCAGCATTGACTTTTATCTGTGCAGAGCCTGAAAATCCCACGGTGGGGGCCCCATCTCCGCGGGGCCGGGCGGCGGGACCAGCGGGTTGTCGCACGGGGGGTTGGTTCCCTTCTGTTTCTCGTCCCTCGGGGGTTCGCTGGGGTCGGTGCGGGCGGGGATGCGCTAGGGGGCGCTGCGGCACCGGCTGCCGCCGCCCTGACGGCAGCACCAGCCTTGAAAGGCCAGAGGGATCCCAAACAGCTTTGTCGGGCTTTAAATTCGTCCTCGTTCCTTTGACCTGGTTCTTTTTTTGCTTGATGGGCTGCTTCCTTTCATTCCCTGTGCAGCTACAGACTAGGAGTTTCAGCTCCCCCCTCCTACTTGCCCCCTCTGTGATACATAAGTCTGTGGGCTGAGATGTCGGCACTCCTTCCCCTTCACTAGAAAAGCTCCATTTGCATAAAAAACACAAACCGAAACATCAGTGACCTGGATGAAGGCATTGAGTGCACCCTTAGCAAGTTTGCAGACGACGCTAAGCTGCGTGGAAGTGTCGATCTGCTGGAGGGTAGGGAGGCTCTGCAAAGGGATCTGAACAGGCTGGACCGCTGGGCAGAGTCCAATGGCATGAGGTTTAACACAGCCAAATGCCGAGTCCTGCAATTGGGGCACAACAACCCTGTGAAGCTACAGACTAGGAGAAGTCTGTCTAGAAAACTGCCTGGAGGAGAGGGACCTGGGGGTGTTTGTTGACAGTGACTGGACATGAGCCAGCAGTGGCCCAGGTGGCCAATAAGGCATCCTGGCTTGGATCAGAAACGGTGTGACCAGCAGGTCCAGGGAGGTTATTCTCCCTCTGTACTCAGCACTGGTGAGACTGCTCCTTGAATCCTGTGTTCAGTTCTGGGCCCCTCACCACAAGAAGGATGTTGAGGCTCTGGAGCGAGTCCAGAGAAGAGCAACGAAGCTAGTGAAGGGGCTGGAGAACAGGCCTTATGAGGAATGTCTGAGAGAGCTGGGGTTGTTTAGCCTGGAGAAGAGGAGGCTGAGAGGAGACCTCATTTGCTTTCTATAACTATCTGAAAGGAGGTTGTAGAGAGGAGGGTGCTGGCCTCTTCTCCCAAGTGACAGGGGACAGGACAAGAGGGAATGGCCTCAAGCTCCACCAGGGGAGATTTAGGCCAGACATTAGGAGAAAAATTTTCACAGCAAGGGTCATTGGGCAGTGGCAGAGGCTGCCCAGGGAGGTGGTTGATTCACCTTCCCTGGAGATGTTTAAGGTACAGGTGGAGGAGGTGCTGAGGGTCATGGTTTAGTATTTGATAGGAATGGTTGTACTCAATGATCTGGTGAGTCTTTTCCAACCTGGTGATTCTATGATTGCACTTAAAAGATAAATCCTTTATGTCTGGTCCTGTTTATCTTTGCTTAAAATTCATGTGTGGCAACCAGCCGATGTGGTGGAGAAGGTTTGCACAGCAGTGCAAGGGTGTAGTCTTGTTAGCAGAAAATACATCCACAAGTCCTCTAAACTATTTCAACCTCCTATCCTAGAGTGCCAGCGGGGAACAGTATCGCCTTGGTCTGGCATGGAGGTCTCTGCAGGCAGAAGGAGAACTAGCCCAGCATGTGATTCAGGGACTGAGCTATAGGCTGGGGTTCGGAATCTGCTGTAGTGAACTGAACCCTGCTGGGAAGCTTTCAGTAGCACAGCTGCCAGTTGCTGGGATTTACCGACTTCCAAGTCTTTTAAGTCTCTTAGCCTCCACAGGGCACAAAAGTGGAGACTCAATAAAGTGGGTGAAAACTGCCGGACTTGAAAGTTTGTGATCAACAGTAAAAAGTCCAGCTGTCTACTGGTAACTAGGGGCATTGCTCAGGGATGGATATGAGAGCCAGTATTGATTGGTGTCTACATTACTGAGCTGGACAAGGGGATGGGGTTCGCTGGGGCTTTGGGTATATACTCCCACACCTAGGGCTTGGGGCTAGCACCATGCCTGTGCAGCCAAGAGTGACCTCTGTGGATTGGGGTGGAGGGTCAGGGGACCTTCAAACGTGGAGGAATTGCAGCCAGAGCCAGCTTTTGCCATTGGGAGCTGCTTTCAGCTGTGTCGTGTGCCAAGGGTACTGACCTGTAAACAGGATATCTCAGCTCATCCACAGGCAGGCCCATGGCTGTGGACCAGCCTGGGAACCACAGGGACTGAGCTGACCCCATCACCTTCCCAGTCCAGCTCTGCTGGCTTTGCAGGTACCGTGGGGCTCGCCTCAGCCCTGTGGGCCCCACTGTCACCCATGGGGACAGAGTAACCTCATGCTGTGGTGCATGCTGGGCAAGTATGGGCCAGGAAGCAGCTCTCCAGAAAAAGCCTGGGATCCTGGTGGATAAGAGTTTGTATATGAGTCAGAGATGTGCCCTGAGATCACCAGTACAACAAAAACATTGAAAACCCAGAGTGAGCCCTGCAGAGGAGTACCGAGCTAGTGAAGGTCAGAAGCACAGAATGTTTGAGGAGAGGTTGAGGTCGCTGGGTTTCCTCAACCTGGAGAAGAGGTGCCGCAAGGATAACTTACTGCTGCTTTCTACAATTTGTTACCTGCTGGCAGGGTGTGCAGATGAAGGGTCCAGACTCTTCCTTGAGGTGCCTGGTGGAAGGACGAGAGGCTGCTGGACACTCTTTGCAACATGGGGAATCCTGACCAGATGTTAGGAAAAAGTTCACCACAAGGTTGGTCAAACACTGCACCAAGCTGCAGTTGCAGAGGTTGTGGAGTCCTGGAGATATTAAAAATTTTACTGGACACAACCCCAAGCGACCCAATCTAGTTGCCCCTACTTTCAGCAGATTGTCTGACCGATGACCTCCAGAAGTCCCTTCCAAACTCTGTTAGTCTATGAGCCTGTCTGAAATTCTGTAGCTGTGCCCAAACGAGTGCTACTCTCTGGCCTCTGCTGACTCCCAAACCATGCATGGGAATTGCTGGGGAGAGAGTTAGCTGAGTAGGGGCAAGGCCATGGCACTGGCCATGGTCACAATTCAGCAGTGAAGGAGAGTGAGTTTCAGTGTCCTGTATGATTTAAGTAAATAAACAGTTTCTGAAGTGGTATCACTGAAGGCTTGTATGCACTATTACAACTATATGCAATTATCTTTGCATTAGCAATGTTATTTAATTTTTGCTTCTGTAAATTGAAAACTCTTTTTTGAAACTGGAAAATTTTAGAACTGAACTAAAGAGTTTTTACATTCGACTGATTTTCTGTAATAATATGTGTATCTAATTATTAATTCCTTACTTCTCAAGATCCATTCATATAAAGATTTATAAAACATGACGACTTTTAAGACTGCCCTATTTTTTTTCACATGTAGGAGACTGTATTTACTATATGCATATTTTTAAGCAGGTTTTCAGGAAAACCAGAAAGCTGAGAATCTTTCCTGCACCTTCCAAGTTCATTCCTAGAGGGGGAATGTAGTCCAAAGTAACTGAAAATGCCCTTCCATCAGCCTTTCTCTGTTTAATCTATTAGCCACTCAGCTGTATAATGTATTATCTGACACACAGTGATAAGCAGCTTAGCTGTCGCAGATCATATTAAATATGTTCGATTTAGCCTAATTCTGCAGCGCTCCATGAGGACACACCCTAATGTCCATCTGGAGCCCTTTTTGAAGTCAGTGCAGGTCTGTGCAGGGATGGGGACTCTCCTGCACAGCTTGTGGCCTTGGAGGAGGATATACTTTCTGATTGTCTGGCCCTTCCTTCTTTTCTAAAACCCTCTCTTCAGCTCCTGTTCATGTGCTTAAGAAATGAAATATTCAAGTGAGCCCATGCCCTAGAAAACAAAAATATCCCTGTAGCTGATCATCCATAAGTTTGTAGGTTAGAATGGAACTGACTTGATTTCTTGTTTAATGAGTATTGCTGGAAAAATGTGTTTCAAAAAGAACTCCTACCCTGCATTTCACATACTTTAAAAATACATCTTTTCAGTATTTTGTTAGTGATTCATTGGAAGTTTGACAATCACATATTTTCCCTATATTCCCTTTTTAATTGCTAGTAAATTTCATGTCACCTTGCAAAAATCCCCCGAATAATCAAGTTTCTCTTGAGTCTGCCAGAAGCACTGACACTAATACACAGGTGAGGTCTTTACCTCTTTTTAACACCTCTCTGAGGTCGAAGGGATAAAGACTCCATAATGACATATCTTCTCAGCCCCATTGCCCCTGTGGCTCCAACTGTTCCTGGCACAGATGTGTGGACTTCTTTTACTGTTTGGGCTGCTCCATCTGCAGCTCAGTGATCACACGCTGAATTTTAACCAATAGATATAAATAGATTTAGTAGGGATGATGAATGTGATAGTCATCCCTAGACAGTCACTGCCAAGAAAACAGTGGTATTATTTAAGAAAAGAAATCCAAAATGTTTGGCATATGGGGGGGGGGGAAGGGAATAGGACAAGCTGGTGAAGGAATCAGTTAAGGCAACCTTAAAACTAAAATAATAATATTAACTGATATCAACATAGGGTAAATATAGTGAATACAGCACTGGATAAAATGCACATCTACCAGTATTGGTGGGTGACCCTGAAGTAAGAATTGGTGAATACTGCTTGAGGCAGGAAAGGAGAACAGGCACGAGTTTATTCTTATTTTTTTTCTTGACTTTTCCACTAATTCTTTGCATATGTTTAAAAACAATCACAGCCCTCGGATAGTCAGCTTAAAAAAAAAATCTGCTTAGGCTTCTTCTCCTTATAAATTCAAAAAAGCCTATTTTAAGAGGATTGCTTGTACTCCTTTTGGTGGGAAATTACGTTCAGCCCTGGAGTTAAAGGTCATATAACCTCAAACAAGATGGGTACCAGTGCTGAGAAAACTGAATAGAGTGGTACAATTTCCACAGGATTTAAAATTAACCTCATTGCATGATTGGCTTACATTTCTAATCCGATATATCAGACTAAATATAGCCTTTGAAGACAATTTCTTTCCATGCAAATAATCACTGCAGGCTAAATATGAGTAAAAATGTAAATTAAGAAAGAAAAATTGTTAAATTAAATTATAGACAAACTGTTGTTTTGCTAGAATGCTGACATGAAACTGCACATATAGATGATACCTACAAGGGAGAGAAGACAAAAGGGAAAAAAATAGAGAAATTAGTAAGTTTCTATATATATAATTATAGAAGGAGAGCTTCTGATGCTGTCAGCAATTCCTGTCAATGATTTACCTTCAGAGGCACCACTGCTGACTTTCAAGCATTTCATGTTTTATTACTGCATTTCCTTCATTAACTATGAATGGTGTCCCTGGATGATCTGCAGGAGCTATGAATCATTCATTACAACTAAAACAAACTCTTCCTTTTTTTCATTAAAATAAGCAAATGCTAAATAGTTTAAAAAGAAGTCAGGACAGCAAAACCTTTAAAAAATAACTAATATTTTAGGAAATGCTACGAATCAATACTACAAAAACCTCCAAGGTCAGAAAAAGAACCAGGGAGTGGAGAGCTGAGATTAAGGCTGTATGTAGTTTTTTGTTTTCACCTCTAGTCTCCTAAATTCCTGAAGAATGCAAATATAATAGAATGTATTATATAGGCAGATGCAATTCCAATTTAATAAGTCCATACTAATATTTTGTAGATAAAAGAGCTGCTGCTGTGTGAGAACCAGCTCTGTGGCACTAACCCCGTTTGGGAACACTCTTTCATTTCCCATATTAATGTGATGAATTTTCATGTGATAGGCAAAAAAAGATCTGCTTCGCTGACAAAGGTTCTTATCTCTGTTGGAATTCAGCAAGCTCCAAACATAGGAGAAATATAGCTCAGTTCACTTGGTTTTATTTACTTGTTAGTGTTACTTGTACCAAGAAGTATAAATAGCCCTTAGTTCCTGGGGAAGTTCACAGCACAGATCAGACTCACAAGAAATTTACTCTGAGGAGTAAATCCCTGAGGAGTTTATTCTTAATACATGAATTTAAACCTATGAGAGAAACTACATCTCTAACTGTGGCCTTCATTAAATCCAAGTCCCATAAAAATCAGTGAGATACGGTTCACCATCTAGATGCAGGTAAGCAGGTGAGACAAGCCAGGTTTGTAAGTGGCAGCAACATGGAAACAGGATGAAGATACCACACGTAAAGCTGATTATGAGCAAGATGGAGACTTCCATAGGTGTGAAAACCATTACTATTATCTACTGCTTGTACTTAAAGGCTGCATTTCAGTGAGTGACAAAATTGAAAGATCCTGAAAGAACTATTGAAAGAGAGAGACTGTTAGAAATGGTTTTAAAAAAAGATACAGTTAGACAACTGAAAAACTCAGAACTAAACCAGGTTTCTTGGTCTGTAGGCCAGTGTCTCACCACTGTTGTGCTATGTAAGGTCTGTAAGACTCCCGTAGTCATATCCTAAAGTCTGCTGTTTGAGATCATGTTGATTCACAGTTGCTATCTCACAGTCTGAATCTGCAGCCAGTTTGCTGAGCATCTCTCCTTCATACAGACAGCCCCATTTGTTTCACTGAATGCTACTTGTCTGAGTGAGGTCCACTCGACAGGAGTAAGGACTGCTGATATGGGCTTTAGTGATTAAATGGAGAGGCAGTTGAGTAAATGTAAATGAAGAAGCTGGGTCTGTGGGTGTATGAAACAGTATTTTTCCCTTTCCTGGGAAGACTTCCATGAGGCCTTTGCTGGACCCTTGCTAATCTATGACCCAGTGTTGATGTGGGGGATCTCCAGAGGAACCCCTGACACACTCTGGTGCAGCCTATTCTGTAGTCCAAAACTGCTGAGAAAGGGTCTGTTGTATATCCTGTTATCCAGATTCCATTAAGAAATATTCTGTCCAGTTATGATATCAAAGTATATATCATGCTGAGTTCAATATTTCACAGACTTTCCTAGACTGCAGTCATAACATTAAAAAGTTAATATTGAGTCAAAGTTATCCTTTGTTATTTTAAATAGAACTGTTTTTTTAAATGTAGGAAGTAGACTGGGCATCATCAATATTTACCCACTTAGAGTCCAAAATAGCTGTGATATCAATATTTATCCATTTGTGATCAAACAAAAACTTTCTGTATACAAAGATGGAAATAATTAATAAAACATCAGGTTTTTAAAAACTGCAGCTTCTTTTTTTTCAGGAGTAATTTAAGAGCAGTCTATGCTAACAAATTCATAGGTTATGACAGAGACAGGAATACTGCCTAAAATAGGCTAGTTTGCATGCATTGTTCTTGTAAAACTTAAGATTTGAGGTGCATTTCTACTTGCTAAATAGCCTCCTTTTTTTTTTTTTACATTTTAGTCAAATCTTTAGCATTTTTACTGAGCCCAGGGTCATGTTCTGCACTCATATTCATCCCCAAAAGCATCTGAGAGTGAAAGGTTGCTGTTAGAGTTGCTTGGCCATACTTTCATTAGATATTTTATATCTGTTATTCTGAAAGTAACTCTAGTTCAGTTGAGCTGCATTTAGAAAAAATCAATAGCAGCTTTGACATGCTTACCCTTGCCATGCCATTAGAACAACAGCAGCCTTGACCCTGCTGGCTGCGTGATGTGTCTGTTGCTTAGTGAGACAGAAAGGACCTACCTTGAGAAGATGATTTTGGTGACTCAAACAAATAATCTTTCTTGCAGAAGGATTAATTTTGCTAACCTCTCGTACCTTCTCATTTTGCTTGCCATGTTTGTTTTACACATTTACAATAAAGGCCGGTTGTGTTCCTCTCACCATATTTTTCCCATTGATTAAAAAAAACACGGACGGAATTAGATTTTTGTTTTTACTATCCAAGTCATGCTCTGAATAGTCTGGAAGCTGTCCTAAGCTGTACCTTCACTCACAAAAGTAATACATATTTATTGTGTCAAATAGTAGTCTCCCAATGGAAAAACATGAACAGAAAGCATTTAATTTTTTCTGCAAAGAAATGCTGGTAAGATCAAATGTGATTAAGGATAACAGCATTGAGTTTTGTAGCTTAACTTTTGGGAAGTACTAGAAATGCCACTTAACATTTTCACCACTTTACATTTTAGAACTGAAAAACAGTTACAGGTTAATTAGTCCTCTATGGAAAATTGCTTCCCAACTGCTACCTCCCCAGTACCTTTATGGCAGTGGAAAATAAAGCTCAGATAGCTCCAAGACAGCTGCACTGAAGATCTGGGCTGGGAAAATATGATGCTAAACCATGACATGGAACAACAAGATGTATCAAACTTTACACTACAAATGTGAAAGGAATAAATAAATATTAACAAATTTTGCAGTGTTACTTTCTTGCTACAAAAAATATATCTGCTTTGACAGGCAGGTCGGTGCTTAGCACAGAAGTACCTGAATTGAGGCTATTAAGATCATAGAATCGTTTGGTTGGAAAAAACCTTTGAGATCAGCGAGTCCAACTATACGTCTCCACTGCTAAACCACATCCCTGAGAACCTTATCTACCTCTGGTGACTCAATGACTTCGCTGGGCAGCCTGTGCCTGTGCCTGTGCCTGATAATCGTTTTAGTGAAGAAAGTTTTCCTAATATCCAATCTGAACTCCCGCTGGCACAACTTGATGCCATTTCCTCCCCTCCCATCACTTGTCACTTGGATGAAGAGACCACTGCATGGAAGGGCAGTGATTTGACTGCCCATTGCCCGAGGTGTTGTATGGTTTGTCAATTATTTAGCTGCTGTTTAGCCTGGCTTACATTGCCTTCTACGTGCTCCTTTGCTCAGCGCATTAGTTGTGCAGGTTGTGTCTATGCTGACCTGATGATGCCAGGCCAGGCAGCTTCCATCCATCGTGCTCCTGCTCTGAACCCACATCTCTCCCACTTCTGTCCAGGCACGAAAGGGTCCTCTCTGTTCAAACTAGCTCATGAAATTGCATCATACATATAGGTCAATACAGCCTGTCTGCAGCCCATCCCTAATCACTGCTGCCACGTTTCCTTTTTCTGTCTTCTCCTTTCACGAGCTCTGGCTCCCACTTGCTAGACATGTCTCCAGTTTGGGATGCAGGACCCACATGCCTTCCCTACCTCCATCTCCTTGCTCCTTCCCCACAATGCCTGCGATGCAGACAGGGCAGAACATCCTGCTCTAGCAAGATGCTGATAGGTTGGCTGCAGCCACTTGCGCTGCTTTTACAGAGTTAAATTCATGTCATTTATGCATCCTGTCTGCAGGTAAGTCTCTGCCAGTCACCTGCTATCATCTCCAGAGAGAGAAGATACACTTGCAGCAGGGTAGGGGCCAGCACAACTCTCCTGGGCCATACATGCTGCACGTGGGATACCTTTGGCTCTGAGCTGAGGATTAGTGTGGGCCAAACACTCATCCCTGCTGGTTCCTAAAGATCACCTCAAACCTGTGCCTGAGTACATTCTGGCAACATGAATGTGGCCTCTGTTTGTGGGTTTGAACCCATGCTTGAAAGATATCATAATCTTTATCCTCAAATTTATGTCAACTTTCCAAGTTTGAGGTTCCCCTTCCTCCCTGCCTATGTTATGTTCTGTGAAACATCTAAAAAACTCCTAAGTACTATAAAAATAATGACTATTCTTAGCTAATTTGGTACACACACTTCAGGAAAGTTGCCAGTATTCATGTACTCAACTGCTTCTTATTCTCCGCAAGATTACTCTGCACTTTGTCCTGGTGTACATAAATATTGTTGCTGATCCACTTCTGTATCCTGCAAGAAATGAATTTTCTAAAGTGCTTTGTCATAGTGGAACTGGACAGACATGGAAAACCATCTGGAAAATGTCCAAAATTAATGTGGTGGTAGATTGCTTTTCCAAGGGCTTGGCAGAAGGCCCCCAGAAAAAGTCTTGCAGGAATATATTGCTCTATGGCTGCTCCCTGAGTGCACTTTGCGTTTTGAGTGCTCGCTAATTTTAAATTTCATTGGAACTGCAGATGGGGTAACGTAGATTACTAAAAGTTGTTCAAATTAGCAGCAATAAGGACAAGTCTTTTATAAGGTAGAAGGTTGGGCACTGACTGAAACCTGCCTGGATTTCTGGTCCTCAGTCAGAGCCACCAGGTTCAGCAAGGGCGGGATCTTTAAAGACATAAGTGCAAAACGAATTCTGGCACGTCTTATGCAATGTAGCTCTAAGTTTAAGGAATGATGAATGATTTAATACAGAGCATGAAAGATGTTTTGCCTCCTGGTTCAGTTGCTGCAAGTCAGATGACTGAGCTACATCAGATGATGAATTTCACAGGAAAATGTTTTTCTTTTCCAAGGTCCTTAGAGTCTGGAATTCATGGAGGGAATCAAAGCAGCCACAGATACTAACAAGTAGTTTTGCTTCAACTAGAGAGTAGAAGATTGTGACTTAACTAAAGGGCGGCAGCTGAAAAGAAGGGACTTCTATATAGCTTTGGAATTATCTAGGTATATTTAGATTTAAATGGCATGAAAGGAGGTTTATGCAGCTCTCTGTGGTTTGGGGTTTTTTTGTTTTTGTTTGTTTTGGGGTTTTTTTCTGTTAGTTATAGAGATGGTACAGCAGTAATTCTGAAATCAAGAATAACCATACTTTTCTGCTTCCCCCAACATGTCACAAACTTGTGAATGCATGAATCAAAACCTTCCTCAAAATTATTATTATTTCAGCTCTGTCTCTCCCCAGGAGCCTGCTTTAACACCTGCGTTTTGTAGTAGCTTCAGAGTAATTTGAGCCTAAAGAGAAAAAGCTTTATCTTGGGACAGTGTTTCATTCTTTTGATGTTATCTCTAAAATCTGGCTGAGGGGAAAACTGTGAATGCTCTGAATGTAAATATCTGGCCACAATCAAAGTTCTGGAAAAAAACCAGTGTCCTGCATGAAACTGAGTTTGTTATTGGAACACTCTGTGAATTACAAAACCTCCAAAGCCATTTTTGCAAGGGCTAGGGTGATCTTGACTAAGAGCTGCTTGACCTTTCGTGCTTGTACAGGAGGAATCGTAATATACTGCACAACCCATGACTACAGGTATTAATGTACAACTGAGAGAGTGTACCCTGGAGGTTCCTTTTGTTGTTAAACTGCTCCCTTAAAAATATAATGGCTTCTAGGATGTATGTGCAGAATCAGGTTTCCAATAGTATTCTCTTATACACTTTCAGGCTATGTCTAGTCAAGACATTTATAGGCTGTCAGCCTCCACACTTAGTGACATTACTCGACAAGTAGAACAATCCTGTACTTCAATCACATTACTTTGGCCATTTTTTATGTTTTGGAGCCTTGAAGTTATCCACTTTATCTTGGGGTCTGTAGTGTGAGATCGGCTGATGAAAATTCTGAAGCCCTGCTGCAGCTCAAGTATTCTGGTTTTTCTACTATTTATCTTCTCCTTTTGCTGCTTCTGCTGTGATGGTCACCTTTCTACCAAAGAAGATTGCTCAGGTCTGTCAGAGCTTTTAATGACACTCTAAATCAGGAATTTTCAACATGTTTTGATATTTACGATTTTTTAAAAGTGTTAAATACCCCTTTAGGAATTTCAGGTACACTGATTGTTAGGGTCTATATAAATTTCCTACTTAGCAACTTTGCCACAGATCAGAAGACTTCTAAAACACCTCAGACAGACTGCTCCTTTCAATCGAGAGATGAAGCCATCCCAACTGATTTTTCAGTTCTGGATATAATGTTTAATTTCTCCAGGATTTTTCTCCTATGCCTGTCGCATCTTGTTATACAAATAATCTTTTCTTTGTCCAAGGTTGTACTTTTGTTTTCACATATTTGGTAGCCTTTGCTTTGTGTGTTCTTTGTTACCTTAGCAGCAGCAAAGTTCTGTTTAATGTTCCATGAAGATCTGGCATAACAATGAATCATTCTTACCATGAAATCTTTAGAAACTACCCTTTGCCCCCTATAAATTCACATTTTCAACTCCAGTCTTAGAATGCAGGGTTTCGGTACCTCCTGTAAACACTGAAATCTGTTCATAAATAATTTTAATGATGTTTTAAATTTACTACATTTCTTCTACTTAAGTAAATATTTGTACCATTTGGTCTTCAAGCTTATAGAACTGTACAATAGAAATGAAGTTAAAGGCATGGCCTCAGGGCATTTAGGAGCAGGAGCTGCAGGATGGAAGATGATGGCCGGTCTTAACCTGTACACCCCCTGGAAGTGCAAAATGTGAAGTGGTGATATCTGATAGGTTTACCCTCCTCAGAGTAATAAGGAGCCATATAAAGTAAGAGGCCACTCTACAAGCTTAGAAATCTTCAGTTTCTTTGTGTAATATTACTTTTTCCTAACTTTCTGGATTGCTTCCATGTCAGAACACAGAAACACTAACAAAAGAGAAAAATGAAAAAGCTGTCTGAATTCTCAATGCCGTGCTACACCAAAGCTTATACTGAGAAGTTATAGGTGCAAGATTTTTAGCCCCAAATATTATAAAATTACTTATAGAAATTGAGAATTACGAGAAAATGCATTGCAAATATAGCTTGAGATTGTTCAAAATCTGTTTCAAAGGGTGTTTGAAAGGGAGCTTCAATTAAGTTGCTGCATTTATTGTCAAGTAGTTGAATGCAGGTAGGAAGCCCTCTACTCTGTCTTTGATAGCTTCTCTAAATACATGTGGAATAAGGGTGCTGAATAGTTGACTAGAAGCTGTGTTGAGTGTTATGGAAGGAAGATCTCCATGAGCTCTAGCATTTTAGCTCAATTTGGGTCTATTGACTCTGAGTTTGGCTGCTGAGGCTCTATTTGAAGTTCAAACTGTAGGAGTCTACTCACCCAAGAGCTATAGTAACAAATAGGAGACTATAAAAACAACCAGAAGCAAAACTTTTATTGGCTTGACTGGCTGAGTATTGGTTTGGGGTGTTCTAAATGGAGTAATGGGTTTGGATTCTTCTAATGGGTATTGGGTTTACGTGGTTTTACCTTTCCTACCACCTCTTTTTTTCCCCCATAGTTTTTAGAATTTAATGCAGCTCAGTAACACTTTCAAGGGAGCTGAAATGAAAGTTATGTGTTTTGCAGGTAGGAAAGGAGAGTAAATTTGTGTCTTTCAGAGCTGACAAAGTGGAGGATTCTTACAAGGAGAGGAAATAACATTAGCATTACCTTAGTTACAGTTTTCACAGTCCCATGACTTGTTGGTCACTGGTTTGCGGTTCCCCACAGTAAGTTGCACTCAAATGAAGACAGGAGCACAGAGGCCAGAAAATCTTAACCTTTGTACCTAAGTTTACTCTGATGATGTTTACTCTTTTCAGCAAACACTCCCATGAAAGCAAAGTAATGCATAATCTGTGCAAGATTTGTTACTGAATTCCTATTACAAGATTGGACTTTATATTGCTGATATTAAGCCCCACTCCAGAGGACAGTCAAGTCAGTGGAAAGCCTCCCAATGACTTACAAAAGGTATAAATTAAGCTCAGAATGAGCACTGAGTGACCTTATTATTTTTATGGCACTTGCTAGGTATTTTCTGTAAGACATGCAGGATTTAGAAGTAAATTATCAACATTAACATGTAACAAGATCTTTAAGGACATATTTGACAGTGAGTCAAGGCCCATGTTTTATCTGGACAGTGAAGGGTCACTGAAGACGGTGGTGGGTGATACAAAGGTGGGAAGGAGACCGACACCACATGCTTCAGTATCAGGGTGGAATGGTGGGAAGGGAGAGTTTAGTCAGAGGGAATGAGTAACCATCTGGCTCCACGTGTGGAAGTAAGAAGATGAGGCAGTAGTAGATGAGATAGTAACACATAAGGCTGTCGGCTACATGGTTCTGACTCTTTAAATAAAGACAGACTGAATACTCACAGATCCAAATTCTGATTGAGAGCCATAAGGATTCCCCTCAGTCCTTCGCAGATGAGCCAACTGATGAAGGGTTATTTTGGGTTATCTGCTTATCCTGTTGATTAATAACATCTGTTCCACATCTGACAGTATTGAGAACTGTACATCTATACCAGGGAGTGAAAACAGCACTGTTTAACCCCTTTGAAATATACCTGGTAGGGGACTCTCACCTCCCTTGCATTTCTCTTTTGTCTGTCCTGACAGAAATGTGCCTGTGCGACCTGCCCAGGACAGTGACATTTTCGTCCCCTTCACTGCTGTAAGTTATAGAATCAAAGAATCACTTGGTTGGAAAAGCCCTTTGAGATCATCAAGCCAAACTGTACCTGTCTACTACTAAATCATATCCCTAAGCACTTCATCTACCCATCTTTTAAACATCCCCAGTGATGGTGACTCAACCAACTCCCTGGGCAGCCTTTTCTAAGGCTTGATAACCTTTATGGTGAAGAAGTCTTTCCTAGTGACCAATATGAATCTCTCCTGGTGCAACTTGAAGCCATTTGCTCTTGTCCTATTCCCTGTCACTTGGGAGAAGAGACCAACACCCACCTCACTACAACCTCCTTTCAGTTAGTTGTAGACGGTGTAAATGGTG
>WAAB01006351.1:23434-65266 GCA_013389865.1 Piaya cayana | reverse complement strand
AAGGTCTGTTTGCCAAGGGACAATGAATTGATTTCCATTACATTTGGGCATCACAGAATTGCTTTACCAAAATTTGTTCGGCTATTCTTCTGTAACCCTAGGTCAGAGAATTCTTCCCTAGAGGTTTGTGGTTTTTGTTTTTTTTCAAGAAGTATTTTTTTGGCAAAATATATTTAGCGCCAGAGCATCAGGTTTTTTTTTCCTTTTCAAGCTAAGTATCTTTGTAAAAAGACATATTGAAAAACGTTGTATTCAAGTCACTGCTGAACTAATGTGAATCTTGTGATCTGCAGTCATTTACTGGGATGTGATGTCAAGTGTAGTAAGTTCACTCAAGATGTGAACCAAAGCTTGCTGAAATTAGTGAAAACATCTCAGTTGACTGACTGGACTTTCATCCCCACCAGGTGACTTCTGTGTCTAAATGATGTGTCGTATGCATCAGGACTTCATTACTGTGTGTTGTTCTAGATGTTTTTATTTGTGCATATAAAATGTACAATGCTGCTGCCTCCAACTTGGAATTGTCTGAGTATTGTCTGCAAACATAACATCTTCATTAGCAACAAGATGAAATGAACCTCAGCATATAATCTACCTATAATGAAAGAACTGGATTGTTGGCTGAACAGTTGCATTGTACTCCTAAGCCTCTGTCCTTGGGCACACCATAGTAAATAAGTACTAGTTGCGTGACTTACAGGCCACATTCTGGGCCAGAAAACTGAATATCCTGAATTTCCCATGTTCTTGTGGACAGTGATGCTAGAAACAACTAACTGGCTCTTTCAAAGCTATGTCTTTCTTCAATTCCTGAATACTTCACCATTTTCACCTGTGATTGTCAGTGAAAACAGCCTGCAGTTAGCTGCAGTAGCTTAGAAGAGCTTCTGAGTTCCTCGGTAGCCATGAGATTGTTTCCTTAATCTTCTCTCCTGGGGCTGGTATGTTGTTTAGTTAGTTAGCACCCATTGGACAGGCAGATGTAGTCAATTCAGAAACCTAAGCCATTGTTGACTCATTTCTAAAACCAAACAGATTCATTTCAGTGGGACTCATGGGTGAGCAAAGTGTGACCTGAACTTTCAAGGAATGACTCAAACTTGTTGGGCAACTTTAGGTGCTTTAACTGGGAGGAAGGGGGTGATTGAGGTACAAACAGTGCAGGCAACGCATTGTCTCAGCCAGGGACCATGGATGCAAAACCTGCTTTCTTGTCTTTCTTAGGCTTTAGCCTCCATCTGTGAAATATTTTGGGTTGAAATCTTTTGATACTTCTGTTCATGGCTGTGACAGTCCTTCCATTCAGGTATCCTACTCTACTGTAAGGGATACTTTATCACCATTCTGAATGGGCTGAGTCTAAAGTACATGGATATCCTTCTTTTGGGGTGGTAAGAACTGTATTGACAATGGACTTCCTTAAAGCAAGTAAACAAGCCTATTCAGTCTAAATTTAATATTGTACTACAGTACAAAGTAATTGAATTTGGCATAGAGGATGGGGAGTGACTGTCTTGCTGGCTGATTTATGAAGAGAAGCTCTTAGGAGACATAGGTTGCTCAGTGATTCATGTTAATCATCAATAAAAGCCTTCCCTTCTGCTATTGCCCATCTCCCTTGGGTAGGATAGAGTTTGTCTTGACAGTTAGGAGTTCCAGGATTTGTTGTTGTTGGTTTGGCTCTTTTACCTCTGAATAACTAACCCCCACTATTCCCAGTAAGACAATGTGGTAAAATGAGAAATGTCTTGCAGTTTCCTACAATGAACAGACTTGCAGGAGTTAGCATCTGGGACTGACCTTTCCAAGTGTATCAACCTGCCTTTTGTTTGAATATACATGTGTAGATGTGCATTTTTGCATGCACACATATCTATCAATATATATATGTATATCAATATATATATGTTTATATAGATAGTACTTATATCTGTGTATATGTGTGTGTGTATGTTTCTTAACCTCAGAAGCACTGGTAGATGCTAATTACCACATTAGTGGTAAAAGTAAACCACTGATTTTTACATCCCCAGCAGAGAAATAAAGATAATGTCCTAGTGCCTCACGCTGGTTGCTGAAGTTATGTCAGCATCTGTCGGGGCCGGTCAAAAATGACTTCATTTGAACAGCTGGACCTTAAGGAAATGTAACAATGGATGTCTGGCTTCTGTGTAAGCTCAGGTGCAAATCGTGGTGCTTGCTCAGCTGTCTCTGCTATTCTGTGTGTCTGGCCTACGCTTAAGATCTTTACTTATGTAACTCATTTCAGATAATGAGGTGCTTACAAAACATCAAAATGGTTATACCAGTATAAGATATCCACCAATATAATTGTGCTGGCTAGCAGGGACGTACAGTGGCATGACTATTTCCCTTCCTACCTTCAAAAAAGGTAACATCAATGTGAACAAAGTTATGAAGATTCTTATCTGAGAGATCTGACGGGGTAGATGTGGCAATTTTAAGACTTCACCGCTAATAACTTCAAAGTTGCTTGTCTACCTGTTGCGGAGCTCCAGGACAGAATGTGTGCTTGCATTCTAGCCTCTTTGGTTGCAGCCCTGCAGCCTTTATGGATGCTGAAGGGGGTCTAGTAATATGTGGTGAAACTGAGCGTCTGCAGCACCAGGACACATTCAGTTTTACCAGTGTTGATGATAACATTTGGCAAGAGGAGGGTAACAAGCTTCTGCTTGTGATAAAGCCTTAAACAGCCACGTTTCCTGGCTTTCTGAACATCCCACTTCAGGGGGTTGTTCTGCTGCACACACTGCCAGCAGGGATGCCCTCAGAGCTTTTATTTTGTAGGCAGAGCCCTGAAACCATGAACTTGTGCTTCCTATTAAATACAAATCAAAACATGTGAATATCTGTGTTCCCTTTGCATATGCTGATAAGTTTTTTTACTTTTTTCTGTTTTAGTGATTTTTCAAAAAGACAGAACTTCATTTACCTTCATGCACTAGTAGATAGGACCCATTTGGACCGTCTTCACCAATCTACTATAAAACATGGGTCTTCTGAATTCACTGGATAGATCCCAGTTGAAGCGAGAAAACATGACTCAGGAGAAGAATTCATCATAATTTAATGGTGGAAATTCCATCACAGCTTTCATAAATTTGTTTTATTTCCTGACATTTTCATGTGCTGCAGAGAATGATTCTTGGTATGAGTGATTATTTGGAACAATTTAATAGTAATGTTACAAATCAATTAAACACTGGTTTCTTAGTCACGGAATTTGGGTCTGTGCTTTTCAGAAAAAGGCAAGTGAATTTTTGTGTGTCCCCATTAGAAAGAAAGCTTCCTTTGATCTGATGAACGACAGAGCATCAGCAGCTGAAACCTGTCATTACTTTGCTGAAGGGTTAGTGAAATTATCATCCCGTCTAATCCACAGAAAGACAATTCAAACTGCATTAAACCTTTGATCTGGATCTACATCTCCCAAGGTCAGACAGTTTTCCTGAAGCTTCTCTAATTGAGTGATCTGATATATTTATATAGAAGCAGAGGCAGGATTTGGATAGCATCAAATTCTTCAGTAGAAACCTGCTAGGAAGCTAAAATTAGTTAGAAAGGAGATACAAAACTAGTCTTTGATCAGAGAAGACAGCTGCTTTGAAGTCCCTGACGTGCAAGTAGTCCCTTTCTACTTAGTGAGACTGGCTTGACTGCAGAAAGATCTCTTTTCTGGTAAAGGTTCCCAGCATCAGGGCCCAGGAGACTCTGAAAATCTGTGGGTTTATTCAGCATGGTATTCATTGATACCTTTGGCTATGTGGAGGTGACTCCTGTTGAACTTACAGGAGATGTGTCTGCAGTTTATGAGTTAACAATCAGATGGCTGCAGTGTTTAGGGATGCAGCTAGTCATTAAGAAATAGGGCTGAAGAAATATAAAAGAAAAGGTAATTTGCACATATGGAGCTGCAAGAACTCACAGGCCACATGGATTTAGTTACACATGGTTGAAAGGGAAATGATATTTGTTAATAAAGTTAGAAGCCTCATTCTGCTCTTACTTGGTCAAAGGTAATTCTGTTATTGATCTGAATAATAGCAGTGGCAGTCAGCCCTAGTTTAGAGAATGTTATCAACAAAATCCATCATCCTAGCTTTACCAAACTGTTAGAACTTTGCAGTAACACAGTCCAGTTTTATCCAAAATCTGACATTTGTCTAGAGCTTCAAATGCATTTTTCTGTTGCTATTTCATATACTGCTGTGAAAACCTGTAAATAGCTGTAAAAACTTAGCACAGCAAATTATGAATGACTAGCACTGCTGTAACTGTTGGATCTTTTAAAGTGCATTATCAGGTGTGTGTGTGTATTTGTAGCTGGCAGAATGACACATCTGTGCTGTGCGGATTCTTTGAAGTGTCTTGGAGTCACAATGTCTCATATTCTTCAGGATGAGAAAAGTAATTGGAAGCAAGTTTTCAATCATTATCTCGAATTTATGGAGGGTTATTAGTGCATGTGTGGGAGAAATACGGGTGTGACTTTCTCTGTATGTGGGAACAGGGTTCTCCATGAAACCCAGTATGCCACTACTGGACTAGGCAGTACTGTAGTCTTGGAGTTTGCCTAAACGTCTCTCTGAAACTCTTACTATACTGTCAGGAGACTCTGGTGCATGTAGCATCTTAAGGCTCCACATTTTCCACCAGCTATAACAGTTCTTGTTTAAGAAAGAGCTGGAGCTGCAGTTGAGTGTAACTGTGTGGTGGGCTGTGGGTCCTGAGTGACAAAATAAGAGCTGCCTTTCAGGTAGTGTAGGAGGTGGCCAGTAGGACTTACTTTTTGAGCTAACAGAACTGCCACCCCACCCAGACTTAACAGAGCCAATTATTTCTTGTCTCATGGGTTCCTAGGCTTTTTTTATCCATTCTAACAGATAAATACTCCTGTGCCGCTGGGTTTTGATGCTTAAAGCTAATATGAAGGAGGAGACATGACCTTTTTTTTTTTAGTGCCAAGACATTTGCTTTTATATCTCATTTGCATTAAGTACAGAAAATACAGCTGGGGATGCTTTATTCATTGTTGCAAAACAGTGTGACTGATAAATACATAGCACTAGTTCACAAGACTTTGAGTGCTCTGCTGACTCACCATGTCACAAAACCAGACAATTGTATGTTTTCATCTTAGAAGTTTGGGTGATAAGCATGTTACATAATAGTAAATGTGTGTGAATTTCTTGTTAGGGGGATTTTTTGTTTTAAACTTTTATTTTTCTTTGAAGAATTTAGAGTAGAATAGAGTATTTCAGTTGGAAGGAACCTACAGTGATCATCTAGTCCAACTGCCTGACCAGTTCACGGTTGACTAAGTGTTTAAATCATGTTGTTAAGGGCATTGTCCAAGTGCCTTTTAATCACTGATAGGCTTGGGGCATTGACCAGAAGCCTAGCCCAGTGATTGACCACCCTCTTAGTAAGGAAATTCTTCCTAATGCCCAGTCTAAATCTCCTTTTGTGCAACTTTGAACCATTCCCACATGCCCTAACACTGGACACCAGGGAGGAGAGATCAGCACATCTCTTTCTGCCTCCCTGCCTCAGGATGCTGTAGAGAGCAATGAGGCGACCCCTCAACCTCCTTTTTTTTCCCAAATGAGACAAACCCAGAGTCCTTAGCTGTCTGTAAGAGGACATTCCTTCTGTCCCTTTCACCAGCTTTGTTGCCTTCCTCTGGATACATTCAAGGACCTTCATATCCTCTTGAGTTTCAGGGCAGGTGGTACTCAAGGTGAGGCTGCACCAGTGCTGAAAACAGTGGGATAATCCCCTCCTTTTACCAGCTGGCTATGCTGTGTTTGTTGCATCTCCATCCATCCCAGGATGTGGTTTACCCTCTCGGCTGCCAGGGCACAGAGCTGAGTCATGGGAGTATTACAGTATTTGCTTTCTTTCCAAAACCTTCCTATAAAACTGCTCTCTTTAGTGCTATTTCAGTGAACTTTAAACAGTTACCAAATATTTAACACATTTTTAGAAAATAAAGAAACAGAACATAGTTACTGTGTTTTTATTTCCTCCAATAGTCCATAATTCTAACAGGTAATCTTGATTCACATTAGAAAAGCAATATCTCTTAAATCTCTGCAGATTTTCAGCTATAGGAGTGTTGGTCTTCTGTGTGCAAGGCATGAACCTATTCCTCTGTCTTCTAACTCTGCAGGAGGAACTGTGAGATTCAAAGGTCAATTTTCTGTTCATCACTTCAGGACCAGGGACTGAGTTTCCATTAATTCAGAATTTACAATTCACAAGTACCTTGCTGAACTGGGACTTTATTGGGAAGCAAAGGATATTCTTCAGAATCAAAAAACTTACAGAAATCAAAAGAAATAAGCATACAAATAAACATAATGTATCATGGAGATCAGAGAACATCTTACATTTAATTAGGAGGTACTAAAGAGTATCTGAATTATTAAGGGTTGTGCTTATCATACTTGTATTCACGTGTAGGATACATTTTGAAAAGGAAGATAGATATTGCTTGTTGAAAGGGTTTCTTTCATGATGCAGAACATTTGCTATAAATATGCCACTAACAAAAGAGAATAGTACAAGGAAGAGTTAAATATAGAATGCTAAACAGGAGATTTAATTTTTTCTCTGGCAATTACGAGAGGTTTCTGTTGGAAAAATGCATGAAAATAACACTTTGTTTTTAACCACTCTCTTGAATTACTGAAACATATGGTAAATTACAAACAAACCCATCTATCTATTGCAAGAAGTTAGCTGCCAGCTAGGGTTTGAATCGTTAGTCTTTTGAAATTAATTATTCTAGTTCTGCAGGGTGATTCCATTAGGAGAAGTTTTTGATAGCTGAGAATATGCTTTATGGATCCCTGAAGTCTTCCAGATTGCTCGAAGTTTCTCTCACCTTTTGTGCCAGTCACTAGGATCCCCAACTTACTTTAAAGAGAGAAAAAAAAAATCCTAGTACACAATTTTAATTATTTTGAAAAGTTTTGGCTTGCTATTGCCTGAGCCATTTTTGAAAACAGACCGAGTTACCAGCATGTTGTGGTAATCTGCCCTCTATTTTAGGTAGAGACCCAGCTGAAGAAGAACCAGTAATTCTTCCCGGTCCCCTCACAAGAAAATACCAACACCTAGGAAAGATCCTGTATCTGTAGCACAAGTATAATTTCCAGCATGTATTTTTGTCAGCTAGAAATGTGAACGTTTACAGGGTAGTGTAATTCCACAGAATGCAGCTCTTGCTGTAGATTATGATCCAAGCTGACAGTAGGTACTGCAAGCTTCCCTACCAGAACAACCAGTGCATCCTGACCTTCAATCTGGCACTCATCTACTGCTTGCCAAGCTAGGCTGGCGCATTTCTCAGTCTGCATTGAGTCCACTGGCTGCTAGTCTGTCAAGATTTCTCTGATTTGGAGCTGCCTTCCTGTACACTCAGTGGGGACTTCCAACTTCTGGTTCAGTTCCTGTTGCGAAGTCTTTAAGTTTCACTTTGGTTTAGCCATTTTTTTTTTCCACAAGCAGTGATGTTGTTTTGGTTTCACGTTGATACAATAGAATACTGTGGGAAGTAGTTGATAAGTTTTACTTCAGCTGGTGTGCATGTTTAATTATCTTGTCATATAAATCTGTCATGTATCGAGAAATAATATGTAGACGATATCCAGACATGATGCTTAGCTCTCTAACAAGATACGGTTGGCAACAATAACCTGATGGGAGTCTCCGGACATGGTTGCATATGCCAAAAATATAATAAGCAACCTTGAAGAGATTTACAGGAGTCTTCAGATGTGGTTGAATATATTCTTGGTTTGAAACTAGTATATATATTAGCTGTTTTTTTGTAGGACCCTATGCCTTTTTTAGAAGGGCATCCAATTCGGCACTGAATTGTAAAATAAAAATATTATTATTTTTGCTTCAAAGACTTTGACCTTTTTAATATTTCACCATTGAATGAGTGTTTCTCACAAACACAAATTCATGTCATTAATTAGAAGATAGATCTAGTTTCAGTGGTGTTCTTATTTTTTTGATGGGAAGTAACAAGCCCAGATCTGGGTCTCAAAAGCATCTGGTTTACTCCAGTCTGCTAGAGACTCACAAGTTAAGTGTATATTCAACACTGCTGGTGCACAGTGTTCCTACTGCAAGAAGAATGTGATGATAGAATCACTTCCTTCATTTCTGTACATTGCTGGTAAGACTTAGTTCCTGAAATACAGAAGAAATGAAAAGTACAATCAGGAGTGATTTTAGAGGCTTTCTCATCTGCGCACAGCTAGAAAGGCCTGCATGGCGCTGCCTGTAACTGATATTTCTGTAGAACTTTCTCTTTTTACTTTCTTGGTCTTTCCCCTCTTTCTGTTTGTTCCATGTTTTATCTCTCTTTTTCTCTTACATGCTTAATGAAATGATACCTAGTAAAACCCCGGTCCACGCTCCCATCATCTTGTTTTGCCCAGTGGTATTTGTATTTGTACTTCCTGAAGACCCCTTTGTGTTTCTGAGTGTTACCTTGTTGTTTGCACAGAAAACATTGGTTTCCTACAAACTATCTTAAATAAGAAACTTTTCCCTTCGGCTTCTAGTAAACATGCACACACGCAGAAATAGATTGAAATTCATTTTATCGTAGTGCAACATCTGACAAGGAAAATATGAGGTTAGCAGGCATTGGGCATGGAGCAGTCTACTGTCTTCTGCAGCTTTATAGGAAAATAAAATAATAAATTTTCCTTTACTGACTGCTCAAATTTTAATTGCATTTTTTAAATACTGGATTCTGCAAAGATACCACACGTATATTGCAGAGGGTAAAGGTATTCAGATTGCCTGGCTCAGCAGTGTCTCAACAGCTTCTAGGGATGTGCAAACTTACTTGGCATAAAGCTGAACAGATTGCCTTCTCAGTTCAATAGAGTATTTCATATGGCATGTCCTTAATTACGTCTCTGTGTGCAAGCAGAAGATTGCTACTAGCAGGAGACCAGGGCATTGCAGGCTGCATATTACCACTGTTCAGGGATTGTGCTATTTCTTTTCAGACTGAAAATGTCTATGGTCAGTTTTTATGATTTTGAAACGTTTTCTTGAGGATGGAACACTGATGATTTTAGTTATTTGAATGTCTGTTCTGAGGAGACTGTTTTGCTTCTACCATGTGTAATGCAATATTTGCTACTGGAGGTAGTCACTTTACTTTTGAGAATAGTTATGCAATGCTGTTTTTCCTATGTTTTGTTTATTATATCTCTTCTTTATTACCCTCCTTCACCTCACCACAACTTCTCACTGCCTTTTATCTTATGTACATAGCCAAGTTGTATTTTCCTATTCCAAGAACACTGAATTAATCTTACGAACCTTTGTAAACGTCTGTCATAGCGCTGTCATCTCTCTGCAATAAGGTTGCCAGTGGTCAATTGTGCTCCCCTTTCCTAAGACAGGCAAAGAAATTTGGCAGAAAGTCTCTTTCACTACAAGTTGCAAGTGGGACAGGAGGGACCTTGAGGATTTGCCTGTCAGCCTTGTGAATGCGTAAGGTTGTTCTTAATTGCTTCTATATGAAAGCAGAAACATGGTGGAAACAGAAAAGAATGCAGATGTTGCTTAGTGTGTTTGTTAGCAGCATTGTCTCCTTGCTTTTCTGAGGAAGGTGTGTATAGGTTTGCACTGCTTAGAGCTCTGTTCATCTGATGTGGTTAGGGCTTGCGTGACTTTGTTAGTGCACAGTATCTCCCTGTTATCTGGGAGTTCTGTATTAAGCCTCATCTGTATGAGAAATGAAGGTTAGTAATCCTCTGCAGTATCATCTGCATTGTATACAGCAACAGTCCCTTTGGTTATGTTTGCATGACTTGTAAAGGCAGAGGCTCCTGTTTGATATTTTCAGCTGTGAGTGAGCTGGAGCTTGTGTTTATGTAACACAAATGCTGTTTATGCAGTTCATATTTCAGATACCTGTAGCTATTCATACTTCAGCTTCTGCTAAGCCATTTTCTTAGGGTGCAGTTTTGCTGCTGATAGAAACTGGTAAAACTGTGGTACTGACGTTACTGATGCTCCTTCCCTTGGTTCCTTTATTATGTTTGTGCAAGGAAAGCTCCAGGAGCTGCTTGGCAGGGGGAAGGAACTTTGTGTCATCTCAGTGACAGCCAACGGTGAGATCTGCTTAGCTGTATCTTCAAACTGAACCCTGAAGGTGCCCCTGCCAAATGCAAATCTGCATTCAGTTTTCAGCTGAGTCAGTGAGTGAATAACGTGGCCGCTGCAGTTCTGGAGTAAGGGCATCAGGGAAGACTTACCAGGCTGAAAGAGGAGGAAGGGCACCAGCAGGACCGTCACTGTGTTTACGAGGCACAGGTCTAGATAGACATATGCCAATCTATGAAACAAGTCTTTGAGGTGGGCTTACACCTGCATTTTGGTTTGTGTTTTTTTAAATGTCAGAGTTCTAAAATGTGGTTGTATTCTGACAAGGTATTATGTATATATGTATATAATATATATCTTAGAAAATATTAATCATAAACCTTATTCTCAGTGTGTGTGGTCTGAATATTTTTTGGGGTGTAGAAAGCAGGCTGTTTTTTCTTGAGATCTGTCCAGAATGAGTGACAGTTTTGGTTTGACTTTTGATCTCTTCTGTGCCAGCTGCAGAGGCTGTAGGGCAGCAGCGCCACACTCGCCAGGTGGGGCACTAAATGGTACCTGCTGTCATTCCTTCCACTTGAAGGCAGGAGGGCTGAAGCCTTGGGAATGCCTTTTCTCCAGAAAGTATGAGTTAAAAGTCCAGAGCAAAAAGCAAAGATCCTGCATCCACTTTGTGGGCACCAGACACTCAGCAACATGCCTGCTGCTACCACGAAGAGATTTGAAGCTGAGAATATGTTTGCTTTGTCCCATTTATATTAACTGGGCTAATGAGATAAGGCAGAGAAGTTCTCTTTAATTATGGTTATTTCGCAGTTCCTATTAATACCGCTACTTGAGTCATTCTTGCCTGTAGTATAGTAGAAGTAATATTCATTTATCCTATCTAGGTTAGATAAATCCTAGACTAGTGAGATTTTTGAAGTGTGTTGAATATCTTATTTAAAATTCTAGAGAATAACAAAATGGTCTTGCCATTTAGTAATGGAGAAACTGCATGATATGCTCCTTTGGTTCAGCATCTGTCAGTAGGCAAGCCTTTCTAGTACAGGATATCTTCTGAAAACAGGTTCAGGAAGCATAGAGAGGGAAAGGAGGAGGGAATTGTGACCTTTGGGAAGGGAATTCTAAGGAATTTTGGACAGAGGATGTGATCTCATTTTACTAAACATCTGCTGCAGTCTGGACATGATTTATGATGGTAACACTGTCATTTTGTCATTCTGCTGTTAAACAAGCAATAGGATTTCTCTTGTTACTGAAGATCACTGGTCAGGTTAGCTGGGAGATCTGTTTCTCCCCTGTATTAGTTGTGAGAAGTTTTTTTTCAGTCTAGCCAAAGATATAAAAAGTAAAGCTGCTAACACTGGGGACTGAGGCGAATTCTGAACAGAAGCAAGCAAATATTTGGAGTGAAGGCAGTTAACTAATTTTGAAAACAATTTACAAAGACTGCTCAGTTGACTGTTATTTTCAGTTCAGGAATGGTGCTTAGTGGGGAAAAAAGTCCAAAGAAACTCTTTATTCCTAAGAGGAATTCAGGGTTGCTGAACTTCAGAACAGATAATTCCAGTGGTGCCACCTGGCCACACCTGAGTGTAGTCTGGAAGTTTATCCTCCTATTACCTGTTGTAAATCAGTTTAAATAAATAAAACTAGGGCAGAAAGATAGAACAGTGTAGCTACAATAGACTTTCATTATAAATCAGGCTACTGAGTAAGTGATTAGCTCCTTTTAGCAGTAGTGTATATCAAAATGGACATTCTGTTTGCTGCTTGTTAGTCCTAGTAAGGAGACCAGCTCTAAATACCAGGAATAAAATTGAGATGTCCCTGGGGATTTTTCCCTGTCTTACTTTGCAAATAGCAATATAGATTAGCAGTAAAACCAAACCCTGAGGAATGATGTTCAGAAAATAATCACCCTGCTAAAAATATGGGATACAAACATTGAATTATAATAGTAGAATATTAGCTCTTTCAGAGTTTTCTTTACCACCTTAAAGATAGATTAGGATCATAAGATGTAGAATTTTCCTCTGAAACTTCACAATTGATATATATCTTGGTAGTGTATCTTGCAGTGTCTTCTGGTGTGCTGAAAAGTATTAAAACCAAAATGCTTTGATGCTAAAGCAGACTGTCTTGTAAGAATACAGATGCTTTCCCAAAGTGGTGCATGAAAAGCTACCGACTTTTTCTGAATATGGTACCTCTGATTATATGAACACTCTCTTCAGGTTCCTTTCAGCTGCATCACACTCTGGCAGCCCTGGAAGCAGCAACGTACAAGGCTAAGTTTCAGAAAGAGGACTGAAGTATCCACTGCCATTGTTTGTCAAATGAGGATGTATTTTTTTCTTCACTGGGCTCTTGACAGGAGCTCAGTTCCTTCCAGCATAGGCTAGTGAGGAAGGGAGAGCTGACAGTGCTCTTTGTGCCATGTTGGCTTTGCTTGGTGTTTCATGTGGTCAAATGCTGGAAGTTTTTAGAGCTCAGAGTAGCCATAGATGAGAGCTGCAGGGAGAATTGTGAGGCTGACGCACTCCTGCGGCACAGATCCAGTTGCAGAGGAAGACAAAGGTCCTGTGGTTTTTGTGGGTGATAATCAGCCAGCTTCTGTTGTGTCAGATGCTCTGAGCATCTATCTTAAACAACAAGGCATAATTTAATAGGATTTTAAATGTAACTAATGCTTTTGTTTCAGTGTACAGGCTTGAACCAAATCACTTGGAGGAGGAGGAGGTGTTACTTTCTTGGCTAAAAATTTTCAGGGCATTTTGTTTAAATTTATGCATCTGGCACATCCACAGCTGATAACTCATGCAGATGTCATATGGAGAATTGCAAGGCTTCTGGCAAGGAAAAGAACCCCACAATTTGTTTCACTTCAACATCTTAATTAGTTTTATAAAAATAAGGAGGTATTAGGAAATGTGGGATGTAGGAGAATTCTCATGGTGTGAATAGTGAAGTACTAGGGATCTGATTAAGTCTAAGTTGCAGTTAAACTTGTGCCCAGTGTACAGACTACTGGAAGACAGCAGAGGAGAGCAGGTACATGTAGACTCACACGTGCTGGGAAGTGTCCTGAGCTTGAGCAGTGGAGCATTCAGGCATGGAGAAGCTCTTAGAAGAATGATTGCCAACACAGGCAACTTTGGCCAAGGCTAACTTGCAGTCTCACAGTTCATGGCCATGATTTAGATGTTACTGCATGCCAGGGTGATTCCCAATGTATGGTTAGCGTGTGGCCACTTGAGAGGCTCTGGGTTTAATAGACTTGGCCAGATGATGCTGTTTGGCTGTAGGGCCGGAGGGCTGGCTCAGGCACCCTGTGGTCTGCTGGTTGCTGTGACCAGTGCAGGAGGGAATTCCTGTTTGCTTTAGCAATACTTCGCTATAAGGAAATTACTTCTCCCACATGTAATTTTAGACACCTTATTTCTGCTTGAACAAGTCCTTAGTATTCATGTTAAGAAAATATCGATATCTCTTTCTTTTGGACCTCTCTTGCAGCTTTTTTTTTGGTGAAAGAGAAAGTTATTTTTATCTTTCACTTCTACCTTGACACAAAAATTTGTCTCTGCAATTTTTAGTGAGATAGTGAAAGGCGTATTGTCCTTTGTACCAGCAGTGGTAATGATGCAGAATTTTTTCTCTTGTTGATGATGCATTATTTGCACACAATTGTAGGAGCTGCCTTCTGTATGAAAAAAGTGATCCTTTCACATATGCCTAACCCCCCACCCCCCACCGAGTATCTGTAAGAAAAGGGGGAAGAATAAGACACCGAGATGCAAACTACTGTGCTAATAATTTGAGAGCTTTGTCTTTGCAGTTTCTTTGGATGGCTACCCTCTTATTTCAAGGAAACAATGTTTCCATCAGTATTACCTCCAAAAGTTATGTATTTTTGTGGTGCATTTAGACAGACAGACTGGGTTGTGTGCCAAGAACAACTAGCACATGCACTTTAAAAATCCTCTGATTTCCAAATGGTATCTAGGTCATATGATACCCACAGGCATGATTCATCCACCTGGGCTTTAAGCCAGTCAGCAACTGCGTGGATCTGACACTTCAGGAATACTGTAAAATTATTAAAGCTGTATATTTTTCTTCAGGTAATACTCTTGATAATAGCTGTAAAAAATACAGTATGTAACGTATAGTTCCTTTCTGAAAAAAATCATTTCATTAAATGAGGCGCAAGAAGTATAATACGGACTGAAGGAATGTAGAGCACACCTAGCTGAATAAGCCCAGGTAGCTTTCCTCGTCCCTGTAGATTTTCATGTCAAAGGTTGCTATCTGCATGTAAAGTCGTGTTTGGGGCAGAAGTAGGTCTTCACTTGAGTGTATCTGCTAGAAGCCCAGCTAGTTGTTGAGGGTTGATCTTAGTCAGCTACAATGAGCTAAAAACTGCCAGCATTCTGCCTCTGTTAAGGTTTTTGTATAGAGATGATAATCCCCATACGTTTAGTTCAAACCTCATGCTTTTTTTTTTGCAACGAAATTACTTTTCAACAGATGAGATCATGCTTATTTTTAGGCATGTGTATTATGCAGGCAGACACTCTTAATTAAAGATTCAGCAAGCCTTGTTCAAGGAACCATCTAGCTGCAGTTTTAAAAGATGTGTAGGTATCTAGGAAAACAAAAATGTGTGTAGCTGGGGTGCGGGGTTTTTTTGGATGTTGCAACATGTTTATCTCAATGAACACTTACAGGAGTAGATTCTTCCCAGGTTTCCTGGGTTTCTTACTTTGCATTTCTAGGTTCCAGGTACTTAAAAAATATTAACTCTAATAACACTGAAAACAAGGTACGTCTTTTAACTCCTTCTCAAGAGTCCCATACAGATTATTTTTTTAAGGCATCTGTGGAGGCTAAAGGCTGAAATTCCCACAGCTGAACTGGAGAGAAAGCCTTCTAGAAATTAGGTGAGGAAGTATAACCTTTGTCAGCTTGTAAAGAAAATAGCAGTGTATAACTTTTTTGAACTTAAAAGTCAAAAATATATTTTCTCCTTTGTTTTCCTGAGTTTGTTACTTCCCATCCATGAAAGCTGGATGGGAGAGGAGGAGTGCCGTCAAGTTTTAAGCCTGTTTGTTATGGTGGACTTGCTCTCAGCATTGCTTTTTTTCCCCCGCCTTTCTTTCCTCTAGATAAAGAAGAGGCAACAAGATGTGGTGAGGTTTCTGGAAGCCAATCGCATAGAGTTTGAAGAAGTGGATATCACCATGTCAGAGGAGAAGAGACAGTGGATGTATAAAAATATTCCTGAGGACAGGCAGCCCGCACAAGGCAATCCGCTGCCACCACAGATATTCAGTGATGATCGGTACTGTGGAGTAAGTAGCTGTTATGGTTCTCAGTGGGCAATATATTAGTATACCCTGTTGGCCATTAAAAAAAATTAGGACTTACTGTTGATCCAGTAGAATCTGAATTAATGGTGGAAATTTGTGGAGATAAGTGTAGATAATGATCATACAGGGAAAATTCACATCATTTATCTTTAAATCCTGATGTTGTCTTCAGCTGATGGAAGCCCTCCATGAATGTAATAATGGTTCACATGCAACCTGTTGATGGTAGAGTCCCGTGTGAGACCGCTATAAGCTGGGGATTTATGATATTCTTGCTACTTGGGCCTAGTCCAAGCATAAAAATTCAGAAGGAAATCTTTAGCACAGTACATGGTAATATTGACTAAATTGAGTTGTATTGCCATTGTAATTAAGCTTCTTCTCCACTGCTGCATAGTGTAAACTTCATTTATGCTCAGAGAGCCTTTATGCAATCAGAGTGACGAGGATAAATGAAAACTACTTGCTGTTCGAACTGTAGAATAGTTTTACTTTTCCCTAAAGCAAAGCAGCTTGAGACCTGTTTTCCTCTGCTCCAAGGCAGCCTTGCATGAAAGCCTGTAAATCTGACAACAGATTGATGGATGAGCTGGCTTCTCTGATGGTGTAAACGGCAATAACTTCTTTATCAGTTACTTCAAGCTGAAACAGTAGCATTTAATGTGTTTGGAATGGCACCAGATGAATATTTTACTCTTCTACTTTGCCAGTGTGGTGTGGTGCAGCCGTGAGTCTTGGGCATTGTTGTCTGGGAGAATCTTCTGAGAACTTTTACTCGGAACAAAGTGTTGTAAAAAACCCATTCCTGATCCCTCTTTGCCTTGCTGCGTCTTTTCATACTTTGACTGTGTGACTTGTGCATCCTTTAGGAGGCAGGTTTGAGGTATCTGTTAGGTTGGCTGGTGGGAGGAAGGGTGGTTTGATGTGCCATGAGGAAGTCATTGGGCAAGATTTGTCTGGGAATTCAGTCAGAGGATGAAATGGGGAAGAGGATCTCTGTGGTTGTAATAACTGGCCCAGAGAAAATGTGGGTATTGTGCGGGTTTCTGACTGCGACATAGTGGAGATATAGCTAAACTGGTTTTAACTTAGTCCCTGCCAGACTCAATGGTACTGTAAGAAAGCTGCTTCTGGCTGATGGATTGTTCAGATCTGCTGAGAACCTGACAACTGCAGTGCAATCATTAGTTTAATGTAGGAAGCGCATAAGAAGTGATGTAGGATTTTCTTGGGTATGATGCAGCAGCTAACTGGCTTCTTGAAGCAAGGTATTTAAAATCCCTCCAATATGTTTTTTATTGGCCTTACTTTTTTTATGTCAGCAATATAACTCATACCTTCCTACTTCAGATAAGAAATTTAAAGAAATGTACCTGGGATATGGAAGGTATTTTAACCCTCACTTACAGAGTAGCCTCTCACTTATAAATAACATTCACACTGTTTTGTGTGATTTTAGTTTGCGTGGGAAATACAATGTTTTAAACTGTTCTTACCCTTTCAGCTTGTCTTTATAGCACATTTTAACCCGGTCTTAGAAACTGTTCTTTGGAATTAGCAAGGAAGATGTCATGCAACATGTGAGATGATCTCATTAATCTGTCTGCTCAGCTGATAGCTGTTTTAGTTGAGCAGAGTTAATCCTACTAGTAGACCTCACTGTCTGCATGAACATCTTTAAAAGGCATCCATGTTTTGAAAGAAACTGTATTTTCTAGGGTGGAGGAAGGAGTATGTGCTGGATCTCCAGCATTCATCAGTTAGCCTTGCTGCATTAGTTAATGAAGTTCCAAGGTAATAGACTGGAGGCAAAATGTTAGCCAGGAGGGGAAGGAGATCAGTGCTGGAAAGGGGGTTAAAATATCACAGGTAAAGTCAGCAGACATTGCATGATTTGTCTCTCTTTGTCATTTCTGCAGTGTTTTCGTTTTTCTTGACATAAATAATAATAAAATTACATCAAATAACTTGAACTGAAAAAAAAGTTCCCACTGAGTTTTGTGTCAGTTGACTTAGTGAAAACTGTGGTTTATCACTCCTGATTTGTGTTCAGGCAGTTTCTAATCCAATTTGCTCTACCAACAAATACCGTCTGTTCTTCTACCCGCTGGTTTTACAGTCTCACCAGGAAACTGTCTGTGTGCCCGTTCAGGCAAGTACATTGTTACTGACAATACAGCCTGACTGACTGACATATGAACTGGTCAGATCCATTGCTCTGCCTCTAAATGTATTAAAACTAGACAAGGCAAAGCAAAATACCTTTTTTATTTTGTTCATGTTATTTCAATAGGGGCTCACAAGAGTGAGAGGCTCACATGACTCCATGTCATGTTCATAGCCATACTGTTTTTTCTGTGTTATTAAAAGCATTAATATATTTTTTCCTCTTCCCGTTCTTGCTTTAGTAGAAAACCTCAGCAGCGCACACAAGGGTATTATCTCAGAATAGATTTTTCTGGCAAATTATTATTTGAAATAAGCACTTCTCAGAACGTAACTGCAATATAGAGGAAGCTTGTCTTCAGTGTTTTCAGTAAGTATCCAAAATGGGTTGGTGTCAGCCATCTAGACATATGATAGTGTAATGGGGGAGGACAGTACAAAAAGAGACCAGTGCTTACTGGTTCACAAGACAAAATATCTTGTACTTCAGAAGGAGGGATCCTTCTCATACCAAGAGGCAAACTCCAGGTTTTGAAGTGCGAAACCTTGAAATTGAGTCCATATTATCATAAATATGATCACTAATCTATCTTGTCCTTCTCTTAGTCTTCTGAGGTGCACTCTCCGGTTTTTCAGTAACAAGTTCTGCTAATGAATTTTGAAATAAAGTACTCAACATGAACCATTTTTGTATCCTGCCAACAAGATAAGAGATATGAGCACAAAAGAACACAAATCATTTTACCGATAATCTACTGATATGTCACAGCATTGACACTATAATTTACATGGGTTTATGTCTTTACAATCTGTTGTTTTGTCCTAGTGACATTGCTATAACATTGTAAGTGTGTGAGAAGAGAGTCTACATTTCAGACATATCATACACTTGAACCTGGTCCTTTAATTGACAGTAATGGAAATCTGAAATTACTACAGTTCTTTTGCTCTGCTTAGTGCTATTTAAGAGTAGGGAAATGTCAGCACATAGCGCATATTCCAAGAGAGAACTCCTGCACTTTGCATAGAGAAATGTAAAGTGAAGATACTTCGAAAAGGATCAAAAAACCCAACAACAACCAACCCTACAAATAGAGCCTCAATAGAAGCTAACCTGTTGGGTTGCAGTTTTGGGCATTTAAACCACTTATAGAATCATTTTCTGGTTATTTATTGTACAGCAAGGCCTCTTTGGCATGAGTCACCTCCCTGGACAATGCTTCAGAACATCTGCCTTCTGGCCAGCCCATGATGATTTCTTCCTGCTCTCCCTCAGTAGGAACTTCTGTCTCTTTTACTAACTGGGTCTAACTGTGCTTCTGATGTTTCATCTTGACCACAGGAACAACTGCTGTAGTTGAGGGTTGGATTTCCGATTTATCAACATTGTCCGTTTATGTGTCCTCATATCCAGAAACCCTCTCGCTTCTTTGAGCTTAGGCATGGACCTACCCTGGGCTCCAGCACAGTACTAGAAGTTGTGTCTTTTTGGTATGTACAAGGCATCCCTCCTTCAAGGGATCTGCCATCTCAACAGGGTTCTATGTCTGTTCAGGAGTAAAGTCGCAGACCACTGGAGGTAAAAACTGCTCTTGGCACCTGCCCAAGTTCTCTGACACACCTTGCCACCTGGGTATTGGTTGCCTCAGAGCATGTTTCTGTGTGGCATTCCCCACTTCTTGTTTAACTTTTAAAAAAAGCCAAAATAAGTTACATGGTACTGACCAATACACCCTTCAGGTTAGTGAAAGGCCATTGCAACAAAGGTGGAAACCTCTGTCCTGGAGAAGAGGAAGATGCTATTCTTCATTTCCTCCACAAAGTGGCTCCTGGAGGAGAAGAGGAGAAAGGTGTAATTGCTACTTGTCTCAACGAGGTGATTCCTGAGTACTGGCATGACAGCAGTGCAGGGGCCAAGTACCCGATTACACTTAAGGCCAGTGCTTTTATCATGGCTCTCCCAGGCAAAACAAAAACCCCAAACTGATAAACAGCAAAAGCTGAAAACAGTTTTAAAACAACCATTAACAACCTCTTGAGTTTGATGTACAGGAAGAAAGGGACCAAGCAACAGAGCAACTGAAGGAAAAAACAAGTCAGCATGGAGAACAAACAAGTCAAGAAGTCAACATTGGTGACCAGCAATGCCAATTAACATCCTGACAAGTAGCAGCTAAGCAGGTATAACACCTGTAAATTAAGTCTAGCATACTCTTATCAAATCTGTCATTTTCTTGAACCCTTTCCAGTCCCTGTTCAGGAGCCAAAAAAGGACTGTTGTGGATTGACCTCCAACCACCAATCACACAGTTGCTTGTCTGTCCCACCCGTGTCTGTTCCACTGCCCTCCTGGCTCACCCAGCAAGATGGTGGAGAAAATTGGAAAAGCAAAAGCAAGAGAATTCATGAGTTGAGTTAAAGACAGATTAATAAGTGAAGGAAAGACAAAAAAAAACAAGTGATGCAAATGTAATCATTCACCATCTCTCAAAAGCAGACTGATGCCCAGCCGGTCTCTGAGCAATGGCTACCTTGGAGGACAGCATCATTTTTTAATAAGTGTGACATCCCTTTGTCCAGTTAGGGTCACCTGTCCTAGCAGTGACTCCTCCCGGCCTCTTGCACACTCCCAGCTTCCTCTCTGGGGGCTGTGGGGGGCCCTGAGTGAGAAATGAAGAAGGCCTTGATACTGTGCAAGCACTGCTTGGCAATAGCCAAAACACTGGAGCATTATCAAAGTTGTTTTAGCCACAGATCCGAAACACAGCACCATAGGGTGCTTTCAAGGTTACAGAAAATATTCTGAATGCTTTACCTGCTTTTGTGAATTTATTTTACACAGCCAGCTCAGTGGGGCTTTGAGTAACCTGGTCTAGTGGAAGGTGTCCCTACCCATGGTAGGGGGGTTGGAACTAGATGGTCTCTAAGGTCCCTTCTGACCCCAAACACTCTGATTCTATGACTTTGCATGTGAGTTATTCAGATTTTTCTAAAGTACTGCTGGTAGGATCCAACATAGTACTGACTATTCAGTATCCTGCAAGTCAAAAGCACTATTTAAAAAAACAAACAAATAATTACTTATCCTTACTTGTTATTTATTGTTACCTTTTTTACACAGACCATGGAAAGTCCAAACAGACTGAGAGGTCATTGCAGACTGATGCATTAGGACCAGATTCACAGAAGAACTATAGCATGATGTCAACCACTGAAACGCCTAAATGTGGGTCATGTGGCTTCTGGAGAGGATTTTGCAGTCCCCAGGTAGCCCTCTAGCTTTTTCACATGGTAGGTGAGGAGCCGTAGGTACATGTGTCCAAACACGATCTGCAGTAGCCAGAACACTGCATGTGGAGAGCTCCCAGTGCAGCAAGAAATGCTGGGAAAGTGATCTCTGAAATTAGGCCTGTACCTCACACCTCTCTTCTACTTTCTCTGCCATCTTCATAATTGAATGCATAATCCTTCTTAAACTTAGATCTAGTGCCTCCTGGATCTTCCAGAAGACTGTAAATCTCCACTTCCCAGTGAAGCTGCACTCTAATTTTAACCTTACCAAGCTGCAACATGGCACTTTGAAACAGGGATGGTTTTATGTGCAGAAATCTGCCACTGCTGTGAGAGAGCTTGAAATTTAGGCCAACCAAGATTAAAAGGAATTCTGTTTCCAGGTGAGCTCAAGGGAAAAATATTTACATAGCAGGCTGACTCTCCCTCCCACTCCTTTTATTTTTCTTTGGAAGCTGCTCATATGGTTTAGAATGCTAGGGTAAGTCCTGATGGAGTGCCTAGGGAACACAGCAATAGAGACAGAGATATGTGATATTTCTTGTCCTTCTGTGAAATGTAATATATGGGTATCAACGCCATCGAAACAGTGAAGGCCTATAGACAAGAAAGAAATTAAAAGGGCTGCTGAAAGAGGTGCAGTGTTCTCAAGAAACTGGTGCACACACGAATAGTGTGGCACTGACTTCTTTGCACTAAGTGTCTTTGGTGTGTATTGGATCCTGCATTTCTTTTTTCCTCCCTTTTTATCTGAATCAAGTGGCATATATAAATATCCCACACCCGCACCCCAAGATGGGCACTATGCTAGTTTGAGGTCTTCAGGGCTTGAATTGGTGAAGTGCTGGCACTCTCTGGGTTAGAGGTGAGGGCTATGGGTTCTTAGATAGCTGATGTCTGTGTACCCTGTCACTGCTGCTGGATGAATGGCAAGCATCACATCAGCCTGAGTTTGTCATGTACTGGCTAAAACAATAGAGCTGTAGCTGACGTCTGCTCCCTTTTATCAAAGCCTTTGTTTTTGGAAGCCTACAACAAGAGATTACTGAAATAAACATCTGGCCCTTAGGAGAGGAGTAACAGGTTGCTTTGTAAAGTCAATTGAATAAGCTCTTTAAAAATCCTATCTAGGGGTTTTGTCAGAAGGTTAGCTAATTGGAAACTGTCATGTTTAGAATGTCCTGTGTTGTGCAGACAAGATCTTATTTTTGAGTATTTATGTGATGTTAAAAAAACCTCACACATGCACACACATTTGTTCTCCAAGGAGAGCTGTGCTGAGTAAGAGCTTTCCATTGTAATCCTAATCAGATCAGTAAATGAATGTTATCTGACCTAGAGAACTGGAGTGCCCTTTTCAGGGAGGATGCTAACAGCTCATTCTCTATGGCATATGATATTAACTGGGTCAGTAGAAGAATGTTGATTTAATGCATTTAAGTTATGAGTTCCCTGTTATTACTTATAAGAGCAGTTACCTCACCTCTTTTATAAGAATGGAGAGATCATAATCGTATCTTAAAAAATTGTTGCCAAAGAAAAACATACTCAAACAGCATATCAATAGACATATCTTTACATTCTGTCCAATAATCAACACATTTTTTAAAAAATCTGTGTGAAAAGCAGTGCAAGC
Organism: Piaya cayana; assembly: GCA_013389865.1. Lineage (NCBI taxonomy): Eukaryota > Metazoa > Chordata > Aves > Cuculiformes > Coccyzidae > Piaya > Piaya cayana. The sequence continues at coordinate 42,625 of WAAB01006351.1, read as the reverse complement.
TACACTTGGGCAGGTTTCTTGGATTTCTGCCTCTTGCTGTGGTAAGCAATAAGTAGTTGTCTGAGACATTTAATAAGCTTGCTGTTTCTCTCCTTGCAAACTAAAAGCAAACAGCGACAAAGCCAACTTGCTCTTTTAAAGAAACTTACTGGGAACAATTTTATCCACAGTCACTGTCTTTGAAATTTCATTAGATGCGCTTCTCCTAATCTCAGTTTCAGTAATAGATAGTGTCTGTATAATTGCTAATTGTAAATTAAATCAACTTTATGCTAATGTTTTACTTTGACCCACTGCCATCCTGCTTGTAGCACAGATAATTGTGTATGCTGAACTGCAGTACTGCCAGTTTTAACTTTGGTGTGCAGTAAATAGTTTCTTCCAGCAGTGACAGTGTTTATTTAAACAAGCCTCTGTATACCTGTTTAACAAAATGCTGAGCCAAATTAATTATGGCAGTGCCTGTAATCACGTTGCTACAGTGATCTGGTTTCCTAGCACCAGGAATACAACACTTAAGACCTCTGCTTCACAGTTGAGGTACAGCTACTGCTGTAGCCAAGTTGAGCTTTGTGAATTTGGCAGTTGCTGTTGAGAGGAGGAGAAGCTACCCTGGAAGTGGGATTTCTAAGGAGGAGAGAATTCCCAAGGACCAACAGTTTTCCTCCTGGAGTCAATTGGCATAAAAGCCACACAAATGCCAGAAGGACATAAGGCATTTGTGTCATAATGAGGAGTTAAATTCAGATTTCGTGAATATTTGTCCACTATCTCAAAGACAAAGTTGTAGAATTTGGGCAGTGGATGGCTGTTGGGATTTCTGTGTAATCTAGGCATTGAGAGAGTTCTCTTGCCCTTGATTAAACTGGTTGTAAAGAGGTGTGAAGCAACCACCTCAGCTTTTGTTTTGGGGATAAACTGTAAGGACTCAGCTTTTGGATTATTGACTTTGCAATTATTTCAAACCTTTATGTAAGATATAATACAACTTAAAATAACACAAGTGGCCTTAATTGTGTGACTCTGAAGATCCATCTCATCCAGTTTTGTCCAACAAGTGGTGATAAGTGTACCTCTAGGGAAGACTGTAAGTGAGTCAAGCAGATAAAATACATTCATTGAGTATTCTGCCTTTACCCGAAACAAATATTACTAATGAATTTAGTAATTCTTGTTACATTTTCCTTTCATGAACTTCAGCCTTCTGGTGAAGCCACATAACCATTTAGCATCCTTAGCATGCTTGGGCAATGTGCTCCATGGGTCCACTGAACTCTGCATCTAGTACCAATCGTCCTGCCAATGAGAAGGTTGCTAACCTTCCTCTGGTTACCACCTGGAGGAACTTTGCTTGTGAAGAACTTTACAGCCACAGCCTGCTTCTCTGTCCTGGTTTAGATCACTTAGCAGGAGCAGGGAAACCGGAGAGCTTCATGCCGTGCAAGGCCAGCAAGATTTTGCTTGTGTCCGTAGATGTGCTGTTGAAACTTCAGTATAGTTAGCTTTGCTTATTTTTAACAAGGCATCCTGGTGGTAGAGTAGAGGGGCTGTGTCTCAAACTATTTGGTGATGAAGCTGCCATTGGCTTTAAAGGTGAAGAGCCAGTCTTAAAGCAGTCAGATGCCTGTTATGCTGTTAAGAAACCTTTTCTGACTTGAAAGAGCTTTTTACTGTGCTTATTTATACTCCTGCCACTTCTCTATCTCTTTCTAACTGGCATTTGTCATTCTCTGTAACTTTTCATGCCCTTGTCTTCGTGATTTGTCATCTGTGGTTTTGTGAATTTTCAACTGTTCCAAAGGGACTGATTGTCTGTGCATCACTCAGGATTCACATCCACTGTCTCTGCATCCCCTTAGTTTTAGTAGCCTTAATCAGCTACTAATGTTGTCAGAATTTTTAAGTTAATAATGTGTAATTAGCAACTCTGGAAGGCAACAAAGATCATCATTTGAAGTAATACATTCAAAATTATATTTGTGCACATAGTTGGTTGCCTTTTGAAGTGGAGTGGTGGGTGGCAGTTTGCCATGCTCAGAAGTTTTTAGGTTAACAGCTGCTTTCTGAATGCCTCCAGGGTGTCAGTGGGAGCCGCTCCCTTGCACAGGGCCAAGACAGTATTGCTCAGCTGGTCCCTGCAAAACCACAGTGCCCACTGGCTTGGTAAAGCTGCTTGGCACAGCAGCAAGAGGATTGAAGTAACTTCAGTCTGGTGCAGAAACTGGTGCAGAGAGAGGGAACCACTGCCTTGACAAAGCCAGCGGATGGTGGTGTCCTTCCCACAGAGGAAGGACACCAAGTGGAACCTGTTGGCTCACAAGTGAGTTGGACTCTTGCCTGTGCATGAAGCTCTCAGCTTCCACTGCTCTTGGCATCATTTTCCTTCTTCAGTCTCTGCATCTACTGGTAGTTGCAGTGGGGTGTTCTTGATGTGAGACAAGAATTTTCATGTCCCCGGATTTAATGTGTGTACATGTGACCCAAATCTGCACAGACTTTCTCTCCTTATAAGGGCAAGGTCAAAGACAGAATGTTTTTGGAACCTCTGTTATCTTGCCTGTATTACTGGGAAAGCCAGGGATGCCCACTTTGAACTCCTACCACATGCTGAAGCTAAACGAATGAGTCATGGAGATCATGCTTCTCAGAAATCTTTAAAGAAACTACCATACTAGAATGATTTCTTTCAACTTTTATAGGACTGTTACGTGTTTTTATAGCATTTTTTGCACATTTGAGTATTTTGGGATTGTATATTTTCATTGCAGAGATTAGTAGAAAAATTCTCCTATTTAAATTTTTACTGCTACTTTATCTAAAAGCATGATGCTTCTTTCTCCATCTCGCATGGAAGTAAGGTGTCAATAGCATTTTAATACGTTTTGCAATGCAGATATTTCAAAATGGTGAGGAGTTTTCTTCTGGAGGATAATCTTTTGTCGTTATGAAATATTCTGCTCCTTTTGAAATGAATCACAGAATCACACAGAATCACTAGGTTGGAAAAGACCCTCTGGATCATAAAGTCCAACCATTCCTATAAATCACTAAACCATGCCCCTCAGCACCTCATCCACCTGTCTTTTAAACATCTCTAGGGAAGGTGACTCAACCACCTCCCTGGGCAGCCTCTGCCAGTGCCCAGTGACCCTTTCCATGATTTTTCTTATGTCAAGCCTGAACCTCACCTGGCAGAGCTTGAGGGCATTCCCTCTGGCTTTTGTGCTTTGTCAAACATGCATTTACTCAATTTAGCTCATCATTTAACCTTCATGGCTTTTTTTCAGTAAGTTAATTCAGGTTTGATAATTTGTAAAAATATGGAGAAAACATACTAAATCAGACCTAGTTACTTCTGGAAGCAAAAATTGGTAACTAACACTTGCAGAAGGCTTTTTATGATCAAGTCTTAAATTACTTTATAGAGATTAAGGTAAACAGATGTTCACAGCTATACATAGATTATTTGACTCACAAAGTCATTGTTAGAGCTGGGAATGCAGCTTTATTTCTGACATTTTCAGGTTGCGAATTCTTCTCTGCTCTGTTTTTCTTTCCAGTTTATTAACAAAAAATGAAGAAAACCCTGGTCTTAGAGTAGAGATGGTTTTAGAGCTAATTGAATTACTGGGATTAAGACACTTCAGGAGCACCCCAAAACTTGAAAATGGTGATGAGATGGTGACTCACTTGAACAAGCAGACAGCCTTCCTTGGACAAACTGTTGAGACAAGCAGGTGTGTGGGGGTTCATGAAAACTGCCTGTGTGCTTAGGAGGAACGGGTGCTCCTTGTAGAGTGAAAATAATGTGTCCAGAGCCATGCTGCTGCAGAAAAGCCCTCAACAGCTGCCTGCTCGCAGGTTGGCTACTTACAGTTTACAAGATTGTAACGAGTAGCTTAAGACAATTTAAGCCTGCCCTGATATTAAAGGAGGGATGCCCTTCTTCTTCTTACTGTGGGTTGTACTTATCCACTGCTCCTCTATCTTCAGCTCCAGAGATAGTGTGATTCACTTTTTGATCAATCCAGTGAAAAAAAATTATGATTATTTATCAGTTAGATTGGGCACTGTCTTTACATGTGGTTGCTTATACACCTGCTGTCGCTCATGACTGTTCATCTGCCTCAGCAGAGTCAGGCTGGACCTTTTTGAGATTTAATAGTGTCCGTGCAGTTTTTCCCATTTTTAGAGGTCAAGGGTTTAATCAAACTTCGTTCTGCAGAGCTTCACTATTACTTCACTACTCCTTTAGGTATCCAGTGATTACATTGTCCCTTTCTAATCCATGGCATTGTTGGGGTTGCTTTCAGTACTGTTTCAGCTTATGTTGTGATATCTAATTTATTTGGACTTACTTCCTGGCTATTAATTGTAAATATGTGTTTCTTCAGAAATCAGCATCAGCTCGTCACCTTTAATGTTATTTTTTTTTTAAATTGATGTAAAAGTATCTCTTTCCTCTACTTAATTATATGTTTAATTTCAAGTAGGTAGGACAGATCATATCTGCAGTTAACAGTAAGGGAACTCAAAACTGTGTCTAATAATCTTCATATGTTAGCATTTTAAACAGTAATTGTAGTAGTTCTGTGCTCATCTGTCTGCAAAGTTTATTTTCCACTCAATGATGCTGATCACTGCAGGAGATTTTACCTTCCTTTGCTCCAAAAATGCTTTATTCCTTGAAGTGTTTCGTCCCTCTGACAATGAAAGCAAATAAACTTGATTATTCCCATAGGGTGAAGTGAGTAGATTGTATTCATTGGAAATTATGTATCACACACAGAGAAAAAACATGGAACTGAAAACCAGTTTATGTATGTTGTGTATGTTTTCTCTCTGTGTGTATACACAGGTATGCACACATGTATGAAAGCTGAAAGGATCAGTAGATATAAAGCTTAGTTCTGCAATGCTGGTGTTGTGCCCTTGTTTTAAGAAAATGGTGACAAAAAAGAGGGTTAGGCTGGGAAACTGCCTTTTTGCAGCTATGTTTTTTTTCTGGGCTGAGGGTGTTCAAATGATTATGCAACTGCAAAGTATCACTCTGCTAGGACAGTTGTGTTTACATTTACCATATATCATTATGGAAATGTTAGTAAAGCATCTTAGTCCAGTGCACTATAAAGGTATTAAAAGAAATTCTGCACTTCCACAGGATGATTATGGTTCTCATGGGAAGTATATTATCCTTGCTATGGTGGCTATGTATTTTCTGTCCAAACAATATTTTATTTTATGTTGGTGGAGACAAAAAAAGAGAACAAAGGGAAGTCTTCATCTACAAGCACACACTGCCCTTACAAAGTTATTTTGCAAAATACCAACCATCCTTCTGCAAGGATATAATTTGGTATATCTTATAATTGGGTCTGGCAGGCACGATGAAGATCTGTTCAGAGATTTGAAGCACATTGTGAAGATGTGAAGACCAAGAGAAATAGTGGGAAGCAGAATGCATTCTTCCTTCCTGCATAGGATTGGAGAAGCCAAAATTGAAGTAAAAGTGGGTACTGGCTAGACGTGAATAAACTCTGGTTGGAAGATAAAAGAAAGTTCCGAATCTTTGTATATCTTATGATGGCCTTCCAAGAGCCAAGTCAAAGAAAGATTTCTGCTTTTCAATTAGAACTTCTTCTGTGTGACTTACATGCTCCTCTGTGATTGCGCAGTGGTCTGTGAGGTTACAGCTCCTGCTAGGGAAAAACTGGGGTCCAGTTTCAGGGAAAGCAACTGAAACTATGACAACGAGAAATGAACTCTCAAAAAGTAATGAGATTAGAGGTTAGGAGCCAAAGAAGTGCTGACTTTGGGGATCAGGTGTATTGGGAGTGACTTACACAGATAAGAAGTGTGTGGAAGCATGAGGACAGTGTGTTACTACTTTGTGTTGAAAGTATGCATGTTCACAGTCAGTATTTAAAGGGATTTTTCTTGTTGAATACTTTTAAGTGTAACTACTAATCTTAGAAATTTACAGTTAATTGCAATGTAGTGGTGAGCAGATACCTGAAATTTCCTGACATTTACAGAGTATCTTATGTGTCAGAAGTGGTTAAGTAGGGGTTAGTGTTTCCATTTTGCAGGTACATAGAGGAGAAAGAGAGTCTGAATTAGGTGCTTTATTGTGTGCTCGTGGTCATAGAGGAAATCTTTGCTAAACCACTAACAGAACCTGAAACTTTCTGGCTTCTTGCCATATGCCAAATCTATTCACTAAACTGTGCTCTATTTTTCTCTTTTTCCCTTGAAAATTGAATATCGTCAGCTCATCTGAAGATAGAGTAGCAGGTGCAATACAAACCAGTAGAAGTAGTAGTAACAGTTTGAGATCAGAACCTGATCTTAAGCTGCTGAAACATAAAAGGAACTTGAGCTTGGTAACAAAACTTGTTTTTTTATCTCTCTCTACAACAAATTTCNTTGAAAGTATGCATGTTCACAGTCTGTATTTAAAGGGATTTTTTCTTGTTGAATGCTTTTAAGTTAAGTGTAACTACTAGTCTTAGAAATTTACAGTTAATTGTAATGTAGTGGTGAGATNCTTGTTTTTTATCTCTCTCTACAACAAATTTCTTTATCATAATATTTTATATTTAACTCTGTGGTTGTCTAAGGCTAAGATATGATTGCTGGTTTCAAAGGATACAATAATGTTGAAGTGTCTGTTCCAGCATAGAACAAACGAGTAGTTCAGCTGCTATAGGACTTCTTGGAGATTTCCATGTTAGAAAGTATCTTGTTTGCTAAAATGCAGATTGGAAACCCAGTCTCAAACTTATTTGCATTGTTAGGAACCTTTAAAACGTACCCACAGTAGATTTCCTTTGAATGCAAGTCCATGTTTGTAGTTTCCTGTCATATAAAGTAGTGAAAGATGTTGTAGTTGGAGAATTTGTGTGCTTATCTTTCCCATTGCTGTTGATAATATGACTACAGTTTAGAATAGCTTTTAGGTTTGCATACGGGAATATGGGTGAGTATCAAGTTTTTCATGAGCTTTATTATATATCACCCTTTCATCTAATACATGCTGTGCTAAGATCAGTCAGAAAAAGATTAATGCAAATGTTGACTCATGACATTTTTTTGGTTTTGTTTTGGTTTTTTTTTCCCCTCTAGGATTATGAAGGCTTTTTTGAATCCAAGGAGAGCAACACTGTCTTCTCCTTCCTTGGACTGAAACCTACTTTAGCATCAAAGGTCAGTGTAGTATTTCATACTTGTCATGGAATTCTTGAAATACTGAAGCTGAATTTTCTTTGAATCAAAAGAATTCTGTGTTTATTCATACCACTACCTTTATTCATATCTTGCCCATATCAACTTCATGCTAATGAGGTAATTGAAACTGTTGCCATGAAAAGCAAAGCATTTTAAATGAAACCAAGCATATACCTGGGAGTTAATTTGAGACAGCAGATAAATAAAATTTAAAGGATATATTCTTCTTCACTTTGTCAATGTAAATTGAAAGCAAGTGACTTTATTATAACAGGAGACAGAACTAGGATCTTGATCAATGGAATAACTGTAGATTATATCACCAAAACATCGCCTTACTGAGCTGACCTGGCACAATGGCTCAACCAGGACAGGATTTATTCGTTAGGCATTTATTTATTTATTTATTTATTTATTTATTTATTTATTTATAAATGCTGAAATGCTGCAGCAGTCAGGAGTTACAGCAAGTTTTTGGATAAGAATTAACTAATATACACACACACACCCCCCTGAAGATAGAGCCAGATAACATCTTTCTGTTGAGGGCAGTATGATAGAGGAGATATTATTGCCATACGAAAGCCTGGATGCTTGTTCAGAGAGACTATATGTTGTACTTTTGGGCAGTAGATCAAGCACACAGGAGAGGAATTTTCCTCCCTTGGCCACTATAGTTACTACTGTGTTTGGTAGTTTTGTTTTGGCTCTGTACTCTCTTGAGTATCTATAGAATTCCTCTTCTGCCAAGGTTTCATTTATTTGGGGATACCATGACAGACAGAAGTGGGACGGAACCTCAGCTGGAAACCACAGAAGCAGGTTATTATGGCAACTTGCTTTTCTTTGTAGCTTGAAGAACCAGTCCTAGGAAAAGGGTAACTTCTGCAATCAGAAACAGAAGCTTCTGTGCAGCTCTGTTCCTGGGAAATAACCTGTTGTAGGCCTGGAGGAGTGTCTCTATGAACTTGGCTGGATCACTGCTTCAGTCTGATAGTACTTCAGACTAAGGCATCCTCAGCTCCCGTGAGGACCAGGATGAGGGGCATCTCATAAATGAATGTTACAGACACAGGAGATGAGAATTTATTCATAGCATTAATAATATTTTTTTCTCTTTTCTTTTAAATAGGAATCAGAACCCTAGAAAGCCTATCTGAGGTATCAACAAGCACATCTTCTGGATGAATGACCCTGTTCTTCAGCACACAACAGCTTCCCTAATGGATCACTGTGATAGAGCAAACACGCATCATTAGTAATAGTCTGCTTGCCATGAGATGGTGCTCTCCAATAATGTGGAGTTAATAACACATGTGAAAGAGGATTAAGGCCAGGCTACTCATCTTCCTTTTTAAAGATACTCATTTTTAATGTTTCATTTTTGTCTTTGTATTCATTTGGCAACTGGCATTGATATTCTAATGGGCATGTATGTTTGAGTATAACCAGTGCAATGCAGGGTTTCTGTTGTCCGTGGATATACTTCTGTAGTCAGATTCCTTACTGTTTTTAATTCTTCCCGCTACTGTAGCTGAAATTAGCTCATCGTGATAGTTAAAAGTGCTGGTGGTCATTAGAATGTTTGTACTGGCTATGATCCAATCATAAGATCTCAGACTAAGCCCATAACTGCCATATTTTTGCTCTACATTTGTTTATTGTGGTGTTTATGCTAGATCGCGTTTGTTGTAAGAGACATGGACTGCTAACCTTGTACATGAAAACTTGGTTTGTCTCATGATACACATTGCAACTGACTGTTTAAAAGCACTTGTTACTATGGAGGAGGTGCCAATGTAAAATATTTTTACATGGTTTCTCTTCCAAATGCAGGTGAAACATGCAGGAAAACACTTGATAGAAAATACTGGGTAGTTCAGGAAAAGAGGCCTCATAGCTAATGATGATAGTAAATTCTCTCTTAACTGCGAAAGATTAAAAACCCAGAGTTGGAGCTCTATTGTTGCACTATCTTAAAATGAAATTTTGCCAAAACCTCAAGTTTACCTTCAGTAACACACAGCTCCACCATTAGCCACAAGAGTCAGGGCTCAATCTCATTGATAGTCAAACACTCTACCACAGTCCAGGAGCACACCTAACTCACTCTGCTGTTGTCCTGATTATATCCCCAGGTGAGGAGATGCTGGAGGTGCCTCAAAGAGAGTGAGAAAGGAATAGGAATGGTTTGACTGGATGATCCAGTGGGTCTCTTCCAACCTGGTGATTCCATGATTCTATGATTAAAGCTGAGCTTGTGCTTTGCTGGATAAGTCTGCAACAGTCAGCTCAGCTGCAGAATAAGAGCCAAGAAAATAAGTGGAGATTGTTCCTGTGTAACTGCATTGATGCACATAGCACAACTTAGGCCCATGGCTTGCCAATAACCATTACAAAATGCATTCCAGACAGAAGACAAATTGCATTATGCACTTTGAATCAAATCTGACTATGAACATAGCAGCTATGCTGTAATGTAGCTTTTACTCAATTGATTTCATGATGACAGGGTAGTGCCATTCCAATAAATGTCCTTACGTCTTTGGGTTAATGAGAAACCATTATGTGGTATCTATGCAATCACAGTGTCGCTCAGACTGTGCAGCTTTAAGGAAGTCAAACTTGTAGAAAGTGTCAGCAAGACTGTCTGTGCAACAAACCACCTGTTCTGGTAAAAACAGTAACCATGGCGTCCAAGACATGTTTGTTGGAAGGGACAACTGGAAGTCATCCTGTCTAGCACTGTCAAAATCAGGGCTAACACAAACACTAGCTTGGATTGTCTACAGGTCTGAAAAAATTAACAGAGATGAAGATCTCATAACTCTGTAGGTAACCTGTGGCACAGTACTCTCATAGAGAAAAGTTACTTTAATGTCCAGCCTCAACTCCCAGGCTGTAATTTGTGGTTATTGCCTTACTGTGTTTTCTGGCATTCACAGGAAGAGACTGGCACCATCCCTTTTGTAACTGCCTTGAGGATAGTTGTAGGTCACCATTAAATCCCCTAGTAGATGCTTTCTTACCATACTAAACAAATGTGGCTTCCTCAGCTTTTCACAGGCTTTCTGCTTTAGACCCATGGCTACTTTGCTTTGGTGGAGGGCTACTCTTTCCAATTTGTTAACATCCCTCTTGAACTGGGAGACAGTCCCAAAATGGTATTTTGGATGTGTCCCGACCAGTGCTGAGCACAAGGGAACAGTAACTTTCCTCAGCCTGCAGGACACACTTCTCTCATAGTGCACCATGTGCTTTCCCCTGTCTGGAGTGAGTACCTTGCTGGCTTATGATCAACCTGGCATTCACCACTAAAATCCCCAGGTCCCTTCAGCAGAGATGTTACTCTGGCAGTCAGTTCCCAGCCCACACTGATGCCTTGTCACACCCAGGGGCAGAACAATCCACTTGTTATCAAGCTTGATGAGGTTTGTTTTGGCCTGGTACTGAAGGTTATTGAGTGGCCGCTGGACTGAAGCTCTGTCAGCTGTTGCCAACCACTGAACCATGTTCAGGTGTCATTTGCAGATTTGCTGAGGATGCACAATAGGTCATCGTCCAAGTCCCTGCTGAAGAAGCCAAACAATAGGAGAGCAGTAGCCTTCTGGATTTTGGACAAAACCTTGTCACTACAGAGATATGACATAAACAATGTTTATTGCTACCATTTGCTGGAGTAAAGAAGAGTTTTCTTTCCTGTTCAGGTTGTCTCAGCTACAAACTGCTTACAGCTCTGTAACTTTTCCCTCTAGTACAAAAGCAAGAAAACTTTAAAAAATGAGATGTTAAGGATTCCATCCATAAATCAGTTTGTCTTTGGATCCTCTGGTGCCCCCTTGGCTCAGTTAAGGGCTACATGGAGGAACAGCACTTAGATTTCAAGTCCATGTTTGTATGAACCAGTCAAAATCTTAGCTACAGCACCCTCTCCTAGAGGAATCCTGAATGGGAGTTGATAGCTTGCATATACATATGCATATATGTGTATGTGCATTTTTAAGAATTATGTTGTCTGTGGTAAGTTATTATGTGCTTGTCACCAGTCTCATATTTTCATGAGACTTGAAACCTCACTATAGGAAGGGAATGTGACATGAGGTAGAGCTATATGTTGTTAACTTAAAGTTCAATATAATTATTCCTAAAAAAAAAAAAAGAAGGTTAAATAAAACTATTTAACTTTGCAAATGAATACAGATATAAATTTTCAGAGAAGCCATCCTGGATTTGTCATGTACTTGATATGTTGTAAGCTTTGAGAACTGCCTGAAGTCCCAGTTTTGGAAAAAATCCTAAGTGTGTGAGTATATATGAGCAATCCTGGGCAAAACCCCAGGCTTACTGATGTGAAAGGCAAAACCACACTGATTTCTCTAGGGATGAAATTAGTTTCACACAATTCCTCTTGAATTTTGATAACTGTAGAATAAAAGCCTCCTGTATAGTGGAGAGCTAGTCCTGTAGAGCTGTCAGGTAAGCCTAGCTTATTTCAGAGCACACGTGTGGGCATAATCAGTTGTATGAAGGACAACACTAGTTCCAAAGATATCCTGCTTGCTTGCATGGATTGGCAGTGTAAGTCCCTTAGAATATGTGGGTTTGAAGTATAAGTGGCTAGTTAAAAAAAAAAAGTATATATGTTTCTCAAATGTGAATTTGGTCTGCTGTGCAACAGCCTTATTTTTGTAATTAAAGCAAGTAGAGTTCTAGTTTGTTACACAAGATGATCTGGAATTTTGTAAACCAGTTTTTTAAATAATGAAATGTAACTATGAGGAAGAGGTCTGGAAACTAGAGCCATTTATTGAAGGAAATAGCAAATTCTTAATTTTGTTTAAAGCATTTGCATATAAGGGTATGCTTGAGAATCAAACGATCCCAATTTTTAGCTAATACTTGTGTCTACCCCACTTTTTAAAAGGGAGAACAATGTGAATTAAACTGTAAATCTTTGTACCTTGCTAAGTTGCTGTTTGGGCTGACGTGCACATACACTGTATCAGTGGCTTTGATAGAGGTGGTTTTGTTTGTGCCACACACTACTGGATAGTGCCTTGCCAGAAAGAGGACTGTAACTGTAGGGTCTTCTTAGATATGCTTAAACTTTGAACTGAGAAAGAGGTAGTTTCTATACTGCTAATTTTTTTGATAATGCAGTAAACTGATTTTGAGGCCTGAGTCAAGGGACACACGCTTTGTAAGGCTGAAACTGTTTTTGATGAGTCTTCTGAACTCTTCATTTTTCTCAGTATGACTTTCTCTTTTTTTTTCTTTCTTTCTTTCCTTTTTGTTGATTGTCTGGAATCAAACCTTCCAAGGGAAGTGAACCTAGAGTAAAGCCCCTAAATCCATGTTTACACTTCTAAATAACTCTCTGATTCAAGTGTTGAGCAGCCCAAGTGGTATCACTGAAATGAAGAGGAGCTACCAAGCTCTCAGTGGATTTCTTGGCTGTTTCTCCCTGCCCTGTCCCTGTCAGGCTATTTATTTAAGGAATCCAGTCTGGGAATGTCATGATTTAGAAGTAGGACCCTGAGATTTTGAGCAGTGCATTGTGGCACTTCACAGGAGCACAGGAGTGGGGTCATCACCGGGCAAGTGCCAAATCCCATTAAGTCTTCGGTGACTTGTCCACTGGTTTCACTAGATCTTGGCAAGAGCGGTGGGAGGAAGAGGGAGCCCTGCATGGTCGCCTTGCAGAGAGTGCGTGTGGAAGATGTGGTGTGGAATGGCCTGTGGCTTGGTGGTGGCACCTGGAGCAGTGATGTTCACAGGGTCCATGGCTGGCAATGCCCTGTGTGAAACACCACTGCTCTCCATGGGACTGCACCTGCCTCACGGCCTATCCGTCACCCTCTTGCTCCTCAAGGAATTTGGGAGGGGAAATGGAGAGCAGCTTCTTGCGAGCAGTGCTTCAGCCGGGGAAGATCTGGCTTACTCTCTTCTTCCTATTCTTTACCTCTTCCTAATGTGCTTCATCCTGTCCTGCGTAGACCTACCTGTGTGCAAAGTTTCCACTCCTGATCACTTGTAACATCCCTGTGAGGTCGCAAATGCAGAGCTGGTGTTCAGCTTCACGGCATCAGTGTTTTGTAACTGAATGGGGGAGGGAGCACATTGCATCCTAGGCTGTGTACACATGGAGTTCTAAATTATGTATTGAAATCGTGTTCACCTAATAAAAAAATGTAATTCTAAAAAAGCATTTGAACTGTGTTGTGTGTGCCACTATGAAACAAGGAGTCTTTATCCTTGCTGCAGCCCCCTCTGCTGACAGCCTGTGCTTTGGCTCGGGCTCTGTAGAGCTCCTTGCCTGGGGTGGGTGAGTCTGGTTCTGAGACACGCTAAGTGGCTTTGATCCCTGTTGACTCAGTGGGAACTGAAATGTGCAGAGGACCTGCTGGGTTAGGGTCGAGGTACTCTTCAGATAAACAGCAGTAAAGAAAAAAAAAAAGGATGATTTTTTTTGTCTTCCATTTTTGTGCTTGGGTTAGTTGGTAAGTACCATGGAAATAAAGGTCAGACCCTCTGGGGTGGCTTGGGCAGCAGGGCCAGGAAGTTTTCAGTTGCTAAAGTTTTGCACCTAGAGCTAAAATATTAAGGACTGATGCTTTTTCTTGTCTGAAAGAAATGTGAGTTCCTGTTTTGCCTGCCCACTTTGTTACCCTTGAAGACTGAGGGTCCTTCTGTTGTCCCACCATGCTGTGTCCCATAATGGCTGATAACGGCTTTCACTGCTGACCCCCTAAGCTAATGGTCTTCCTACTATGAAACTATAATCACTGGGACTGCTGGTATAATTTTCCTTCGATGACTTCTGTTCTCTGGGTTTTCACTGCTTTAAATTCTTGTGTTTTTTCTTCCTGGCTTTGTTGGATATGCTTTTTAGATGTCTTCTGTGAGTGGCATAAATTTCAGTTTAAGCCATGAGAGGGCTTTTAGTTCAGGACAGCTGTACAGCATTGCTGTGGAATATGCTCTTGAGTCATTAAGGTAAATTGCTGTAGCATGAGTACTGCTTCAGCCGGGCTATAATACTTAAGCCCCAAGTGGTCATTTCATGGTTTTTTTGAGCATTCTCGCTCTCAGTAAAGTGTAGGTATCCATCAAACCCACTTACTCCTACAGAAACATGCAGAGGTGATGGCATTTCATTGCAGCAAAATGTCATGGTCTATATTAACTAGTCAACCTGGAAAGGTCCTGGAATACAGAGCCAAATGCTCAGCTGTTTCTGTCATCACAGAGTCTGTTTCATAAAACAACTATACTCCAACTAAAAGCAACAATCTAGGTCTTGGTTGATGATATTTTTCTGGGGGTTTTTTTGGTTTTTTGGGTTTTTTTTCTGGTTTGGTTTTGGGAAGCTTGTTTCAAAATCCCACTTCATTTTCCAGAACCAAACCCGAAATCTTCCAAATTCCAGCTGAGGTTTATTCATGACTAGCTTATCTCCCTTCCTTGTTGTCCTTCCATTTAAATAAGTCTCCCTCACAGGAATTACCTGCAACAACCACATAGTGGTTTCTTCTACTGCCTTAGCCAATATTTTGTCTGGCAGGAGAAGCAGATAAACCAGTGCAGAGTCCTGTTCTTCTGCTGATGCCACTGATATCCCAAAACAGCTGAGACCCTTGAGATGAGACCATCTCCCCTGTATGACAGCATAGAGATACTCCATGAAGTAAGCCCAAGAAGAGCTCTTTAATTACTTCAGCTAGCAGGATTAATAATTTAGAGGTGTAACAAAGGCAGAGATAGTCCTGATTCTTGCTTTCTGTGGCCTGGCAGGAGTCTTGCTATTTAAGTTTCTCATTTTAGCCCTGACTGGGCTGCTGCAATTTAGCTTTTTTTTCTGGGCATAATGTGTGGGAAGATGAAAGAACATCTTGCCAAGGATTGGTAACCCCCAGGAAAATTGGAGACCAGTTTTCAAAAAAAATACACCACAGATTTGCATCTCAACTTTGTTTGGAGGACCATCTCACTGGGTTCTTGCCACGAAGAATCAGTCCTGTATCACTGAGACAATGAAGCCATTGGAGGGAAGGGAAGAAGGAGGGAAGAAGAAGGAGGGAAGGAACTAGCCCAGCCATGATGGGTTGTGGATGGGGCTAGGGGTTGGGTTGTACTGGTTATCACTGACACCTAGAGGACATTATATATATTATATAGGTTATATATATATTATACTATACATAAATATATATATTTCCTCCACATGGCGGGGGGGTTGGAACTAGATGATCTTTAAGGTCCCTTCCAACCCAAACTATTCTATGATTCTATGATTCTATGAAGCATTATAAAATAACCAAACCCGGGGCAGGATGAGCCTTCCTTTGCCCTGTCACCACTCACAGGCACAGCAATACTTGCAGCGGAAACTCACTGGCTTTCCAAACCTGTGCTTATGATGTCTTTAAGCATTTTACCTGGTCTGGACACTGGTACTGCATTTGTTGTTGTCAGTGAGGCACTAGCACTTCTGTCTTCTGAGGGGTTCTTTTCACCTTCCTTCCTCCAGCAAACACATAAAAACTTGAGACTGACCAAACCAACTTGCAGCGATGGACGTTTCCTAATGGGGAACATGCAGGCAGTTGGCATCACCCACCATGACCATGAAGCCCATGGGCTTTATGTGACCAGGTGAAGGAGATCAGGGGCTGGAAGAGCCCCTGTGACTCCAATACTGAAGTCCATGGGCACCTTCTTGGCACCCAGTGCAGATTATGGTGTTGGCAGGAGGCTGTGGGGTGCTACTGAGTGCTGCAGGGTACAAACCCTGCTGCAAAGTAAATCTGCTGGACGGGGTCCCTCTGGTTAGAGGAACAGACAGGAACATCGTGAGATCCTATTGTCATCCATTTGTATTACAATTTTTTCTGCATGTCTATAAAGAATATTCTCTTCAAGCCCCTGTTAATACAAAGTAATTTTAAAAATTCAGCTCTTTTAAAGTAAAGAAATTAGGTAGGGAGGCTCCTGCAAAATTATTTTTAATTTTAGAGACCTGTTTTCACAGTAGGCTCCTCTTCCTGGCACAATTAAAGATGATGAAGACAAAGTTCTCTATGTCCTGCTCGCATCAAACTTTTGCACATGTAGAAAATGACCAAAGAGGCTGAAACAGGAATTCAAAACATTTCCAGAAATCTTTAGTGGGATTGTCTTTAACTGTTTGCATTGATTTGTTCTGGACTGGTTTCTTTCATCCCAGAAGGTGAGCAGTAACCCCTTTAGGCCAAGAAAACGCTTCTGCTACATCTGCAAGGGCATCACCAGCTAAGACAGAGAGGTCATTATCCCACTCTTCTCAGCACTTGTCAGGCCACACTTGGAATACTGTGTTCACTTTTGGTCTTCACTATGCAAAAAAGATGTGGACATGCTGCAGAGAGGCCAGAGAAGAGCCACAAAGGCAATCAAAGGATTGGAAAGCTTGCTGTATGAGGAAAGGCTAAGAGAACTGGCTTTGTTCAGTCTTAAGGAGAGAAGGTTTTGTGGAGATTTTATCACCATGTTCCAGTATTTAAAGGGCAGCTACGAAGAAGATGGTGAGTCTCTTTCTACAAGGAATCACGTGGAAAAGATGAGAAGTAATGGGTATAAGATATTGCTGGGGACATTCTGGTTGGGCACAAAAGGAGGATTCTTTGCAATGAGATCAATCAACCATCGGAATAATCTCCCCAGGGAAGTGGTGGATTCTCCAGCATTGGACACTTCTGAGATTCAGCTGGACAGAGTGCTGTGCTTTTGCCAAGAAAGGTTAGAACAGATGATCCTTGAGGCCCTTTCGAACCCGGTATTCTGTGATTCCTCTTAGAGTGGCTGAGCATGTGCGCAGCCACAAGCTGCCCTGCTTAGACCGTGCCAAACTGCCACTTAGTGGGGCAATGTCCCTGGATCAGCAAATTACCCCACACCTTGGTTTTCCAGCACTCCAGAACAGGCTGTCCTCATAAAGAGACTGTGCATAGAATAGTAAATGGATGAGTAAACTGTTTTGCACACAGCTAATAAAAATTTTTAGAGGTAATTTAATTGAGTGTTGCATTTAATTAGCTCTTCCCAAGCTTTCAGCTTTGCTGTCTGGATTTACAGGACTGAGGTCAGCTTGGGCAGGGAACCCCTGAACTGCTTTCCAGCAGCTCTGCACGTTAGCTGAGCAAAACCCCTGACTGCCACTCCTGCTCCTGCCTATTTTGTAGCTGGGAAGGCTTCTACCCATTTGCTTTTGCAAGCAAGGGACTCAAATAATTGACATTTCCAGGGGCTTGTTTTATTTTATTGGTTTGATGAATGATTTCCAGAAAAAAAGAGGACTTCAGTGAGCATGGTCCTCAAGCCTGGGGTTTTTGAGATGGCCTTTCTGCTACCCCTATACACCATGTCAGGAACAGCACAAAAACACAGCTGAAAAAAGGCAGAAACCCTGCTGATCTGCAATGAAATCATGTCATATGTGGAAAATACGTTGAGCAGTGGACACCTGGTACTATTTCAGTAGAGCTGGATGACACAGGGATTGAATTCTTTACAAAGCTTTAAGATTGTCAAATTCTTCCTGGTACAAAACCCTGGTACAAAACCCAAAAATCTTTATTGTTTCACTTTACAAACTGGGCAGTTGCTGCTGTCCTTACACCAAGGGAAATTTCATCAGTGGATGGAAAGTTCACTTCATTCCTCCCCAAAAATGAGGGACTGTCAGGTACAGTTTCAACATGGACCTCCTGAAGTAGAAGTATGGATGTGGCAAAAATGTCCCCACCTCAGGGGAAAACACTCCCCTGTCACAGAATCCACCTCTCTGGGGTGCTCCTGCATGAGGGCAAAGGCTTTGGGAGCCGTTTTGTACCATCTGAGACAGCCAGCAGGGAGAACAGCATCCACACACTCAGGAGAAGACTCATCAATGTGGATTTGGGGGCTCAGCCCAATGCCACACATGTACACCCAAGGGCTCAAGCTGGTTGCTAAAGGAAATAAATTTTAAAAGTAGATGGTTAAATTAGAGTACCAGGCTCCCTCATTGTAATACTGTGTATCTAGATATTTTTACTGTTTTATTAACAAGCCTCCCATACTAACTTCTTTCCCATTACTTGACAGATGCTTTCATCAGGGTTATATAAAGTGTTGTTTTCATCCCAACTTTACTAGAAATAGATTAAAGAAAAGCTGAAATATATATTAATAGTGATATGCACAGTGAAATGTTTATCACATACTTTTTTAAAAAATAAAAAGCGCATTTTTAAACCAGTTTTACAAGAGCTGATGCTCAGCAGCAGTATCTGCATGCCTAGGAGTGGTTTCCTCAGGAAAGCAGCTGCTTCACGGGGGCTGACAGGAGCTGTGCACTGCAAGGGGAGAGCCAGAGTGAAATGCTTCTCCTTACACAGGCACATGGAAGCACAAAAAAATCCCAAAGAACTTCAGTGATGTTGTTGTCAGATAGAAAATTAGGTTGAGGTAAGCTGGGGTCATGGTAAAACCTATTGCTTCTGCTACATGTGTTTCTGAGCAGTCAACCCAAAATTTATATAGAGTGGCACAAGTTCACCAGATTTCATATAGTAAACTTAGCCCAGATTACAGGCACATTTTGAAAGCAGTTGTGTGCTTTCTTACAGGCCAGGTCACCTGAAGTACTAAATCTTTTAAAGCAAAATATGGTCATAGTAGCCACAAGACATAAGTGGAACCATTTTCAGTTGTTTAAATACAGATTACAACCCTTCCACTTCATGATCAGACATGGGATGATCCATCCCCAGGGCTCAGTGCTGGGTCCAGCCCTGTTCAATGTCTTCATCAATGACCTGGATGAAGGCATCGAGTACACCCTTAGCAAGTTTGCAGACGACACTAAGCTGGGTGGAAGTGTTGATCTACTGGAGGATAGGGAGGCTCCAAAGGGATCTGAACAGGCTGGACCACTGGGCAGAG